>NC_069403.1:11074636-11084636 GCF_026875155.1 Cherax quadricarinatus | reverse complement strand
TGCAACAAGACTAGTTCCGGAGCTAAGCGGTATGTCCTACGAGGAGAGGTTGAGGAAAAATCAACCTGACGACAATAGAGGACAGGAGGGATAGGAGATACATGATACCTGGAGTATACCTTGAGAAGGTTTCGGGGGTGAACGCCCCCGCGACTAAGTCTGAGACAAGGCCTCGTGGTGAATCAGGGCCTGATCAGCCAGGCTGTTACTGCTGGCCGCACACAAACTGATGTACGAACCACAGCCCGGCTGGTCAGGTAGTGACTTTAGGTGCCTGTCCAGTGCCTTCTTGAAGACAGCCAGAGGTCTATTGGCAATCCCCTTTATGTATGCTGGGAGGCAGTTGAACAGTCTTGGGCCCCCGAAACTTATTGTGCTGTTTCTCAGTTTACTCGTGGCGCCCCTGCTTTACATTTGGGGAAATGATAACAAAATATTAAATATTGTGAGGAATTTACAAGGTGGACAGGGACAGAATACTTCAGAGTTGGAACACACCAGCAAGAGATCACAGCTGGAAGCTGAAAACTCTAATGAGCTACCGGGATGTTAGGAAGTATTTCTTCAGTCACAGAGTTGTCATGAAGTTGAACACTCAGGAGAGTGATGTAAGGGAGGCAGGATCCATACATAGCTTTAAGAAGAAGTCCAATAAAGCTCATGGAAGAGGGAGAGAGTGGACCTAGTAGCCTCCAGCAGAGAGGCGGGGCCAGGAGCTATGACTCGACGCCTGCAAGCATAACTAAGTGAGTACACACACACACACACACACACACACACACACACACACACACACACACCACACACACACACACATACACACACACACACACACACACACACACACACACACACACACACACACACACAACACACACACACACACACACACACACACACACACACACACACACACACACACACTATTGTGACCTCAGAGGAATGACGCAATAACTTTTTTATATATTGTCTTTTCATAGTATTTTATATTGCTGATATTTTCATTAACAGCTAAAATGAAATTTTATGCTTCATGTTTATTATTTGGCTTATTATATTATCATATATGTGTAGGTAGAATGTAACAACTAAATCTCTCACTGTGCTCACTGTTGGTGAGTTTTGATTGGCTGTCAGCACTTGCAAACTACCTGACTACTTGTTAAGTAGTTCAGGTCAGGCCTTAACTGGTGCAAAAAAACCTGAGATTGGAGCTGTGAATAAGGGTTTACCAGACCGTCACATTGATAAATGAGACGCTTTTCCAACATTTGGGTATCTTTATTTCTGAAATGTTCTGCCATACAGCGGCTTCTTTATTCCAATTGACTCATGGCTGAGGGACTGATTACCTCAAACACCTCCTCTTATTGCACCATTTTCTGCATTGGACTGAAGAAGCCACTGTGTGTAGAAACGTTTCCAGAATAAAAATATCCACATATTGCAAAAGTGCCTCATTTATCGACGCTGGTGTTGCTGGGACTGCCTCACCGTTTCTAGCTGTTGCTCGTGGACGCAACATGCTATCTCTCTGCTGTTAGTGGAGGAAAAACACCTGGTTTCCCTGCTGTCATCTTGGGTGAGGTAGACTGTTTTGGCAGAGTATATCTCCGCTGGGGAACCGGGACACACATCTCGTAACTCTGTGCAACTCTGTTTGCAGAGCATTATTTAGACTTAGTGATATCTGACGCTTCCAGAGGTTGTGCTGTCCCGAGCTAAACTCTCGACCTACATTGTTTTGGTATTTAATCACTGTCGTTGTCGGGGATTTGATATTGCTAAACAGTGTTTCAGTAGTAAAAGTCTTATGCCTTCTGGGAGGATTTGCTGATGGTACACGACTTAGGGTCTCTGTCTCCGTGTTCGCTGCCTGACGCTGTGCTGCTCTTTGCTGCTTCCAACATTACTGTTATTTCACGAGTGGTTCGGTACATTGTTCAAGCAAGCTGTTTGTCGCATTTTTGGTCCAAAAGTGAGATTATTTAGGGACTTGCTGTTGTCAATGTTATTCTAAGTCGAGTCTTACCGAGTATTACCGAGCATATACAAACACGCATGTACTGTATATGTATTTACAAGTATGTTAACATATATTACAAGATATGTGTAGGAACTGATCTTCTTAATTATTCAAACTATATTAGCTGTAATTATTACCAACTAGACGCCTTTGTTATTAAAGATCTAAACTTTTATTTAGTTTATCTTCATCCAGATGTAAACACAAAGCGCTATTGAGAAGCTTCTTAAAGGATAACTGAGCTAGGATTATACTCTGAGAAACTCTTACAAAATAGAAACAAGCTAGATGCTACAGGGGGATCAATAAGTTGACTTTCTAGTATTATCTGAAGAGATCTATACTTTATATATGTCGCATTTTGGAACACATACACACACACATACACATACACATACACACACACACACACACCCCACACACACACACACACACACACACACACACACACACACACACACACACACACACACACACATACACACACACACACATACACACACACACACACACACACACACACATACACACACACACACCATAAACACATACACATACACACACACACACACACACACACACACCACACACACACACACACACACAGGAAGGATAAACCAAGAAGCATAGGGGCCATAACGAGGGAAGGGACTGAAGGAAGGAACACTCCACGGGAAGGAACTAAAACACATCAGAGGATGCAATGGGAGTCACAGTGGGAGGTGGAAAGGGAGAGATCCGTGTTTGTCTATGGGCTAGACGAAGCTAAAGGGAAACTTATGATGAAAGAAAGCAGGAGGAGGAAAAAGAGCGATTGAAGACATTATGAAGGTGATAGGCGAGGGGGACATGACCCAGGTGGCAAAATTTTCGGAGAATTGGGTGGTTCACAAAGAAAAGGAATCGACCTCTCAAAGTAATTTTCAAGGCAGAATCAAACCCGAACCATGATCCTGCAGGAGAAAGCACGGCTGAGAGGCAAGCAGGAGTTCCGGAGTGTGTACCTCGACCGAGACAGAACACAGGACGAAAGGAAGACAATGAAAGAGAGAGTTCAAAAACGAAAGGAGAGAATGGGAGGAAATGAAAAAGGAGAGCAGAATGACCCAGGATCAAATGGAAGGACAGCGCACCCCCCAGAAACACCTGCAGAAGGACTCCAGCCACGACACCCCCAAGGCAACTGAACAATCCAAACCAACCATCACACACCGATCCCTCTGTTTCCACCCCCCGCACCACAGTTACAGTATTAGAACAGAAGTTGAAGGTTTGGTACACAAATGCAGATGGATTAACGAATAAACATGAGGAATGGCAAGAAAGAATCAATGAGAAGTCCCAGACATCATAGCAGTTACAGAAACAAAACTCATGGAGACAATAACAGATGCAATCTTCCACCAGGATACCAGATCATGAGGAAAGATAGAAGGGCAGGGGGGGAGGTGGGGTTGCTCTGCTCGTAAAAAACAGATGGAAATTAGAGAAAATGGAAGGAATAGATGAGACGGAGGAGAAAGAGACTACATAGCAGGTACACTTCAGTCTGGGGACCACAAAGTGGTCATTGCAGTGATGTATAATCCACCACAGAACTGCAGGAGGCCAAGAGAGGAATATGAAGAGAGCAACAGAGCAATGGTGGACACACTTGCTGAGGTGGCAAGAAGAGCTCACTCCAGCAGAGCAAGTTGCTGGTTATGGGGGATTTCAACCACAGGGAGATTGACTGGGAAAACCTGGAGCCACATGGGGGGTCCCGAAACATGGAGAGCCAGGATGTTGGACGTGGTGCTGGAAAAACCTCATGCACCAACATGTTAAGGACACTACCAGAGTGAGAGGGGAGGATGAACCAGCAAGATTGGACCTTGTGTTCACCCTGGGCAGCTCAGACATTTGAGGACATCAAGTATGAGAGTCCCTAGGAGCTAGCGACCACGTGGTTCTGTGCTTTGAATACATAGTAGAGCTGCAAGTGGAGAGAATAACAGGAGTAGAATGGGAAAAGCCTGACTATAAAAGAGGGGGGACTACATAGGGTTGAAGAACTTCCTGCGGGAGGTCCAGTGGGACAGAGAACTGGCAGGAAAGTCAGTAAATGAAATGATGGAATATGTAGCAACAAAATGCAAGGAGGCAGTGGAAAGGTTCATTCCCAAGGGCAACAGTAACAACGGGAAGATCAGAACAAGCCCCTGGTTCACCCGACGGTTGTAAGGAGGCAAAAACAAAGTGCAATAGAGAATGGAAAAAGTACAGAAGGCAGAGAACACACGAAAATAGGGAGATCAGTCGCAGAGCCAGGAATGAGAGCACGGTAAGGAGGAGGCCCCCAGCGACAGTATAAAAATGAATTGCATCGAAAAATCAAGACAGCCCCGAAATGTTGTATAGCCACATCGGGGAGGAAGACAACATCAAAGCCCAGGTGATCGATTAAGGACAAAGGTGGAAAACCCCACAAGAAAGATCAGGGGGTATGTGGGAGCTAACGGGAGTTTTTAAGGAATTTTTTTTCAGTAGGACGGAAGGGTGGGGGAAGACAGAACAGAAGGGAACATCAAGGGGGAAAATATACCAAAAAGTTTTGGGTGACATACGAAAACTGAGGGGGAGGTAAAAGAAGCCTTAATGCCCTTGACCCCTCAAAAGGGAGGGGGCCCGGAACATCCCCCAAGGGGGTCCTTAGAGAAGGAGCAAGATGCTGTGTGTCCCTCTAACCACAATCTTCAACACATCCTTAAATGGGCAACTACCTGAGAAAAATGGAAGACAGCTAATGTAGCCCCATTTTTAAAAAAGGGAAAACAGAAACGAGGCACAAAAACTACAGCCCTGTGTCTCTGACATGCATTGTGTGAAAAAGTCATGGAGAAATTTTTCAGGAGGAGAGTGGTCGAACACCGGGAAAAGGAAACAAGATTATAAATGAAACCAGCATGGGTTCTGGAAGGCAAATTTTGTATCAAAACCTCCTGGAGTTTTTATAACAAGGAAACAGAAGTAAGACATGAGAGAGAGGGTTGGGTAGATTGCGTTTTCCTAGACTGCAGGAAGGCCTTTGACACAGTTCCCCACAAGAGATTAGTGCAGAAGCTGGAGGATCAGGCGCATATAAAAGGGAGGGCACTGCAATGGATAAGGGAATACCTGACAGGGAGGCAGCAACGAGTCATGGTACGTGAAGAGGTATCACAGTGGGCGCCTGTTACGAGCGGGGTCCCACAGGGGTCAGTTCTAGGACCAGTGCTATTTTTGATATATGTGAACGACATGATGGAAGGAATGGACTCTGAAGTGTCCCTCTTCGCATATGACGTGAAGTTGATGAGAAGAATTAAATCGGACGAGGATGAGGCAGGACTGCAAAGAGACCTGGACAGGCTGGACATGTGGTCCAGTAACTGGCTTCTCGAATTCAATCCAGCCAAATGCAAAGTCATGAAGATTGGGGAGGGGCAAAGAAGACCGCAGACAGAGTATAGGCTAGGTGGACAAAGACTACAGACCTCACTCAGGGAGAAAGACCTTGGGGTGACCATAACACCGAGCACATCACCGGAGGCACACATCAACCAAATAATCGCTGCAGCATATGGGCGCCTGGCAAACCTGAGAATAGCGTTCCGATACCTTAATAAGGAATCGTTCAAGACACTGTACACTGTGTATGTTAGGCCCATACTGGAGTATGCAGCACCAGTCTGGAACCCACACCTGGTCAAGCACGTCAAGAAGTTAGAGAAAGTACAAAGGGTTGCAACAAGGCTAGTCCCAGAGCTCAAGGGAATGTCGTACGAGGAAAGGTTAAGGGA
Source organism: Cherax quadricarinatus (assembly GCF_026875155.1). Classification (NCBI taxonomy): domain Eukaryota; kingdom Metazoa; phylum Arthropoda; class Malacostraca; order Decapoda; family Parastacidae; genus Cherax; species Cherax quadricarinatus. The sequence goes on along the minus strand of NC_069403.1, from coordinate 11,078,789 downwards.
AATCGGACTGACGACACTGGAGGACAGAACGGTCAGAGTAGACATGATAACGACATACAAGATACTGAGGGGAATAGACAAGGTGGACAGAGATAGGATGTTCCAGAGAGGGGACACAGGGACAAGGGTCACAACTGGAAGCTGAAGACTCAGGCGAGTCACAGGACGTTAGGAAGTATTTCTTCAGTCATAGAGTTGTCAGCAAGTGGAATAACCTAGCAAGTGAAGTAGTGGAGGCAGGAACCATACATAGTTTTAAGAAGAGGTATGACAAAGCTCAGGAAGCAGAGAGAGAGAGGACCCAGTAGCGATCAGTGAAGAGGCGGGGCCAGGAGCTGAGTCTCGACCCCTGCAACCACAATTAGGTGAGTACAATTAGGTGAGTACACACAAACACACACACACACACACACACACACACACACACACACACACACACACACACACACACACACACACAGACTACAAACCTCACTCAAGGAAAAAGATCTTGGGGTGAGTATAACACCAGGCACATCTCCTGAAGCGCACATCAACCAAATAACTGCTGCAGCATATGGGCGCCTAGCAAACTTCAGAACAGCATTCCGACATCTTAATAAGGAATCATTCAGGACCCTGTACACCGTGTATGTTAGGCCCATATTGGAGTATGCGGCACCAGTTTGGAACCCACACCTAACCAAGCACGTAAAGAAACTAGAGAAAGTGCAAAGGTTTGCAACAAGACTAGTCCCAGAGCTAACAGGTATGTCCTACGAGGAGAGGTTAAGGGAAATCAACCTGACGACACTGGAGGACAGGAGAGATAGGGGGGACATGATAACGACATACAAAATACCGAGAGGAATTGACAAGGTGGACAAAGACAGGATGTTCCAGAGATAGGACACAGTAACAAGGGGACACAGTTGGAAGCTGAAGACACAGATGAATCACAGGGATGTTAGGAAGTATTCTTCAGCCACAGAGTAGTCAGTAAGTGGAATAGTTTGGGAAGCGATGTAGTGGAGGCAGGATCCATACATAGCTTTAAGCAGAGGTATGATAAAACTCACGGCTCAGGGAGAGTGACCTAGTAGCGATCAGTGAAGAGGCGGGGCCAGGAGCTCAGACTCGACCCCCGCAACCTCAACTAGGTGAGTACAACTAGGTGAGTACACACACACACACACACAGTAACGTAGTAGAGGCAGGATCCATACATAACTTCAAGAAGAGGTACGATAAAGCTCATGAAGCAGGGAGAGGACCTAGTAGCAACTAGTGAAAAGGCGGGGCCAGGAGCTATGAATCGACCCCTGCAACCACAATTAGGTGAGTACAAATTGATATATCAAAAGCATTAGTAGTTTTCCATTTTTTTTTTTTTGCATTAGTCGTGTAATTAAATGCGAAGAAATTCCAGAATTTAAAGCTACGTTGGAGAAGCCAGAAATGCGTGAATATAAATTTATATAATCAGTTCGTCAAAAAAAGTCCGTAAGAAAAAAATCATCCTCTAGATACAAGGGATTTTTATAACGTGTCCTTAAAATAAGACAAAACAGTTGAGGAGAGACACAAAAGTTAAGGTTAAAACAGGAGAGGTGAAGCTACTGGGAAAAAGTGGAACAATAGAGTAAACCAACACAGTGTTGTTAGTCTGGGCTAAGTCACTGACACAATACCTGCCACACCTGCACTCTCACACTCACTCATCCCCCACCTGCACTCTCACACTCACTCATCCACACCTGCATCTCACATCACTCATCCACACCTACACTCCAATCATCATCCACACCTGCACTCTCACACTCATCATCCACACCTGCACTCTCACACTCACTCATCCCCAAAACCTGCACTCTACACTCACTCATCCCCACCTGCACTCTCACACTCACTCTCCACACCCGCACTCTCACCTCACTCATCCACCCTCATCTCCAACCACCTCACCCACCTGCCTCCACACTCACTCATCCACCCGCATTCCACTCACTCATCCACACCGCATCTCACAATCCTCATCCCACCCGCGCTCTCACATAATCATCCACACCTGATTCTCACACTCAATCTCACACCTCACTCTCACACATACACCTGCACTTCACACTCACTATCCCACCTGCCCCTCTCACACTCACTCATCTACACCTGCATTTCACACTCACTCATCCACCCTGCACTTCACACTCATCTACACCTGCACTCTCACACTCATATCCACCCTGCACCTCACACTACTCATCCACACCGCACTCCCACACTCACTCTCCCCACCTTCATCTCACCTCATCTCCACACCCGCACTCTCCACTCACTCATCCCCAACCTGCCTTCACACCCATCATCCCCCCTGCACTTCACACTCACTCATCCACACCTGCACTCTCACACTCATCATCTACACCTGCACCTCACACTCACCATCACCCTGCACTCTCACACTCACTATTCACCTGCGCTTCCACTCACTATCCCCAACCCGCACTCTCCACTCACTATCTACACCCGCGCTCTCACCTCACTCATCCACACCTGCCTCTCACACTCATCATCCCCACCGCACTCTCACCCACCCCTCCCACCTGACTCTCCCCCTCACTCATCCACACCCTTTCACCCTTTTCAATCCTCTCCAACCTGCACTCCAAATCACCATCCCACCTGCCCTTCCCCACTCACTATCCACACCCCGCACTCTCACATCCTCATCCACCCTGCCTCTCCACTCCTCTCCAAACCTGCACTCTCCACCACTCACCACACCTGCCTCTCACACTCACTCATCCCCACCGCACTCTACAATCACTCACCACACCCGCGCTCTCACCTCCCCTTCCCACCTGCATTCTCACACTCAATCTCCCCACCTGCACTTCACACTCATCACCTGCATCTCACACTCCCATCCACCGCAAATTTCAACTCACTCTCCCACCGGGCCCCTTTACACTCACTCTCCCCACCTGCCTCTCACACCACCTCCCACCCGCACTCCACATCATCATCCACACCTGCACTCTCACACTCACTCATCAAAACCTGCACTCTTGACATCACTCATCCACACCTGCAACTTCTCACTCACTCATCCACACCCGCCTCTTCACACTCACTCATCCACACCTGCACTCTCAATCATCACCCACCGGGGACTCTACACCACTCATCACACCTGCACTCTCACACCACTCATCCACACCTCTCACACTCACTCCCACACCTGCACTCTCACTCTCATCCGCCCTGCACCTTACATCACTCATCCCACCTGCACTTTACAAACCCTCATCCACACCTGCACTTACACTCACGTCATCCACACCTGCACTCTTACACTCCCCTCATCCACACCTGCACTCTCACACTCACTCATCCACACCTGCACTTACACTCACTCATCAACATCTGCACTCGTACACCACTCATCCACACCTGCACTCCCACACTCACATCCAACCCCCCTGCCACTCAACACACTCACTTCACTCATCCACATGCCCCTCCCCCCCCCACACTCAATCATCCACACCTGCACTCTTCAATCACTCATGCACACCCGCACTCTCACACTCACTATCCACACCTGCATTTCAACTCACTCATCCACACCTGCACTCTCACACTCATCACAACCTGCACTCTCACACTCACTCATCGACACTGGCACTCTCCCACTCACTCATCCACACCTACACTCTACACTCACTCATCCCACCTGCACTCTCACACTCATCATCTCCGCACCTTCACTCTCACACACACTACTCCACACTGCACTCTACACTCCTCATCACACCCGCACTCCTCACTCACTTTATCCACACCTGCACTCCCACCACTCATCCACACCTGCACTCTCACACTACCACTCCACCCTGCACCTCACACCACTCATCCCCACCTGCACTCTACAATCAATCATCCCCACCCCACTCTCACATCACTCATCCACACCTCATTCACACTCACTCATCCACACCTGCACTCTCACATAATCCACACCTGCACTCTCACACTCACTCATCGACACTGCACTCTCACACTCACTCATCCCACCTTCACTCTCACACTCACTTTATCCACACGCACCTACACCTCCCCCCCACTCCCACTCACCATCAACTGCATCTACACTCACTCACAACCCCCCCCCACT
>NC_069403.1:11054082-11074136 GCF_026875155.1 Cherax quadricarinatus | reverse complement strand
CCCGGGGGGCAGGAATCAGTGTGAGGGTCAGGTATCAGTGTAGGAGCCCCAGGTACAGGGCCGGGGGTGGGAATCAGTGAAAGGGGCCCGGGTATCAGTGCCAAGGTCAATATCCATTCTAGGGTTACATACACACCCAAAGTGTCAAACCCCGGGGAGCTACTAATTACAAAGTTTGCAACTACTACCTTTCCCCTGCAAGTTCAGGAGTGAGGAATCAAAAACAATAAAAAGGGCATGTTATTATTATTATTATTTTTATTATTAATTTTTATTAAAATTATTATTATTATTTTTTTATTTTTATTTATTATTATACTGCGCGATTAACTTTAAGAAAAAACATAAAAAGGTGAAGAGGCAAGGAAGGTGTAAACAACAATGTTTTTAAACCCCTCATATTAAGGAAAAAAACATTGAAAAATTATTCAGCTTTTCACTGGAAAAGAAAAGAGGGAAAAAAATTCCCCATGGGTATTCTTTGCACACACACCCCCCAAACACACCCCACCCCCACACCCCACACCACACAACCCCAAAACACACCCACACCCACCACACACACACACACCCACAAACACCCACAACACACAACACACACACACACCACCAAACACACACACCACACCCCCCATACAACACACCACCCACACACCACCCAAAGGTGATAATTGCAGTGATGTAAAAACCCACCACAGAACAGCAGGACCCAAAGGCAAGAGTATACGAGAGCAATAGAGCGATGGTTGACACACGGCTGCAGTGCCAAAAGCTCATACAGCGGGAAAAAGCTCCTGATCATGGGGACTTTAACCACAAGGAGACGAATGGGAGAACGGGGCCCACATGGGGCCAAGATACATGGGGCTAAGATGATGGAGGTGGAAACTGGAAAATTTCATGTCCCACACGAAAGGGACACACAAGAGAGAGGGGAGGATGAACCAGCAAGACTGGACTTAGTATTCCCCTTTGAGTATGAGATATCGGGACACCCCACATATGAAAGCCCCCTTGGGGCCAGCGATCATGGGGTTTTTGAGCTTCGAATACACATAGAGCTACAAGGGAGGGGGAAGCTGGAAGGCCGGGACAAAATGAAACCAAACTACAGGAAAGGGGACTACACGGAATGAGAATTTCCTAATGAGGTTCAGGGGGACAGAGAACGGGCAGGGAAACCAGTTAAGAGATATGGCATATTAGCACAATGTGAAAGGGCAGAGAGGTTTGTACCCGGGTAACAGAAATAAAAAAAAGCCAGGAGAGCCCAGGGTTTTCACTCAAAGATGCAATGAGGAAAAACCAAGTGTGCGGGGGAAGGGAAGAAATAAGAAGGCAAAGGACCCAGGAGAAAAGGAGAGCAGTCGAAGGGAGAAAACGAAAATGCACAGTTAAAAGGGGGGGCCCAAACGTAAATATGAAAACGACATGCAAAAAAGCCAAACTGCCCCGAAGCTTTTTAACAGCCCACACAGGAAGAAAACAACCGTCAAGGACCAGGTAATCGGGCAAAGGAAGGAAGGAGGAGAACAAAAGAAATACCGTGAAGTAGGGAGGAACTCAACAAAAGATTCAAAGAAGTTTTCCAGAGGAGACAGAAGGGGCTCCAAAAGACGGAGAGGGGTACAAACCCCCAGTGCCGGACACAACACACAACTGAGGAAGAAGTGAAAAGGTTCTGAGTGACTAGATACCCAAAGGCAATGGGGCCCAAAAAAACATCTCCCATGGGTCCTGAGAGAGGGAGCGAGGGGCCCATTGTACCCCTAACAACAAATTTTAATACATCATCGAAACAGGGGGATTCCTGAGGCATGGAAGACACCAATTGGACCAACTTTAAAAAAGGGACAGACAAAGCACTAAAAATACAACCATGCACGACAGTAAGCATGCAAATCATGGGGAAATTATCAGGAGAAGAATGGGGAACATCAAAAAAGGAATGATCTCATCACCACAGACAAAATGGTTTTAGAGACGGAAAACCGTGTCACAAACCTACGGGGTTTTTGACATGGGGGACACAGTAAGACAAGAGAGAGAAGGTGGGTGGATTGCATTTCTAGACTCAAGAAGGCTTTTTACACAGTACCACACAAGAGATTAGTGCAAAAACTGGGGGACCAAGCAGGGAAAAACAGGGAAGGGACGCAAAGGATCAGGGGAATACTTTTTCAGGAAAACACACGAGTAATGGTACGAGGAGAGGTGCAAGGGGGACCTGTGCCAGCGGGGTCCCACAGGGGGCAGCCTAGGGCCATGCTGTTTCGGGTTTTTTGAACGACATGACGGAAGGAATAAACCCGAGGTGTCACTGTTTGCGATTTACGTGCGTTGATGAGAAGATTCATTCGATCGAAGACCGGCAGAAATACAAAGGGACTGGGCAGGCTGCAACCTTCCCGCAACTGGCTCCTGGGGTTTAATCCCACCAAGTGCAAAAATCCCAAAGGGTTGGGAAGGGCAAAGAAGACCCAACGGAGTACGTCTAGGGTCAAGACCCACAAAAAAATCATCAAGAAAAAATCTTTGGGGAGTATAACACCAAGCACTCCCTGAAGCGCACATCAAACCCAAAAAACTGCTGCGCATATGGGGCCTAGCAAACCTCAGAACAGCATTCCGACATCTTAATAAGGAATGTTCAGGGGCCCTGTACACCGGTACGTTAGGCCCAATTGGATATGCGGACCAGTTTTGAACCCTCCCTACCAAGCATCTAAAAAACTAGAGAAAATGCAAGGTTTGCAACAAGACTAGTCCCAAAGGGGTAAGAGATGTCCTTGGGAGAGGTTAAGGGAAATCAACCCGACACACGGAGACCGGAGAGATAGGGGGGGCAGATAACGACTTACAAAATACTGAGAGGAATTGACAAGGTGGACAAAGACGGGTGTTCCAGAGACTGGCCCAAAAAAACAAGGGGGCAAGTTGGAAGTTGAAGACACAGATAATCAAAGGAGTTAGGAATATTTTTCAGCCCATAGTTCAGGAAAGGGGAAAAGTTGGGAAGCGATGTATGGATCAGGATCCATACAAGCTTTAAAAAGAGGTACGATAAAACCATGGTTCAGGGGGATGACCTAGTAGCGAACCCCGTGAAGAGGGGGCCAGGAGCTTGGACTCGACCCCGCAACCTCAACTAGGTGAGTACAACTATGAGACACACACACACACACATCACACACACACATACACACACACAACACACACACACACAACACCCCACCCACACCCCACACACCCCCCCCCCCCCCCCCCCCCCACCCCCCCCCAACCCCCCCCACCCCCACCCCCCACCCCACCCACCACAAAAACCACCCACCCCACCCACCCCCCCCACCCCACCAAAACCCCCCCCCCCCCCACCTACCCCCCCCCCCCCACCCACCCCCCCCCCCCCCCCCCCCCCTACACCCCCCCCACCCCCCAACCACACCCACACCCCCCACCACCCACCACCCACCCACACCCACATACACCCCCACCCCCACACCACCAAAAACCCCCACACCCCCCCCCACCACACACAAAAAACCCCCCCAACCAAAAATTTTAAACACAAACAACAATAAAAAAACCCAAAAAGCCAAAAAACAAAAAACACACAAATGGGGAAAACCCCTGGGGGGCAGTGGACAGGTTTAAAGCCGAATAAAGGTAGACAACAAAAAGGGGGGAGGCAGGGATTTGGCCCAAAGGAAAAGAAAAAGAAAAAACCCGGGGAAGGGGTTTTCCCAAAAGGAAGGGGGCAAAACCAAGGGTCCCCGGGTGGGAAAAAAAAAGGGAAAAGGGCCCCAAAATAAAGGGGAAATAAGCCCAAAAAAATGGCCCCAAATAAAAGGGAGGCCCAAGACAATAAAAAAATGAAAAGCCAAAATTTACCCAAAAGGGTTTAAAACCCCAATCAGGAGAAAAACAAAATTCAAGGACCGGGTAATCAGGCTAAGGAAGGAAGGAGGAGAGACAACAAGAAATGACCGTGAAGTATGTGAAGAACTCAACAAGAGATTCAAAGAAGTGTTCACAGAGGAGACAGAAGGGACTCCAGAAAGACAGAGAGGTGGGGCACACCACCAAGTGCTGGACACAGTGCACACAACCGAGGAAGAAGTAAAGAGGTTTTCTGAGTGAGCTAGATACCTCAAAGGCAATGGGGCCAGATAACATCTCCCCATGGGTATTGAGAGAGGGAGCAGAGGCGCTATGTGTACCCCTAACAACAATATTCAATACATCTATCGAAACAGGGAGACTGCCTGAGGCATGGAAGACAGCAAATGTAGTCTCAATCTTTAAAAAAGGAGACAGACATGAAGCATTAAACTACAGACCAGTGTCACTGACATGTATAGTATGCAAAATCATGGAGAAGATTATCAGGAGAAGAGTGGTGGAACACCTAGAAAGGAACGATCTCATCAACAGCAGCCAACATGGTTTCAGGGACGGGAAATCCTGTGTCACAAACCTACTGGAGTTCTATGACATGGTGACAGCAGTAAGACAGAGAGAGAGGGGTGGGTGGATTGCATTTTCTTGGACTGCAAGAAGGCGTTTGACACAGTTACACACAAGAGATTGGTGCAAAAAACTGGGGGACCAAGCAGGGATAACAGGGAAGGCACTACAATGGATCAGGGAATACTTGTCAGGAAGACAGCAGCGAGTCATGGTACGTGGCGAGGTTCAGAGTGGGCACCTGTGACCAGCGGGGTCCCGCAGGGGTCAGTCCTAGGACCAGTGCTGTTTCTGGTATTTGTGAACGACATGACGGAAGGAATAGACTCTGAGGTGTCCCTGTTTGCAGATGACGTGAAGTTGATGAGAAGAATTCACTCGATCGAAGACCAGGCAGAACTACAAAGGGATCTGGACAGGCTGCAGACCTGGTCCAGCAATTGGCTCCTGGAGTTCAATCCCACCAAATGCAAAGTCATGAAGATTGGGGGAAAGGGCAAAGAAGGCCGCAGACGGAGTACAGTCTAGGGGGTCAGAGACTACAAACCTCACTCAAGGAAAAAGATCTTGGGGTGAGTATAACACCAGGCACATCTCCTGAAGCGCACATCAACCAAATAACTGCTGCAGCATATGGGCGCCTAGCAAACCTCAGAACAGCATTCCGACATCTTAATAAGGAATCATTCAGGACCCTGTTTCACCGTGTACGTTAGGGCCCCTATTGGAGTATGCGGCACCAGTTTGGAACCCACACCTAGCCAAGCACGTGAAGAAACTAGAGAAAGTGCAAAGGTTTGCAACAAGACTAGTCCCAGAGCTAAAAGGTATGTCCTACGAGGAGAGGTTAAGGGAAATCAACCTGACGACACTGGAGGACAGGAGAGATAGGGGGACATGATAACGATATACAAAATACTGAGAGGAATTGACAAGGTGGACAAAGAAAGGATGTTCCAGAGATTGGACACAGTAACAAGGGGACACAGTTGGAAGCTGAAGACACAGATGAATCACAGGGATGTTAGGAAGTATTTGTTCAGCCACAGAGTTGTCAGTAAGTGGAATAGTTTGGGAAGCGATGTAGTGGAGGCAGGATCCATACATAGCTTTAAGCAGAGGTATGATAAAGCTCACGGCTCAGGGAGAGTGACCTAGTAGCAATCAGTGAAGAGGCGGGCCAGGAGCTCGGACTCGACCCCCGCAACCTCAACTAGGTGAGTACAACTAGGTGAGTACACACACACACACACACACACACACACACACACACACACACACTCACACACAGCAACCACGCATAGTTCCTTATCAGGTCTCCCACTTCCCCAACCCCAATATACCTCCCAGACCACAGTCTTAGAAAAGAAGTTGAAGGTGTGGTATACAAATGCAGATGGAATAACAAATATGTGTGAGGAGTGGCATGAAAGAATCAAGGAGACATCCCCAGACATAATAGCACTCACAGAAACAAAACTCACCAGAATAATAACAGATTCAATCTTTCCATTCGGATATCAAATCCTCAGGAAAGACAGAGGGAGGAGAGGGGGAGGAGGAGTTGCACTGCTCATTAAAAACCAGTGGGGTTTTGAGAAAATGGAAGGAATGGATGGCACGGGCGTAAGGGACTACTTAGTAGGAACAATCCAGTCTGAGGGACATAAGGTGATAATTGCAGTTATGTACAACCCACCACAGAACTGCAGGAGGCCAAGAGAAGAATACGATGAGAGCAACAGAGCAATGGTCGACACACTAGCCGAGGTGGCCAGGAGAGCACACATAGGGGGAGCAAAGTTACTAGTTATGGGTGATTTCAATCACAAGGAGATTGACTGGGAAAACCTGGAGCCCCATGGAGGTCTCGAAACATGGAGAGCCATGATGGATGTGGTACTGGAAAACCTCATGCATCAACATGTTAGAGACACTACCAGAGAGAGAGGAGAGGATGAACCAGCAAAACTGGAACTTGTATTCACCTTGACTAGTTCGGACATTGAGGATATCATGTATGAAAGGCCTTTGGGAGCTAGTGATCATGTGGTTCTGTGCTTCGACTTCATAGTTGAGCTTCAAGTGGAGAGAGTAGCGGGAATAGGTTGGGAAAAACCAAACTACACAAGGAGGAACTACTCAGGCATGAGGAACTTCCTTCAAGATATTCAGTGGGAGAGGGAACTGACAGGAAAACCAGTACAAGAAATGATGAACTATGTGGCAACAAAATGAAGGAGGCAGAGGAGAGGTTTGTTCCCAAGGGAAACAGAAATAATGGGAAGAACAGAACGAGTCCTTGGTTCACCCAAAGGTGTAGGGAGGCAAAAACTAGGTGTACTAGAGAATGGAAAAGGTACAGAAGACAGAGAACTCAGGAAAATAAAGAGATTAGCCAAAGAGCCAGAAACGAATATGCACAGATAAGAAGGGAGTCTCAGTGACAATATGAAAATGACATAGCATCGAAAGTCAAGTCTGACTCGAAGCTGTTGTATACCCGGATCAGGAGGAAAACAACAGTCAAGGACCAGGTAATCAGACTGAGGAAGGGTATTGGGGAGTTCACAAGAAACGACCGAGAGGCATGTCAGGAGCTCAACACGAGATATAAAGAAGTATTTACAGTGGAAACCAGTAGGACTCCAGGAAATCAGAACAGGGGGGTACACCAGCAAGTGCTGAATGAGGTACATATAACCAAGGAGGAGGTGAAGAAGCTGCTATGCGAACTTGACACCTCAAAGGTGGTGGGACCAGACAACATCTCTCCGTGGGTCCTTAAAGAGGGAGGAGAGATACTGTGTGTGCCATTAACAAAGATCTTCAACACATCAATTGAAACTGGGCAACTCCCTGAGGTATGGAAGATGGCAAATGTAGTCCCAATTTTTAAAAAGGTAGACAGACATGAGGCACTAAACTACAGACCTGTATCACTAACGTGTATAGTATGCAAAGTCATGGAGAAGATCATCAGGAGGAGAGTGGTGGAGCTCCTGGAAAGAAACGTGTATAATTGACAACCAGCACGGTTTCAGGGAAGGAAAATCCTGTGTCACAAACCTATGGAGTTTTATGACAAGGTGACAGAAGTAAGACAAGAGAGAGAGGGGTGGATCGACTGCATTTTTTTGGACTGCAAGAAGGCCTTCGACACAGTTCCTCACAAGAGGTTACTGCAAAAGCTAGAGGATCAAGCACACATTACAGGAAAGGCACTGCAATGGATCAGAGAATACTTGACAGGGAGGCAACAACGAGTCATGTTATGTGACGAGGTGTCAGAGTGGGCGCCTGTGACAAGCGGGGTTCCACAGGGGTCAGTCGTAGGACCTGTGGTGTTCTTGGTATATGTGAATGACATAACTGAAGGGATAGACTCAGAAGTGTCCTTGTTTGTAGTTGATGTGAAGTTAATGAGAAGAATCAAATCGGACGAGGATCAGGCAGGACTACAAAGAGACCTGGACAGGCTACAAGCCTGGTCCAGCAACTTACTCCTTGAGTTTAACCCTGCCAAATGCAAAGTCATGAAGATTGGGGAAGGGCAAAGAAGACCGCAGACACAATATAGTTTAGATGGCGAAAGACTTCAAACTTCGCTCAAGGAAAAAGATCTGTGGTTGAGTATAACACCGAGCATATCTCCTGAGGTGCACATCAATCAGATAACTGCAGCAGCATACGGGCGCCTGGCAAACCTACGGATAGCGTTCCAATACCTCAGTAAGGATTCGTTTAAGACTCTGTATACCATTTACGTCAGGTCCATACTGGAGTATGCAGCACCAGTTTGGAATCCACACCTAGTCAAGCACGTCAAGAAATTAGAGAAAGTGCAAAGGTTTGCAACAAGACTAGTCCCAGAGCTACGGGGATTGTCCTACGAAGAAAGGTTGAGGGAAATCGGCCTGACGACACTGGAGGCCAGGAGGGTCAGGGGAGACATGATAACGACATAAAATACTGCACAGAATAGACGAGGTGGACAAAGACGGGATGTTCCAGAGATGGGACACAGACACGAGAGGTCACAATTGGAAGTTGAAGACTCAGATGAATCAAAGGGATGTTAGGAAGTATTTCTTCAGTCATAGAGTAGTCAAGCCGTGGAATAGCCTAGAAATTGAAGTAGTGGAGGCGGGAACCATACATAGTTTTAAGGCGAGGTATGATAAAGCTCATGGAGCAGGGAGAGAGAGGACCTAGTAGCAATCAGTGAAGAGGCGATGCCAGGGGCTATGAATCGACCCCTGCAACCACAAATAGGTGAATACAAATAGGTGAGTACACACACACACACACACACACACACACACACACACAGGACAGAAACAGTGCGGAACAGGATCCTCCAAGAGAAATCACGATTGAAATACTCGGAAGAGTACAAGAGGGTGTTCCTAGACAGAGACAGAACAAAATCAGAATGACAGCAGCTGAGGGAGAGGACAAAAAAGCGAAAGGAGCTAGGAAAAGAGACAAGGATGGAACCAGCAGAGGTCAGTCAGAGCAGAACAGAACAGCAAGGGCAAGCACACACACAACTATTCTCAGAACCATACAACCTATCACACCATCCCAACACACACTACAGTCCATACCCACAGCCTCCACCCAACACCGAGCTATAGAATCCCACAGTATGCCACCAGGTCTCCCACCCTCACAGGCCCCCCAAACCACAGTGTTGGAAAGGAAACTGAAGGTATGGTACACAAACGCTGATGGAATAACAAATAAGTGGGAGGAGTGGCATGAAAGAGTCAAAGAAGCATCACCGGACGTCATAGCTCTCACAGAAACCAAGCTTACAGGTATGATAACAGATGCCATCTTTCCAACGGGATACCAAATCCTGAGGAAAGACAGAGGGAACAGGGGGGGTGGAGGAGTGGAATTGCTGATCAAAAATCTCTGGAATTTTGATGAGCTGGAGAGAGGAGACAGCGGAGAAGAAAGTGATTACATAGCGGGAACGCTTCACTCTGGAGGTCCCAAGGTGGTAATAGCAGTGATGTATAACCCACCGCAGAAACAGCAGGAGGCCAAGGCAAGAGTACGACGAGAGCAATAGAGAGATGGTTGATACACTGGCTAGAGTGGCCAGAAGAGCTCATGCATGCAGGGCAAAGCTCCTGATCATGGGTGACTTTAACCACAAGGAGATCGATTGGGAGAACTTGGACCCACATGGGGGCCAAGATACATGGAGGGCTAAGATGATGGTTACCTGGTTACCTGGTGGTTATTCCGGGGATCAACGCCCCCGCAGCCCGGTCCATGACCAGGCCTCCCGGTGGATCAGGGCCTGATCAACTAGGCTGTTACTGCTGGCCGCACGCAGTCCGACGTACGAGCCACAGCCCGGCTGATCCGGCACTGACTTTAGGTATCTGTCCAGCTCTCTCTTGAAGGCAGCCAGGGGTTTATTGGCAATTCCCCTAATGCTTGATGGGAGACTGTTGAACAGTTTTGGGCTCCGGACACTTATGGTGTTTTCTCTTAGTGTACCAATGGCGCCCCTACTTTTTATTGGCGGCATTTTGCATCGCCTGCCCAGTCTTTTACTTTCGTAGGGAGTGATTTTTGTGTGCAGATTTGGGACCATTCCTTCCAAGATTTTCCAAGTGTAGATTATGATATATCTCTCCCTCCTGCGTTCCAACGAGTATAAGTCAAGTGCTTCCAAGCGTTCCCAGTAGTTAAGGTGCTTGACAGAACATATACGTGCAGTAAAGGATCTCTGTACACTCTCTAGATCTGCGATTTCACCTGCTTTGTATGGAGATGTTAATGTACAGCAGTATTCCAGCCTAGAGAGAACAAGTGATTTGAAAAGGATCATCATGGGCTTGGGGTTGTATTGTACGCTGGGATGTGCACGCCTCGGTGGCGGAGGAAGGGAAGTTGTTGTTGCTGTTGTTGCTGGTAACACTGGGGTTGTGTTGTACGCTGGGATGTGCACGCCTCGGTGGCGGAGGAAGGGAAGGTTGTTGTTGCTGTTGTTGCTGGTACCACTGGGGTTGTGTTGTACGCTGGGATGTGCACGCCTCGGTGGCGGAGGAAGGGAAGGTTGTTGTTGTTGCTGTTGTTGCTGGTAACACTGGGGTTGTGTTGTACGCTGGGTTGTGCACGCCTCGGTGGCGGAGGAAGGGAAGGTTGTTGTTGTTGCTGTTGTTGCTGGTAACACTGGGTTGTATTGTACGCTGGGATGTGCACGCCTCGGTGGCGGAGGAAGGGAAGGTTGTTGTTGTTGCTGTTGTTGCTCTTAACACTGGGGTTGTATTGTACGCTGGGATGTGCACGCCTCGGTGGCGGAGGAAGGGAAGGTTGTTGTTGTTGCTGGTAACACTGGGTTGTGTTGTACGCTGGGATGTGCACGCGTCGGTGGTGGAGGAAGGGAAGGTTGTTGTTGTTGCTGGTAACACTGGGTTGTGTTGTACGCTGGGATGTGCACGCCTCGGTGGCGGAGGAAGGGAAGGTTGTTGTTGTTGCTGTTGTTGCTGGTAACACTGGGGTTGTGTTGTACGCTGGGATGTGCACGCCTCGGTGGCGGAGGAAGGGAAGGTTGTTGTTGTTGCTGGTAACACTGGGGTTGTATTGTACGCTGGGTTGTGCACGCCTCAGTGGCGGAGGAAGGGAAGGTTGTTGTTGTTGCTGTTGTTGCTGGTAACACTGGGGTTGTGTTGTAAGCTGGGATGTGCACGCCTCGGTGGTGGAGGAAGGGAAGGTTGTTGTTGCTGGTAACACTGGGGTTGTGTTGTAAGCTGGGATGTGCACGCCTCGGTGGTGGAGGAAGGGAAGGTTGTTGTTGCTGGTAACACTGGGGTTGTGTTGTACGCTGGGATGTGCACGCCTCAGTGGCGGAGGAAGGGAAGGTTGTTGTTGTTGCTGTTGTTGCTGGTAACACTGGGGTTGTGTTGTAAGCAGGGATGTGCACGCCTCGGTGGTGGAGGAAGAGAAGGTTGTTGTTGTTGCTGTTGTTGCTGGTAACACTGGGGTTGTGTTGTACGCTGGGATGTGCACGCCTCGGTGGCGGAGGAAGGGAAGGTTGTTGTTGTTGCTGATGTTGCTGGTAACACTGGGGTTTGTGTTGTACGCTGGGATGTGCACGCCTCGGTGGCGGAGGAAGGGAAGGTTGTTGTTGTTGCTGATGTTGCTGGTAACACTGGGGTTGTGTTGTACACTGGGATGTGCACGCCTCGGTGGCGGAGGAAGGGAAGGTTGTTGTTGTTGCTGATGTTGCTGGTAACACTGGGGTTGTGTTGTACGCTGGGATGTGCACGCCTCGGTGGCGGAGGAAGGGAAGGTTGTTGTTGTTGCTGATGTTGCTGGTAACACTGGGGTTGTGTTGTACACTGGGATGTGCACGCCTCGGTGGCGGAGGAAGGGAAGGTTGTTGTTGTTGCTGTTGCTGCTGGTAACACTGGGGTTGTGTTGTACACTGGGATGTGCACGCCTCGGTGGTGGAGGAAGGGAAGGTTGTTGTTGTTGCTGGTAACACTGGGTTGTGTTGTACGCTGGGATGTGCACGCCTCGGTGGCGGAGGAAGGGAAGGTTGTTGTTGTTGCTGGTAACACTGGGGTTGTGTTGTACGCTGGGATGTGCACGCCTCGGTGGCGGAGGAAGGGAAGGTTGTTGTTGTTGCTGGTAACACTGGGTTGTGTTGTACACTGGGATGTGCACGCCTCGGTGGTGGAGGAAGGGAAGGTTGTTGTTGCTGCTGGTAACACTGGGGTTGTGTTGTACGCTGGGATGTGCACGCCTCGGTGGCGGAGGAAGGGAAGGTTGTTGTTGTTGCTGGTAACACTGGGGTTGTGTTGTACGCTGGGATGTGCACGCCTCGGTGGCGGAGGAAGGGAAGGTTGTTGTTGTTGCTGGTAACACTGGGTTGTGTTGTACGCTGGGATGTGCACGCCTCGGTGGTGGAGGAAGGGAAGGTTGTTGTTGTTGCTGTTGTTGCTGGTAACACTGGGGTTGTGTTGTACACTGGGATGTGCACGCCTCGGTGGCGGAGGAAGGGAAGGTTATTGTTGTTGCTGTTGCTGCTGGTAACACTGGTGTTGTGTTGTACGCTGGGGTGTGCACGCCTCGGTGGTGGAGGAAGGGAAGGTTATTGTTGTTGCTGTTGCTGCTGGTAACACTGGTGTTGTGTTGTACGCTGGGGTGTGCACGCCTCGGTGGTGGAGGAAGGGAAGGTTATTGTTGTTGCTGTTGCTGCTGGTAACACTGGTGTTGTGTTGTACGCTGGGGTGTGCACGCCTCGGTGGCAGAGAAAGGGAAGGTTGTTGTTGTTGTTGCTGGTAACACTGGGGTTACCTGGATGGAGGTGGTACTGGAAAACTTCATGTGCCAACACGTAAGGGACACTACAAGAGAGAGAGGAGAGGATGAACCAGCAAGGCTGGACTTAGTATTCACCTTGAGTAGTGCAGATATCGAGGACATCACATATGAAAGACCCCTTGGGGCCAGTGACCATGTGCTTTTAAGCTTCGAATACACAGTAGAGCTACAAGTGGAGGGAGAAGCAGGAAGGCCAGGACGAATGAAGCCAAACTACAAGAAAGGGGACTACATAGGAATGAGGAACTTCCTGAACGGGGTTCAGTGGGAAAGAGAACTGGCAGGGAAGCCAGTTAATGAGATGATGGAATATGTAGCAACAAAATGCAAGGAGGCTGAGGAGAGGTTTGTACCCAAGGGTAACAGGAATAATGAAAAAGCCAGGATGAGCCCATGGTTTACCCAAAGGTGGCAGGGAGGCAAAAACCAAGTGTGCTAGGGAATGGAAGAAATATAGAAGGCAAAGGACCCAGGAGAATAAGGAGAGCAGTCGTAGAGCCAGAAACGAATATGCACAGATAAGAAGGGAGGCCCAAAGACAATATGAAAATGACATAGCAGCGAAAGCCAAATCTGACCCGAAACTGTTGTACAGCCACATCAGGAGGAAAACAACAGTAAAGGACAGGTAATCAGGCTAAGGAAGGAAGGAGGAGAGACAACAAGAAATGACCGTGAAGTATGTGAGGAACTCAACAAGAGATTCAAAGAAGTGTTCACAGAGGAGACAGAAGGGGCTCCAGAAAGACGGAGAGGTGGGGCACACCACCATGTGCTGGACACAGTGCACACAACCGAGGAAGAAGTGAAGAGGCTTCTGAGTGAGCTAGATACCTCAAAGGCAATGGGGCCAGATAACATCTCCCCATGGGTATTGAGAGAGGGAGCAGAGGCGCTATGTGTACCCCTAACAACAATATTCAATACATCTATCGAAACAGGGAGATTGCCTGAGGCATGGAAGACAGCAAATGTAGTCCCAATCTTTAAAAAAGGAGACAGACATGAAGCATTAAACTACAGACCAGTGTCACTGACATGTATAGTATGCAAAATCATGGAGAAGATTATCAGGAGAAGAGTGGTGGAAGACCTAGAAAGCAACGATCTCATCAACAGCAGCCAACATGGTTTCAGGGACGGGAAATCCTGTGTCACAAACCTACTGGAGTTCTATGACATGGTGACAGCAGTAAGACAAGAGAGAGAGAGGGGTGGGTGGATTGCATTTTCTTGGACTGCAAGAAGGCGTTTGACACAGTTCCACACAAGAGATTGGTGCAAAAACTGGAGGACCAAGCAGGGATAACAGGAAAGGCACTACAATGGATCAGGGAATACTTGTCAGGAAGACAGCAGCGAGTCATGGTACGTGGCGAGGTGTCAGAGTGGGCACCTGTGACCAGCAGGGTCCCACAGGGGTCAGTCCTAGGACCAGTGCTGTTTCTGGTATTTGTGAACGACATGACGGAAGGAATAGACTCTGAGGTGTCCCTGTTTGCAGATGACGTGAAGTTGATGAGAAGAATTCACTCGATCGAAGACCAGGCAGAACTACAAAGGGATCTGGACAGGCTGCAGACCTGGTCCAGCAATTGGCTCCTGGAGTTCAATCCCACCAAGTGCAAAGTCATGAAGATTGGGGAAGGGCAAAGAAGACCGCAGACGGAGTACAGTCTAGGGGGGCCAGAGACTACAAACCTCACTCAAGGAAAAAGATCTTGGGGTGAGTATAACACCAGGCACATCTCCTGAAGCGCACATCAACCAAATAACTGCTGCAGCATATGGCGCCTAGCAAACCTCAGAACAGCATTCCGACATCTTAATAAGGAATTATTCAGGACCCCGTACACCGTGTACGTTAGGCCTATATTGGAGTATGCGGCACCAGTTTGGAACCCACACCTAGCCAAGCACGTGAAGAAACTAGAGAAAGTGCAAAGGTTTTGCAACAAGACTAGTCCCAGAGCTAAGAGGTATGTCCTACGAGGAGAGGTTAAGGAAAATCAACCTGACGACACTGGAGGACAGGAGAGATAGGGGGGACATGATAACGACATACAAAATACTGAGAGGAATTGACAAGGTGGACAAAGACAGGATGTTCCAGAGATTGGACACAGTAACAAGGGGACACAGTTGGAAGCTGAAGACACAGATGAATCACAGGGATGTTAGGAAGTATTTCTTCAGCCACAGAGTAGTCAGTAAGTGGAATAGTTTGGGAAGTGATGTAGTGGAGGCAGGATCCATACATAGCTTTAAGCAGAGGTATGATAAAGCTCACGGCTTAGGGAGAGTGACCTAGTAGCGATCAGTGAAGAGGCAGGGCCAGGAGCTCGGACTCGACCCCCGCAACCTCAACTAGGTGAGTACACACACACAAAGGGTCCGAAGGGAGCATGGAAGCTAAACTGTATGCAGAGGTCCTGTCAAACCCAAATGGGGCCAAAACAAAGACAGGGAGCAAACTAGGACAGAATGAGAGGTTGGAAGATATTGAAGGAACTAGGGGGCCAGGAACAGGTGAGCAGGAAGGACAAACCAATGAACATAGGGGCCACAGCTATGGAAGTGACTGAAGGAAGGAACACTCCACGGGAAGGAATTAAAACACCTCAGAGGATGCAATGGGAGTCACAGTGGGAGGTGGAAAGGGAAAGATCAGTTTTTATCTATGGGCTAGACGAAGCTGAAGGGGAAACTTATGATGAGAGAAAGCAGGAGGAGAAAAATGCGATTGAAGGTATCATGAAGGTGATAAGCGAGGGAGACATGACCCAGGTGGCAAATTTTTGGAGAATCGGGTGGTTCACAAAGAGAAGGAAATGGCCTCTCAAAGTAATTTTCAAGGCAGAATCAACTCGAACCATGATCCTGCATGAGAAAGCACGGCTGAAAGGCAAACAGGAGTTCATGAGTGTGTACCTCGATCGAGACAGAACACAGGAGGAAAGGATGATACTGAAAGAGAGAGTGCAAAAACGAAAGGAGGAATGGGAGGAAATGACAAAGAAGAGCAGAATAACCCAGGCACAGGTGGAAGGACAAGCACACCCCCCAGAAACACCTGCAGAAGGACTCCAGCCACGACACCCCCAAGGCAACTGAACAATCCAAACCAACCATCACACTCTGATCCCTCTGTTCCCACCCCCAGCACCACAAACCCTAGCCCTACAGCAACCTTCTATGGGAGCTCTTCCTCCACTTCCACTGAAACCCCCCACAGGCCCCCACCAGGGCTCCTGCTCTCCCAACCCCAGTATTTCCTCAGGGCCACAGTTACAGTATTAGAACAGAAGTTGAAGGTTTGGTACACAAATGCGGATGGATTAACGAATATGAGGAATGGCAAGAAAGAATCAATGAGAAGTCCCCAGACATCATAGCAGTTACAGAAACAAAACTCACGGAGACAATAACAGATGCAATCTTCCCACCAGGATACCAGATCACGAGGAAAGATAGAAGGAACAGAGGGGGAGGAGGGGTTGCTCTGCTCGTAAAAAACCGATGGAAATTCAAGAAAATGGGAGGTATAGACGAGACAGGAGAAAGGGACTACATAGTAGGTACACTTCAGTCTGGGGAGCACAAGGTGGTCATTGCAATGATGTATAATCCACTACAGAACTGCAGGAGGCCAAGAGAGGAATATGAAGAATGCAACAGAGCAATGGTGGACACACTTGCTGAGGTGGCAAGAAGAGCTCACTCCAGCAGAGCAAAGTTGCTGGTTATGGGGGATTTCAACCACAGGGAGATTGATTGGGAAAACCTGGAGCCACATGGGGTTCCCAAAACATGGAGAGCCAAGATGTTGGATGTGGTGCTGGAAAACCTCATGCACCAACATGTTAAAGACACTACCAGAGTGAGAGGGGAGGATGAACCAGCAAGACTGGACCTTGTGTTCACCCTGGGCAGTTCAGACATTGAGGACATCAAGTATGAGAGTCCCCTAGGAGCTAATGACCACGTGGTTCTGTGCTTTGAATACATAGTAGAGCTGCAAGTGGAGAGAGTAACAGGAGCTGAATGGGAAAAGCCTGACTATAAAAGAGGGGACTACATAAGGTTGAGGAACTTCCTGCAGGAGGTTCCGTGGGACAAAGAACTGGCAGGAAAGCCAGTAAATGAAATGATGGAATATGTAACAACAAAATGCAAGGAGGCTGTGAAGGCCTACTCAGCCCTGAAACAACTTCAGACAGTATTACCAAGGCTAGCTCCTCCTCAGGAAAATTAATGAATAGAAAAAGAACAAAAACTGACAAACATAAACACTTTATTGTTTAGAAAATATAAAATATAAAACACTTAAATAAGAAATATTGATCCTACCTTAAAGAAAATGAAAAATGAAAAATATAAATGAAATCTGAATTCAACGCTATATATATATATAAAACGTGGGTGTCTGGTGTTGGTGACACTGCGTGTTGTTGAAATCGTAGCCATTGCCGATTTATGGGGGGGGGGGGTCGCAGGTGTTGGTGACAACCCACCGGCTCGTTCTTCACGGATTTTATAGCCGTCAGTAATCTGTCCAGATGACAGGAAAGCAGGTTTTCTCCACTGCAATGATGAGGGGTTATATCCTGCTACTTGCATACACAAACAGGTAAGTGGATCAGAATTTGGGACGTCTCAGAACGTTAGTCCGTCTCCTTCAATTCTACTCGTTGATTAGCAGGTGACCATCTCTGTCCTTTCAAGCTGTAAAGAGAGACAGATTACCCACTGCTTAAGAAATCACTCTCCATGATAAGTACAATACCTAAAAGATGTGGTTATTATTAAAACATTTTAACCTATCAAGACTGAAATTATTGGTCAAAAGTGAAGCTTTCAACAAATAAGTCCACTAAAATATGAACAGGCGTGTACTTACAGTAGTGTTGGGAGCTGTGAGTCGAGTGATTTACTGTTTGACCGGAGCCCCAAACGTCACCTTTCGGGGGGGGGGGGGAGAGGGAGGGGAAAGGATAGCGGGAGCTAGACTGACCCTACCTTAACAAGCAGCCGGCAATCAAACTATCACTTTCGGGGAGGGGGAAAAAGGGGGGGGGGAAGAGCGGGAGCAGGACTTACCCTACCTTAACAAGTAGCCGGCAATGAAACTATTGTTACTATATACTCCCTCGCCACTGCTATCTATTGAACTTTTCCCTCACAGAGGCAGTGGAAAGGTTTATTCCCAAGGGCAACAGAAACAATGGGAAGACCAGAACGAGCCCCTGGCTTACCCGACGGTGTAAGGAGGCAAAAACAAAGTGCAATAGAGAATGGAAAAAGTACAGAAGGCAGAGAACACATGAAAATAGGGAGATTAGTCGCAGAGCCAGGAGCGAGTATGCAGAGGTAAGGAGGGAGGCCCAGCGACAGTATGAAAATAACATAGCATCGAAAATCAAGACTGACCCAAAACTGTTGTATAGCCACATCAGGAAGAAGACAACAGTCAAAGACCAGGTGATCAGACTGAGGCCAGAAGGTGGAGAACTCACAAGAAATGATCAGGAGGTATGTGAAGAGCTAAACAGGAGATTTAAGGAAGTTTTTACAGTTGAGACAGGAAGGACTCCGGGAAGACAGCACAGAAGGGAACATCAAGAGGGAATATACCAACAAGTGTTGGATGACATACGAACAACCGAGGAAGGGGCACTGAAGCTGCTAAGTGACCTTGATACCTCAAAGGCGATGGGACCAGACAACATCTCCCCGTGGGTCCTTAGAGAAGGAGCAGAGATGCTGTGTGTGCCCCTAACCACAATCTTTAACACATCCCTTGAAACTGGGCAACTACCTGAGAAATGGAAGACAGTAAATGTAGTCCCCATATTTAAGAGAGGAAACAGAAATGAGGCACTAAACTACAGACCTGTGTCTCTGACATGTATTGTGTGCAAAGTCATGGAGAAGATTATCAGGAGGAGAGTGGTGGAACACCTGGAAAGGAACAAGATTATAAATGAAAACCAGCATGGGTTCATGGAAGGCAAATCCTGTGTCACAAACCTTCCGGAGTTTTATGACAAGGTAACAGAAGTAAGACACGAGAGAGAGGGGTGGGTTGATTGCATTTTCCTAGACTGCAGGAAGGCCTTTGACACAGTTCCCCACAAGAGATTAGTGCAGAAGCTGGAGGATCAGGCACATATAATAGGGAGGGCACTGCAATGGATAAGGGAATACCTGACAGGGAGGCAACAACGAGTCATGATACGTGAAGAGGTATGACAGTGGGCGCGTGTGATGAGCGGGGTCCCACAGGGGTCAGTGCTATTTTTGATATATGCAAACGACATGATGGAAGGAATTGACTCTGAAGTGTCCCTATTCGCAGATGATGTGAAGCTGATGAGAAAAATTAAATTGGATGAGGATGAGGAAGGACTGCAAAGAGACCTGGACCGGCTGGACATGTGGTCCAGAAACTGGCTTCTCGAATTCAACTCTGCCAAATGCAAAGTCATGAAGATTGGGAAGTGGCAAATAAGACCGCAGACAGAGTATAGGCTAGGTGGACAAAGACTACAGACCTCACTCAGGGAGAAAGACCTTGGGGTGACCATAACACCGAGCACGTCACCGGAGGCACACATCAACCAAATAACTGCTGCAGCATACGGGCGCCTGGCAAACCTGAGAATAGCGTTCCTATACCTTAATAAGGAATCGTTCAAGACACTGTACACTGTGTATGTTAGGCCCATACTGGAGTATGCAGCACCAGTCTGGAACCCACACCTGGTCAAGCACGTCAAGAAGTTAGAGAAAGTACAAAGGTTTGAAACAAGGCTAGTCCCAGAGCTCAGGGGAATGTCGTACGAAGAAAGGTTGAGGGAAATCGGACTAACGACACTGGAGGACAGAAGGGTCAGGGGAGACATGATAACGACATACAAGATACTGCGGGGAATAGACAAGGTGGACAGAGATTAGGATGTTCAGAGAGGGGACACAGAAACAAGGTGTCACAACTGGAAGCTGAAGACTCAGACGAGTCATAGGGACGTGAGGAAGTATTTCTTCAGTCATAGAGTCGTCAGGAAATGGAATAGCCTAGCAATTGAAGTAGTGGAGGCAAGAACCATACATAGTTTTAAGAAGAGGTATGACAAAGCTCAGGAAGCAGAGAGGGAGAGGACCTAGTAGCGATCAGTGAAGAGGCGGGGCCAGGAGCTGAGTCTCTACCCCTGCAAAACAATTAGGTGAGT
>NC_069403.1:10944339-11053582 GCF_026875155.1 Cherax quadricarinatus | reverse complement strand
GCGAGGTCTGGAACTCACTCAGGTATTAGGAGTAGTAATTTTCCTGCATCGACAACTCTGAAAAACAAGTACTTTCCTACCTTCCTTCTAAATCTAAATTTAATCTGATTTAAAAATTTCCCCCAGCTGTTTCTACATATGATTTGATTTCGACTTTAGAACTCGAGCTACCAGTTGATTCAGATCCCGTTAGCGTCAGCCATTGAAATTTTTACACCATTCCGAATTTCGTCTTGTTCTTTGATGTGTCGCCGGGGAGTGAGAATAATGGCCGCCTTGATCTAAGGCTCTCGAAGACCTTTTTCCCAATAGGATGAGAGTGGATGGAAATAGAGTGGGTTATTGAGTTTTTTGCCTCATCTCGTTTCGTGGTTTGGGTCTCTTGCGTTGCTCCTTCTCTTTTTCATTCCTGCACCCTTTTTTCAGCAACGTAAATTGAAGGTGCGCGAAATAAAATGTGGTATTGATATGAATCTGGGAACTGGAAGAATGTGAAGGGAAGGAAGGAAGGAAGGGTCAAGAAAAAGAATGAGACAAGAGGTATAAAAGGAAAACAGGCGAGAAAGTGGAGAAGTAATAAAAGGATGGGAAGAGTAGAAAAAGGGAGGGGAGGGGAAAATCGAAAGGGAAATTGACATAAATTCGATGCGGGGTGCGTGAGAAAGTGATCTGTCGGATTAAAGAGAGGGTTGCACACATGTCTATAATGGCCATTTTAGAGCGCCTCGTCCCAGCGTGACTGGTCGGCTACACCCAGCCACACACTCCTACCTCGGGGGGAGGCACTCTTTCCTGGACAAAGTGGCAGGAATATAAGAATCGGTTTTTTTAACCATTCCGGCCGTCTCCATCCAAGGTAAGGCCGACCCAAAAGAGTAACCACGTTCAACATAGGAGTTAGCATGGAGTCATGGTAAGCAGAAATCTACAGCCAAGACAGCGTGCCCAAAGTGTGGCGCAAAAGTGCTAACAGATTACTAGAATTAAGGTTCAAAAGTATAGGGGGGATGGCAACAGAAGTCCAAGTTATTTTACAGCGCTATGCCGATCACTGGTGTTGTGGGGGAAAAAACCCACATTTAGATTTATGGCGCGTGGCTCGAGTGGAGATGGTCTACCTTACTACAGGCTATGAGTCGACTCATTGGAGAACATACAAAGAAGAATGACTAAAATTATTGATACCGTATAATGAATCTCTCGTATGAAGAAATGACTTAAAGCCTTAAATCTCCACTCTCTGGAGAACGTAAATGAGGGAGATATCCTTGAAGTGTCTAAGTGGATGACAGGCATAAAACAAAGGTGATATTAATAAAGTACTGAGAGGTGTCGAAACCAGGTAAGAGCCAAAATAATGAATTTAAGCTTGGATTAGCGCTTTAGAGCGTTAGAATGGACATAGGTAAGGACCTGGTCTTTCGAGTAAAGTTGTGGATGCGTGGACCAGTCTGCCAGTGGGTGATAGAGGCCTAGGACCTTGGGTAGCTTTAAGAAAGAGATTGGGGCAAAATATTATGAGTGGGAGGGGCTGGTTTGATTGATATCGTGGGTACGGGAGTAAATTCATGGTAGCATTGGGTAGTGTGGTTTTGAATAAGTCTAGCCATGCTATGGAGCCATAGGCCTTCAGCAGTGTTTCCCATTTCTATTTCTTATGTTGATGACTAAGACTCCTTCTTTCAGGATATTCAGTGGAGGTACTTAAAAGAACTAATAAAATAATAATAATAATAATAATAATAATAATAATAATAATAATGCGATAAATAATAATATTAATATAAATGGTAGGTACGTTGTAGACCGCAACCACCCAGGGGAATACTACCTCCTACCAGATACTGTAAACAGAAACTGTAATTGTTTTACACTGATGGTAGGATGCCTGGAGTCTTTTCGTTCTGTCTCATAAACACGCTAGATAACAGGGATATCTTGCTATTCCTACTTACACTATGGTCACACTTCACAGACACGTCACAGGCATATATACAAACATACATCTAGGTTTTTTATCCATTTTCTAATACTCTGTTCTTCTTTATTTCTTTCTATTGTCCATGGGTAAGTGGAAAAGATCTTCCTCCATAAGCCAAGCGTGTCCGTATGAGGCACTAAAATGCCGGGAGCATTGGGCTAGTAACCCCTCTCTCTGTAGATCATTTACTAAAAAAAAGAGAAGAAGAAAAACTTTAGAAAAACTAGGATGCTTTGAATGTCGTGATGTAGTGCGGATGACAATGAAACATATGATGTCTGATGTTATGAATGAAAGGGGGAAGATTTGGATGTCCTGGCCTAAGCGAAACAAAGCTGAAGGGGGTAAGGGAGTTTTCGGTGGGTTCGCCATAAAGGCGTATTAAATTCTGGAGTATCTGAGAGAGTTAGAGCACAGAAAGGGTAGCAGTAAATGTTGAAGGATCAGATTTATGTAAGGAGAATAGAGAAGAATGAATGTGTAAATTCAAGGATTATGTGGATTAAAGTAAAAGGTTGAATGCGAAAAGTGGGGTCATAAAAAGCGTGTATGCAACCTGGAGAAGAGAGGAATGTAGATGGGAGAGAGAGAGATTTTGGGCAGATGTTAATGAATGTATAGGACTTTGAACCAAGGTGAGAGAGTAATTGTGGTAGGGAACCTGAATGCCTATAGTAGGAGAAACTTTTTAGAGAGGGTGTGGGTAGGTAAGTTGTGGTGCCTAGGTGTTAAATGATAATGGGAGCCCTTTGACTGAACTTTGAAATAGCAAGGGGTTTGTTAAAGGTAATACATATTTTATTAAGAAAAAGAGTATAAATAAGTATACAAGATATGATGTAGGGCGAAATGACAGTAGTTTGTTGATTATGTATTGGTAAGATAAAAGACGGTTTGAGTATACTTCAGATGTACATGATTATAGAGGGCCACAGAATATCTAGATCACTTTTAGTGTTGCTACACTGCGAGTAAAAAAGGTAGATGGGAAACACGAGAAGAGAGAAGCCATCAGGAAGAGAAGAGGTTGAAAGGTTGTATTAACAACAAAAGGGGAGGCAGTTAGGGTAAAAATACAACAGCTATTGGAGGATAGATGGGCTAATGAGAGCATAGGCAACGGGGTCGAAGAGGTAGGTTAGGTTTAGCTAAAAGTAGTGTTAGAGTGGTTCAGCAGAAGTTGTGGATTACAGAAAGTGGGTGTGAAGTGAAGAAGGAGCGATCTGTGGAATGAGATGTACAATGAGTTAGTAAGTGGAGAAAAAGTTAGCATATGAAAGTTTTTTACAAAGTAGAAGTGATGCAGAGGGAGAGTTATATGTGAGAAAAAGGAGTGGTAAGGGAGTGTCTGAAGCGAATGTAAAAAGAGAGCAAATTGAAGAGAGTGTGAAATGTATATCAACAAACGTTTTGTTGAAAATAAGAAAACGTTTTGGAGTAAGATTAACAAGTTAAGGAAGCCTAGAGAACAAATGGATTTGACAGTTTAAAATAGTAGAGGAGAGTTATTAAATGGAGAGTTAGAGGTATTGGGGGAAAATGGAAGGAATATTTTGAGGAATTGTTAAATGTTGATGAAGATAGGGAAGCTGTGATTTCGTGTATGGGCAAAGAGGAATAACATCTTGTAGGAGTGAGGAAGGGCCAGTTGTGAGTGTGGGGAAGTTCGTGAGGCAGTAGGTTTAAAAAAGAAAGAAGGTAAGGCAGCCGGGATTGATGGGATAAAGATAGCAATGTTAAAAGCAGGTGGGGATATAGTTTTGGAGTGGTTGGTGCTATTATTTAATAAATGTATGGAAGAGGGTAAGGTACCTAGGGATTGGCAGGAGCATGCATAGTTTCTTTGTATAAAGGCAAAGGGGACAAAAGAGAGTGCAAAAATTATTGGGGGATAAGTCTGTTGAGTATACCTGGTAAAAATGTATGGTAGAGTTATTATTGAAAGAATTAAGAGTAAGACGGAGAATAGGATAGCAGATGAACAAGGAGGCTTTAGGAAAGGTAGGGGGGGTGTGGGACCAGGTGTTTACAGTGAAACATATAAGTGAACAGTATTTAGATTAAGGCTTAAGAGGTTTTTGTGGCATTTATGTATTTGGAAAAGGCGTATGACAGGGTGGATAGGGATGCAATGTGGCAGATGTTGCAGGTGTATGGTGTAGGAGGTAGGTTACTGAAAGCAGTGAAGAGTTTTTACGAGGATAGTGAGGCTCAGGTTAGAGTATGTATGAAAGAGGGAGATTATTTCCCAGTTAAAGTAGGCCTTAGACAAGGATGTGTGATGTCACCGTGGTTGTTTAATATATTTATAGATGGGGTTGTAAGAGAAGTAAATGCGAGGGTCTTGGCAAGAGGCGTGGAGTTAAAATATAAAGAATCACACATACAGTGGGAGTTGTCACAGTTGCTCTTTGCTGATGACACTGTGCTCTTGGGAGATTCTGAAGAGAAGTTGCAGAGATTGGTGGATGAATTTGGTAGTGTATGTAAAAGAAGAAAATTAAAAGTGAATACAGGAAAGAGTAAGGTTATGAGGATAACAAAAAGATTAGGTGATGAAAGATTGGATATCAGATTGGAGGGAGAGAGTATGGAGGAGATGAATGTATTCAGATATTTGGAAGTGGACGTGTCAGCGGATGGGTCTATGAAAGATGAGGTGAATCATAGAATTGATGAGGGGAAAAGGGTGAGCAGTGCACTTAGGAGTCTGTGGAGACAAAGAACTTTGTCCTTGGAGGCAAAGAGGGGAATGTATGAGAGTATAGTTTTGCCAACACTCTTATATGGGTGTGAAGCATGGGTGATGAATGTTGCAGCGAGGAGAAGGCTGGAGGCAGTGGAGATGTCATGTCTGAGGGCAATGTGTGGTGTGAATATAATGCAGAGAATTCGTAGTTTGGAAGTTAGGAGGAGGTGCGGGATTACCAAACTGTTGTCCAGAGGGCTGAGGAAGGGTTGTTGAGGTGGTTCGGACATGTAGAGTGAATGGAGCGAAACAGAATGACTTCAAGAGTGTATCAGTCTGTAGTGGAAGGAAGGCGGGGTAGGGGTCGGCCTAGGAAAGGTTGGAGGGAGGGGGTAAAGGAGGTTGTGTGTGCGAGGGGCTTGGACTTCCAGCGGGCATGCGTGAGCGTGTTTGATAGGAGTTGATGAATTAGACACATGTGCAACTCTTGGGTATCTTTATTGAGGAAACGTTTCGCCACACAGTGGCTTCATCAGTCCATACAAAGGAGAATCTTGAAGAACAGGAGGAGAATGAGGTAATCAGTCCCTCATCCTTGAGTCGATGTGGTCAGTCCATCAATTCTATTCAAGATTGATGGACTGACCACATCGACTCAAGGTTGAGGGACTGATTACCTCATTCTCCTCCTGTTCTTCAAGATTCTCCTTTGTATGGACTGATGAAGCCACTGTGTGGCGAAACGTTTCCTCAATAAAGATACCCAAAGTTGCCACATGTGTCTAATTTATCAACATGTCGGTTCTCTGAACCATTAATCTACAAACTTGATAGGAGTTAATGGAGACAAATGGTTTTTAATACTTGACGTGCTGTTGGAGTGTGAGCAAAGTAACATTTATAAAGGGATTCAGGGAAACCGGCAGGCCGGACTTGAGTCCTGGAGATGGGAAGTACAGTGTCTGCACTCTGAAGGAGTGTTAATGTTGCAGTTTAAAAACTGTAGTGTAAAGCACCCTTCTGGCAAGACAGTGATGGAGTGAATGATGGTGAAAGTTTTTCTTTTTCGGGCCACCCTGCCTTGGTGGGAATAGGCCAGTGTGATAATAAAAAAATAAAATAATAATAATAATAACAATAATAATAATGATAATAATATCTTCATTTCTGCAAGTACATGTACAAGGTATATAGGCCTAGCTGACATCAATGATATACTACTATACAGAAAACCGCTTGTTATGCAGAGCATTTAAGGCAAATTAGGTCAATTTTGTCCCAGGATGCGACCCATACCAGCCGACTAACACCCATTTACTGATAAGAACATAAGAACATTAGAAAGAAGGAACACTGCAACAGGCCTACTGACCCACGCGGAGCAGGTCCATGTCCCCATCCCCGGATTAGACCAATGACCCACCCAGTCTGGTCATCCCCACTCAAGGATGGAACACTGTACCAGACCCAGCAGCACAAGCTAGTCAGGTCCAACTCACACCCACCCACACCCACTCATGTATTTATCTAACCTATTTTTAAAACTACACAACGTTTTAGCCTCAATAACTGTACTCGGGAGTTTGTTCCACTCATCCACAACTCTATTACCAAACCAGTACTTTCCTATATCCTTCCTGAATCTGAATTTTTCCAACTTGAAGCCATTGCTGCGAGTCCTGTCTTGGCTGGAAATTTTCAGCACGCTATTTACATCCCCTCTATTTATTCCTGGAATCGAACCCAGACACTCAGCGTGTGAAGCGAGAGATTTTTTGCCCCCGTTTGCCAGGGTTTTGGGGACTCTTCCTTCTTCTGAAGGAATCCCCCTGTCAGGATATTAGGGATTTCTTAAAGTTAAGAAGGACTTTTTCAAAAATCTTATATTGATACACTCAGTTTTCTTCAAGGGGGGGAAAGGGGGTATGTTTAAATGGTATTTGAAAAGCTCTTGATCATAGGATTTGGAGCAACTTCATTTTCCCTGGTCTAACTTGATTACTTCGCTTTTGGCCCGGGGGGACTGTATATCTTACGATTTTTTAGCGTTCCCCCCTTAAAAAAAAAAAAATTTGTTTGTAAATAAAAATTAATAAATAATAGAAATTTAAAAATAAATAATTCAATTAATAATATAATATTAAGTTAGTTACTTTCTATTAGTGCGAGAAAACATTCCAGTTATAAAGTCATTTTAAGGAAGAGTGAGAGTTAATAAAGTTGTTAGGAAAGTTATAATTTTTGGGTTAAATTGAACCCTCCTGCACCCAGCACACAGCGCAGCAGCACCCAGCCAGCCCCCGCAGCTAGAAAGAGCAGCAAGCAGCTAGAAACGGGCAGCACCCCAGAGCACCCAGCAGCAGCAGCAGAAAAGCAGATGATGTGATTATGAAGTATTTCTTTAGTCACCCTTTAAAGGAGTTGTCGGGAAATTTTGGGAGTAATCTGGAGGTGATGTATTTGATGCAGGATCCAAAACATAGTTTTAAAGGATGAGTACGATAATGTTTTAAAAAGGGAATTGGATTTAGTACCCCAATAGCGAAGGAGGGGGGGCCAGGAGTGTAAATCGCCCCCCTGCAAACACAAACAGGAAAAAGTAAAGGGGGATATTGTAACCAAAAAAAAAATCTTTTGGGATAACTGGGACCCACATGAGAGGAGAAAAAACGTAGAGGAAAAATTTGGATAAAAATTTGCTCGGGGAAAAAAACTTTATATGTTAGCATTTTTAAACGACACGGCAAGAGGGGAGAGAGGGAGGGGGAGATAAACAGCGGGGAGCGTGGGGGACAGACAAAAAGAGAGACAGACAAAGAGGGGCGAAGATGAAAAAACAAGGGACTGGACTTGTATTTACCACAAAAAACGTTTTGAGCGGGAAAAAACAGAACAGACCCCGCGGGTTTCTCCAGCAGCCCCCATAGTACTGAATTTTCAAATTTAACATTGTAAAATTTAAAAAAATACATTGTAGAACTTAACATAAAGTAAAAAAGGGGCATGTCCGAGGGCGGGGGTTTACAAAGAAGAACGGACTTTAAAAAAAGGGAAACTTTGCGGGGAAAGAGAGGATTCTGAATGCACCCGTCCCCCGGTGGAACACCCATCAGGAAAGCGCTGGGAGGAAAGGGAAAAATCTTCATTTTCAGAAAAAAAAGGGTAAAATTTTAAAAAGGGAACAAGGGGGGGAAATAAAAAAAAAAGGACCCCAATAATAACATGAAAAAAACTGTGGGGCCCCCGAAAAAAGGGTTGAAAAACAGTAAATTTTGGGGGGAGGGAAAAGAAATTTGGGAAAGAAAATTTGAGAATGATTAAGACCCAAAGAAAAAAAGGGGGACAAAAATACCGGGATGGAAAAATCCAGGGACGGGAAAACAATACACAAATATCTGCACATAGGAGGAGAAGTTTATGAGGGACTTTGGGGTTTCAAAACTTGGACCATATACAAGTCACACTGGATATTTTAGTTATTTGTGTATTGGGGGTAAGATAAACAGTAAGACACCAGGTAATAAAAAGGGAAAAAAAAGGGTTCGAAAAAATTGACAAGAAAGAGGGTTTTGGAATTTTGGGGCAAAAGAGAAAAACAAAAGTTTTTTCATTTGGTTTTAAGGGGGCAAAGCCAAAAAAACCTTGGGGGGGGGGGGGGAAATACTACTTTCGACAGGTACGGGGTTACCATATCACGAAAGGAGTAAAAAAAATTTAGGAAATTTGGGTTTCACCCACGGGTTTAAGGGTTTACCTGGTCAGGTGGACTTAGATTTTTTGGGGGGGGAAATTTCAGAAGATTTACAAACCATTTATCTTAGATCCACAGTGTCAATGGACCCCGGGGAACATTTTCCCCAAAACGTTTTTAAAGCCCAGCAAACAAGTCTTTCTTTTTAAATAAGGAAAAAATTTTGGGGGGGGGAAGTGTGGGTTTTAAACAGTTTCCCCTGATAGGGTTTTGCCGAGCAAGGAAAACAAAAATTTAAAATTTTCAAGAGGTAATGGAGCACTTGGGAAAAAGAGTGCTTTCAAAAACACTAAAAAGGCCCGAGTTTACAGATAAAAATCTTTGTTTTATCATCCTAAGGGAAATTTATGGCAAAGTAAGTGAAGCGAGACTGTACCTCACAAGGGGCTTGGGAAAAAAAACTTGAGGTTCAGGCAGGAAAAAACACAGAACATACTCGGGGGGAATAAAGAAGATTCTTAGGGGAAAGAAAAACGAGGGGGGCCATTGCCGGGGAAGAGTTGCCAGAATGAAGAAGAGTAAAAAGTGGGGCCCTCTGGATCGTAATTAGATACCAGTACGGGTATGGGGGTTTTATATGAATAAATTTACCGGAGGGGAAAGAGTCGGATTTTTCCCCGTTGTGCCGAGGGAAAACTGTTTTGAGGTGGGACAAAAAAAACCCAAACCCCCACATAGGAGAGAAAAAACTTTTTGACGATTTTTTCGGCCAAACTTGGACCTTTGTGTGACTATTTAAATGGTAAAAGTCGGACCGAGGACGTCGAAATTTTTCTTTCTTTTAGGTGCGGGTTTTTTGGGTGTATTGCTACAGTATTTATTTGTCCCGTTTTGTTTTTTAATGGGGGAAAAATAAAAATGGAATGGGAGGGGAAAGGCTCCCAAATGGACCGGGAAAAAGTTGTAGTTAAAATGGCTACTCAAAATTCAACTACAGAAAAATGCGGGTTTATAAAAAACGGGGGGAAGGACCCAAAAAAATAAAATATAGACCTGGGTCCAGGGGCTGCAAGCCTCACCCCCAAAGCGATTTACCAAGTAGTAAGCATAGCAACCCAAACATAATTTAGAGACTTTCATCAACCAAAAAAAACCTATGCAGCCAATGCTTCCTGGCCTTTAGGAAGCTCAACAGATAATCAGGGTTTCCCTTTTTGCAGCATATACCGGACTGTCTTTGGGCTATGCAGCCCCAAAAATAGGTGTTTTAATGAGAAAAAATTTTCCCGAAACCCAAGGGGTAATGAGCAAAAGAGGAAAAAATAACCCGAACTGAATCTAACGAAAGTAAAAAAAAAAAAAAAAAAAAGGGCAGGAAAAATAGGAAAGGGCCCTTTATAAAAATACAAAAAACCCCTTGGAAAAATCATTGGGTTTGACAACAAAAAAATTATTTTTTTTTTTAAATAGCAGAAAAAAAAAATAAGTTGAGGCACGTTGAAAAGGGGGCACGGATGACTCACTGGGGCTTTGAGAGTATTTCTTCAATTTTAGGGGGGGTTGGGGAAAATTGAATGACGTCAACGGGAAAAAATGGTAGAGGGAACTTCCTTCACTAGGTTTTTAAAAAAAAAAACAAGAATGGGTTTCCCACAAAGGGTACGAGGGGAAACTGGCAAAACGGGAAGTCAAGAAGGGTGGGCCAGGGGGCAAGGGGTTTGACCCCTAAAACCATATGAAAGTGAATTTCATATAAGTGAGTACACCAAAAGGGTCCTTTTTCCCAAAGGTTTAAACCCTTAAAGGGGTGCCCCTTCCCCGGCTTTTGAACCCAGGGCTGTATGAATAGAAAAGTGCCACTGTCTGGGAAAATTATTTTATATATATATAAAATATATATATATAAATTTTTTTATATTTTATTATATAATATATATTTATATATAATATATAAAATATATAAAAGTCGTGCCGAAAAATGTTAAAAAAATGGTCAATTAGCAAGAAATCACTTAAAATTAAGTCCTTTCTGGGAAATTTTTTTTAATTTCGTTTTTTAAAAAATATTTTTTTCGTTAATGTTAATGTAAAAAAAAATTTTAAATTTTTCACCAAAAGAATCTTAGAAAACTTCCCCAACCTTTTTATAACAAAAGCAAATTTTTTTTAGCATAACCCAACTAAAAATATTTTAAAAAAAGTTTACAATAATTTAGGACTTTAAAAAAAACAACCCAAACAAAAATATTTTTTTCGTTTGGGTCAGAATGAAATTTTTGGGGAAATTTTTTGCTACACCCAAAATTTTTCCCTTTTTCTTATGGCAAGATGAGCGTTGTATTTAAGCCCCAAAATGGCAAATTCTGCCCATTCGGGACGGAAAAATATTATAAAATATTTATTGTATTATTTATATATATTTTTTATATATTTATATATTTTATATAATATTATATATTTTATATTATATATATAATATTTATATATAAGTCGTTTCCCCCAAAATGTAAAAAATGGGCAATTGCAAGAACTCATTTTAAAAATTAAAATCCTTTCTAAAAATTTCTCTTATACGTTTAAAGATATTTTTTTTTATTTAAGGGTTAAAGTAAAAAAATTTTAAATTTTTCACCAAAGGGAAACTTAGAAAAATTAAAATAACCCTTTTTTATAACAAGAACAATTTATTTTTTCCCTTTAAAACCCCCCTTAAAAATATTTTTGATTTGTTTACAATAATTTTTACTAAAAAAAACAAAAAAAATATATATATATATAATATATATATATTTATATATTTATAAAATATATATTTATATATATATATATATATATATATATTTTAAATTATATATTATTATATATATAATATATTTTTATATATATATATATGTTATATATTTTATATTATTTATATATATATATTTATATTTATATATATATATGCAAAAAAACCCCTCTGAAAAAAAGAAAAAATTCCAAGCGCTTTTGTGACTACTCACATTATCAAGGAACTAGAAAGTAAGGCATCCCAAAGGGAAGGGTATATTTGGGGTCTGGGGCCCGGGCCCCCACTAAACAGATCCCACAACGGTTAAAAAACGTGACGCGCGGCGGGGCCAACTTGGATTGGTCCTTGGCACAAAATCCCCACAAACTATTTACCCAAGAAATTGGGAAAATTTTTAAAAAAATTTTTTGTCCCGTGTATTAAATTAAAAATTTTTCCCCCAAATTTTATTAATTAAAAAGGAAACTAAATTTTTTAAACCAAAGGAAAAATTTATATTTTGTCAAAACGCTTTTTTTTGAAACCCCAAACCAAAAATTTTTTTCCCTTTGGGCCGGACCCTTTTCCCCTTTCCCCTTTTAAAACAACCCCATTTTAAAACCCTTCAAAAAAAATTTAACTTTCACTTTAACCCAATTTTTTTGGTTTTAAACCCCCCCCTTCCCCCGGAAACCAGGACCCCTTAAAAATTTCCAAAATTTTTTCAAGGTCCCTTTCAACATCCTCCCTTTTGGGGGTTCCCTTTTTTTAAAAATTTTTTTCGTTCGGTTTTTAATCAAATTTTTTTAAAGCCCTTAAAAAAATCAACCAATTTTCATTTTGGGCCAACAAATTTTTTAAAACCCCCCCCCCTTTTTTTTAAAAAAGATTTTGGGGGGCTTTAAAAATTTTTTTTAAAAATTTCGGGGTTTTTTAAACTTTTTATTTAAAATTTTGGGGAAGAATCATAAACAACCAAAATTTTTGGGAAAGCCCAAAAATTTTTGGAAAAAGCGGTTTTTCCCTTTTTGGGGGTTGTAAAAAAGTAAAACTTTGTTTTTCAAAAATTTTTTGGTTTTTAAAATTTTACCCATTTTATAAATTTGGGAAAAAATTTTTTAAAATTTTTGAAATAGGTAATGATTTAAAATACCCAAGAAATGTAATTGATAAATCTTTTAAAGTTGCTAGAAATACTTTTTACAATCCAAAAAGGGACAACCAGCCTTATTCAACTAAAAATATGTTGGTTCTCCCTTACCATGAAAATTTGGTTGATATGCCTTCTCTTCTTAAGACTTTTTAATTTTAAAGTTGTATTCAAAAACCTTGATACAGTAAAAAAACTTTTGATAAAAAATTTCCCCCAAAATGCTGATGGATGTGTGTTTAAGATTCCTTGTAAAATTTTGCGATAAAAGTTTATTACTGTCAAAACTGGTAAAAAATCTCGAACTAAGATTTAAAACAACAAAAATTATGCATTAGAACTGGACAAGATTCCAATGCTCTATTTATTCATGAAAGGGGATTTTAACCATCCAATTGATTTTCAAAAATTTGGGAGAAAGTAGTATCAAGCAAGTCCATGGTCGACGGGGAATATAATTGAATCTTGTTTCAAAAAAAAGCAGTTTTGACAATAAAAATGAATATTTCCTTTGGTTTTTATATAAATTAGATCCATTTATAATTAATAGAATTTGGGAAGAATTTAATAATACACTGGACAAATAATCTTTAAAATTTCTTA
Source organism: Cherax quadricarinatus (assembly GCF_026875155.1). Lineage (NCBI taxonomy): Eukaryota > Metazoa > Arthropoda > Malacostraca > Decapoda > Parastacidae > Cherax > Cherax quadricarinatus. The sequence continues at coordinate 11,040,698 of NC_069403.1, read as the reverse complement.
TTTCTTGGGTTAGAATAGTTTGTGGGGTGAGTTGTGGCCAAGGACCTACCCAAAGTTGGCTCGCCCGCGCGCGTCACGTGTTTAACCGTTGTGGGATCTGATAGTGAGGTCCCGGCCAGACCCCTTATATAGCTTCCTTGGATGCCTTACTTTCATAGTTCCTTGATAATGTGAGTAGTCACGAAAGCGCTTGGAATTTCTCTATTTTTTCAGAGTGGTTATTTTGCATATTCTGAAATCACCTTTTTTACTGTGATCTTATTGCTTATATTTATATATATATATTTTATATATATATATATTATTTATATTATATATATATATATATTTTTATATATATATATTATATATTATATATTTTATTTATATATATATATTATATAATTTATATATATATATTATATATATATATATATATATTATATATATATATACATATATATATCTGGCCCTCTGCCAGAGAGAGGCTGTGGGCATCCTGCTCTGTAATTTGGGCACAATATCGTCCAATCAAGAACACCTACCAGGATTATCATCAACAGGCTGGCGTGTGAATATCTGCTGGTCGTGTTGGAAAGGGCCAGAAGACTGCGCATATCGTCTCTTCCTTCAGAATCAAGAAAAGTGCTGTGTAAGTGAATTCATTGAGGGAACATAATGGTCACCATGGGAAGGAGAGGTCGGTGAGGGGAGGCCTCATGGAGGAGGAGGAGGCAGAGGTTGTTGAAGATATTGGCCTTACCAGCTATGTTTAATTTATAAATATAAATATAGGAAACACTTAGCTCATAAATGACAGCAAATCGTCTACACAGCCGCCCCTGCAGACGAGGTCTAGAAGCTGTCGAAACCATCTCAACATGGGCTGTCAAGAGATTTAATTTGTAAATTATAAATTACCCCTAGGGGGTGTTATGTCAGCATATTTCATACACTGGTGGCTGACGATCTACGTACTTGTTTGGACTCAAAAGTCCACACCTTTCTGCCGACTATAGGTTGATTACAAAACTCCTTGCGACTCGGAACTGCGCAGTCCCCGATCTACAAGAAATTCGTAACATACCTTGCTCTTGTGAACGTGAGCTATGGTGTTCTCAAACACCTTCGATCAGGTATCGGTGACTTGATAGAAGCTGAAGCTGTCTTGGATGTCCAAGGTCTTCCATTGTGTAGGAAACGCACACTGTATACACTATGTTCCACATGAATTTGTCTTTATTGTTCCTCCAATGTATCACAAGAGAAGCTGATCAAACTTCTCTTATGTTTATGTGTTTGAGACACTGTTGTTCACATCTAAGCCACAGATCAGGTTCTTGTAGTTATCCTGCGTCAGTGTCACTCTCCCAGAGTCAAAAGCAATCTGGCGACGCCACCACCGCCCAAGCGTTGCTGCCCTAGCACAAAAAAAAGCTGACCTAGTACTCCTTGCTTCCCTTGCCATTCCTCGATGAAAGCAAAAGCAGATGTTTGATTATTGCTGTTTAAGCATAGACAACCACTGTCCCTACTATTTTACTATCGTAATAAAGTGGGAGCAGGATTTTCCTTAATTGTCCGGTATAAAGTAAACGAATGTACTGTCTCTTATAAAAAAATACACTTTTGCTACACCGCTGCAAGGAGCAGAGGTCTACTTGATACGTGGCATAGCATCTGTGATCATTACTCACTTAGCAGTAAACAAGACGCTCGACCCTTCTGAGAGGGCTTGGAAACCTCAGGGCTGAAAAGCGGCTTGAAGGCGGCTGAAAGGAGCTGAAGGGGATTATACCCCCTCCTGGAGAAAAATTTCTCCACACTGGGGGGCGCCAGAGGTTCGCTGCAGGTGAACTCATTCATCACTTAACTATTAATTATGATTTACTCACTCGCCACCACTGCAGCTTGTCTTTTTGAACAGCTTTAGTCTGGCGGTTTCTGGAGAATCACTAATTTTGTTTTCAACACTGTATTCTAACGCACATAGTTTATTTATTGTCCGCTTGATTCACTACACCTTTGTTTAAAATATCAACTGTCCTGATTGATTCCATTTGCAATCAGGAATATATGGTCAGGAATTTTTCCAAGTGATGGCATTGGGACCTCGGACCATCCATTGTCAATAAAAAAAACTCACTATGTCTCCAGGTCTTAAGGACATTATGATTTTCAGGAACACCAGCTCCATAGAAGTGTTCTCTCAAGGAGGTGAGATTAGTCTTCTCGCCAGAAATTTTCTCCCGATGTTCAAATCACGTTATGAAGGTGTTTGAATTTACTTAGCTGAGTTGTCAGGTTCGAATAATTAGGATCCTCATGATTTCTTTATAAATTCATGGGAGGAACAGGATTCGAGCCTTCTGCCATGGAGTAAATGAGATGGACCCTTAACACTTCTAAATTGTCCAGATCATCGGTAACCCATAGTAGATGTCTGTTGTGACTCTATATTTTCTATTTCAGTCACAACTGTACGGAATTCTTCTAAGTCGATTCTTTGACGGATGAAGAGTCTTCCTTAAAAAACGTTTTACATGCCCGATCTTTCTTTCATAAATCCGCCGATGCCACCGTGCCATGGAGGATTTAGGAGGAATGTATCTCCAACGACATCTGCGTTGATTCAGCATCCTGTTTGTACTTCTGGTTGATCCAAAGATCTTGCTTATATAACGCAAGCACCAGCAACAAAGTTCGTTGCTATCTGAAATCATCAGTATGGGACATGCCATTCTGGCTGCAAACCTTCTGAATAATTTGATAACAGGTTTCAGCAGACTGTCAGTGGCTACTTCTAGATGTACTGCTTCTAGTTGATTGCAGAGTGAACAAACAGATGTCACACTTGATGGGACACTTTGTACTGTTTGTGAGTTAAATTTATTGGTCAGTGTAATCTACACTGTCACCCAAATGGAGTGATGATATTGACAAAAATCTTTTTCAGAGGGGATATGGAGGTGGACTGGATACTGAATACTCGCATATGTAGTGAACGACAAGTAATACAGTCCTTTATTTGTTTTTTCACACTTGGTCGACCTTGAGGTATCCAGTAGGACTGCGTATATGCACAAAGTGTGTCAGCTACCCCACCATGTAAACACGATCTACTGTGGGCCGTTTTGCACAATCAGTTTTTGTTAGCCAATGATTCTTGGGATCAATATTGGATGTATGGTTTATTTAGGTCGTGAAGAATTATGAATTCTTCTCTCGGACTCTCTATAATCTTTTCTGAGTCGAGATAACTGTCCTAAAAGAATTAATCATAACAGGTTTCTTTGGGGATTTATTCTTGTGTTTCTAGATATTTTATTTTATGATAGAGGAAAACGTCTTTCTGTATTAATTTCACTCCCAGTATTTAATGGGTTAAGATATTCATAATCAGGTTTAATTCCGTTAATGAATTTAAAGGACAGAGCTGTAACTCTTAAGGAGTTTACCCTAAGATGAGTATTTAGATCATCAATGACTATATCTGTTGTTGTCTGCAGTATTTACACAACTTACTTCTGTTGTGTTCAAGCGATGTTTCTTCTGGCATAATGTGAGCTTATTGCTCGAGGCAGTTATTTTCATTAGAGCGCCGGTTCGGTCCGTGGAGCATAATTTATTATCCACAGATTTCTTGAGTGGGGCACACGTGAAACATGTCAGCTGGATTCTCTTGGGCTTAGAGACGTGGAGAAAGAGATAATTTCCCTGCCATCTCTTTTATTTCTGCTACTCTGTTCTGTACATAGACCAGGCTTACTCTTATTATTTCTTAAACATTGGGAACTGCTTCATTATCACTTCCAGGATCACGGTTTTTTTCAATAGTAAGATGATCAAAGTACTTGTTGAGATAGGATAGACAGCTAATTTTGTTACCTACATAGCGTGCTGTCAGTTCCCAATTGTGATACTGTTCTGACCGTCAAGGGGTGCTACCCTGGCCTTTGAAGTTGCTAATTAGTGTACTTCCTTCAGCATTACTCATGTAAGCTACAGGCCATAACCTCTAGGTTGACGCATTCACAGAACACATGTAATGTGTAATTGTTTCCCTCTTGACCACCTATTTGTCTGAGGAATTTAATTGATGAAGTTGTTTAAACTCCCTGGATATTTCATCCCGTGCGACTCATTTCAAGAGGCTCAAGTTCTCATCCCATCCAATTTTGAGTTACATGCATCTTGCATTAAGCATTTTACCTTTTATGGTAATTGGTTGATGACTGAGTCCTAGAGGATCAAAACATTGTGATACCTCTGACAGTAAACTAAGTTTAGGTGAGTGTACTGCAGGATTTATTGTTTACTCCATTTTGAGATTCAAAGTATCTTCCTGTGTGTTCCATTTAAGTCCCAGAATATTGTTGCAAAAGGATTTCCACGGTTTCAGGGAAATCTTCTTTAAATAATGTTCCCTTATTGCTTTGAATTAGTATTCCACATCCTTAGAGGCATATTTGCTTCTTTCATCTCCTGTTAGCTTCTCTGTATAAGGATTCTACTATCTCATCTTTATTCACAGTACCTTGAAAGATTTCCAACCATGAAAAACTGTTCTTTAAGATTTCTTTGAGGGACTTTCAGATTTCTTCAAAGGTGTATTTAGAGTAGCTTTTGTAAGAATGGGAGATGTTGCACAATAATTCTGATTGAAGCGATAAGTTTTAACAGGACTTTGAGGATCATGTGGATTTTCAGGCCACAAGAATCAAGTATAATCTCTGTCTATTTCTTGTAGTCCCTGATCACACTTCTCTTATGTTTATTGTGTTTGAGACACTTTGTTCACACTAACGCACAGATCAGTGTTCTTTGTTAGTCTTATCCTGGCATCAGTGTCACTCTCCCAGAGTCAAAAGCAATCTGGCGACGCCACACCACCCCAAGCCGTTGCTGCCCTAGCACAAAAAAAAGCTGACCTAGTACTCCTTGCTTCCTTGCCACTTCCTCGATGAAGCCAAAGCAGAATGTTTGATTCTTGCTGTCTTAAGCAATAGACAACATGTCCACTATTTTTACTATGTAATATAAGTGGGGTTGGCGGCAGGATTTTCCTAACTTGACCTGCTAAGCTAAGAATGTACTGTCTCTATATAAAATTACACTTTTGCACCCGCTGCACAAGGAGCAGAGGTCACTTGACTACGTGGAATAGCAATCTGTGATCATTACTCAATCTCGCAGTAAACAAGGACGCATCGACCTTCTGAGCGGCCTTGGCCCCTCCAGGGCTGAAAGGGCTGAAGGGCTGAAGGGATGAAGGGGGCTGTTACCCCATCCTGAGGAAAATTTCTCACACTGAGGGGGCGGGGAAGGTTCGTGCAGACGTGAAACTATCATCACTTACATTATTTGATTTTCTCACCTCGCCACCACTGCTGCTTGTCTTTCTGAACCGCTTTAGTACTGTTGCGGTTTCTGGAGATAACACTAATTTTGTTTTCAACACTGTGTAATTCTATGGCACTGTTTATTTATTGTCCGCATATCACTAACACCTTTGTTTAAAAATCAACTGTCCTGATGATTCCATTTAGCATCGGATATATGGTCAGAAACTTTCCAACGTGGGCCAATTGGGACCTCGGACCATATTGTCAATATCATATGTCACCAGGTTTTAATGACTTATGATTTTCAGGAGAACCCAGCCTCCTAGAGAAGTGATTCTCCTCAATGAGGTGAGGTTAGTCTTCTCGCCAAATTTTCTCCCAATGTTCAATCTCCTTTATTAAGGTCGTTTGAATTTAATTCTTGAAGGTTGCTCGGTCTCGAAGGGACAAATTCTGTTGAAGATTTGGCCTTACCAGTAGTTTAATTTATAAATATAAATATAGGAAACAACTTAGCTCATAAATGACAGCCAAATCGTTCTACACAGCGCCTGCTAAGAGAGGTCTATGAAAACGCTGTCGAAACCATTCTCACATGGGGCTGTCAAGAGATATAATTTGTTAAATTATTAAATTACCATAGGGGTGTTATTGTCGCTTATTTCATACACTGGTGTGTGACGATGTTATGTACTTGTTTGGACTTCAAAAGTCCACACCTTACTGCCGGACTATAGGTTGATTACAAACTCCTTGCGACTCAGGAACTGCGCAGTCCCCCGATCTACAAGAAATTCGTAACATACCTTGCTTTCGTCAACGTGGGAGCAGGATTTTCCTTAATTGTCTGCTTAAGTAAGGAATGTACTGTCTCTTTATAAAAATACACTTTGCCAAACACCGCTGCAAGAGCAGAGGTCACTTGACTACCTTGGCATGCATCTGTGAATCAATTACTCACTTAGCAGTAAACAAGACGCTTCGCCCCTTCTGAGAGGGCTTGGCCCCTCAGGGACTGAAAGGGATGAAGGGCTGAAAGGGTGAAGCGGGGCTGATACCCCCTCCTGGAGAAAATTTTCCACAAGAGGTTGAGGGGGTAAAAACTGTCGCCCACTTCCCCAAAAAGGCGTATATACACCGTGTGTTCGTGTTACAACAATGGTGTGTTGTCACCGTGTGTAGTGTATATAGTCTATAGTGTACAGTGCGTAATATGTGCATGGTTGCGCATTGCACGTGTAGCGTATAGGGGGTGTTGTCGTTTAGTAGTGGTGGCTCTGTGCACAGAGCATGAGGTGTATAGTAACATGTGCACTGAGCATTGTAATATATATATATATATATAATATATATATATATATTATATATATACTATATATATATTAAATATATATATATATATATACCTATATATATTATTATTTATATATGTCGTGCCGAATAGGCAGAGAACTTGCGATCTTGGATACAATAGCACGTCTCATCTTGCCAAATAGGACAAGTGAAAATTTTGTGTATGCAATATTCTTCGCCAAAATCATTCTGGAACCTATCGAATTAAATTTATTTCATGTGTTTGTTTAGTATTAAATTATTGTAAAAAATCTAAAATTTTATTTAGTTGGGTTAGGCTTAAAAAAAATTGTCTTGTTTTAATAAGGTTAGGTAAGTTTTCTAAGGTTCTTTTGGTGCAAAATTAAAAATTTTGTTACATTAACAATTAATTGAAAAAAAATATATACTTTTAAATGTATAAGAGAAAATTTTAGAAAGGACTTAATTTTAAATGAGTTCTTGCTAAATTCGAACATTTTACATTTTCGGCACGAAGTACTATATATATATATATATATAATATATATTTATATATATTATATATATATATATATATATATATATATATATATATTTAATATTATATATATGTCCTGCCGAATAGGCATGAACTTGCGTTCTTGGCTCATCTTGCATATAGATAAGTGAAAATTTGTGTATGCAATAATTTCGTCAAATTCATTCTGACCTAACGAATAACAACTTATATTTTTTCACTGTGTTTGTTAGTATTAAATTATTGTAAACAAATCTAAAATATATTAGTGGGTAGGCTCAAATAAAATTGTTCTTGCTTATAATAAGGTTAAGGTAGTTTTCTAAGTTCCTTTTGAGGCTAAAATTATAAATTTGTACATCAACATTAATGAAAAAAATATATCTTTAAAGTATAAGAGAAAATTTTAGAAAGGACTTTAATTTTAAATGAGTTCTTGCTAATTGACCAGTTTTTACCCATATTCGGCACGTATAAATATATATATATATATTATATATATAATATATATATATTATATATATATATATATATATATATACTACTTATATAATATATATATATATATAATTGTTTGTATGTAGTATATATCATATATATATAAAACATTTATTTATATATTTATATATATATTATATAATTTATATATCTATATATATATTTACACTTTATATAATAAGATATATTTATATATATATATATACTACATATATATAGATTATATATATATATATATACAATATATAAATATTATATTATAGTATATATATATATAGATCTATATCATAGATATATATATATATATATATATTATATATATCTATTGGTCGTAGGTTGGTAGAAACAACACACCAAGGGGAGGTACTACGTCCCCTGCCATGTGAGTGTAAAACGAAAATGCCTGTATTGTTTTACATGATGGTAGGATTAGCTGGTGTCCTTTTGTTGTCTAGAAATATGCAAGATTACAGGATGTCTTGCTACTTATACTTACACTTAGGTCCACACTACACATACATGTAAACGTTTATTTCATACACAATCATCTGAGTTTTCTTTGATTTTAATCTTAATAGTTTTTGGTCTTATACTTTTCCTTTATATCACATGGGGAAGTGGAATAAGAATCTTTCCTCCGTAAAGCATGCGTGTTGTAAAAATTCAACTAAAATGCCAGGGAAAAACAATGGGCTAGTAACCCCTTTTCACTGTAAAAGATTATAAAAAGAATAAGAAGAAGAAATTGTCAAAAGTGGGAAGTCCTGATGTGCGTGGATGTTGTGCAAATGATAAGAAAGAGATGATTGTGGATGTTATGAATGAGAAGAAACTGGATGTCATGGTTTTAAGATGAAACAAAGCTGAAGGGGGTGGGAGAGTTTCAATGGAGAGGAAAAAAGGGGATTGGGTGGGGGTTTCAAATAGAGTTGAGCAAAAGAAGGAGTAGCAAAAATGTTGAAGGATAATAGGGCAGGAAAAGAGGGATACAAATGTATAAATTAAAAGGATTATGTGGGTAAAATAAAGATTGGATGTAAAAAAGGGGGGTTTAATAACGTGTAGCACCTGGAGAAGAAGAAGTGAGAGGAGAGAGAGGATTCTGGGAAATGTTGAGTGAATGCGTGGGGATTTTTGAATCAAGTGTGAGAGTATGTGGTTTGGGGATTTCAAGTAAAGTGGGAAAAAATGTTATAAGAGGGAGTAGTGGGTAAATTGGGAGCCAGGGGAAAATGTAATGGGGAGCCTTTAATTAGTTTGGGTTAAAAAAAAATTTTTGGTAAAAGAATACATTTTTTTTAAAAAGAAGATAAAAAAAATAAAAAGGGTATGAGTGCACGAAATGAAAGTTTTTGTTGTTATTTTTGGTGGAAAAAAAGGTTGGGGAGGCCCCAGGAGTACATGTTTATGAGGGGCAATGATATATCGGATTTTTTTAGTTGTGCTCGTTAAGTAAGAGGTAGATGGGAAAAAGGGGAAAAGGTGGCAACAACAAGTAAGAGGGGGGAAAAGTGTAAAAACAAGGGGGGGAGGAAATTGGGCGAGTTAAGCGACTTTGGCAGGAAGGTGGGTTAGGCAAAGTGGTAGGGGGGGGGGGGTTGAAGAGGGTTGGAATAGTTTTAAAATGCAAAGTTTAGAATGTGGGGGCAGAAGTTTGTGGTTATAGGGGGTGGGGGCAGGGGGAAAGAGGATGATTGGGGGGAAATGAAGTTAAAGGGTGTGATAAAAAGAAAAAAGGTAGCTTACAGGGGTTTTTTACAAAGCAAAGTGTTAAAAGAAGAGAGATATAGGGGAGAGTAAAAAAAGGTGAAAAAGGTGGTGAGAGAGTGCAAAAGGAGAGCGAAAAAGAGGGGGAGAGGCATGTCAAAAAATTTTAAGAAAAATAAAAAAAATTTTGGAGTGATTTAAAACCAATTTAAAGAAACCCTAGGGAAAGATGGATTTGTCATTAAAAAACAAGTAGGGGATTTTAGTTTAGATGGGGAGAGGGGGGGTTTAGGAGGGGAGGAATTTTTTGAGGAATTTTTAAAATGTTGAGGAAAAAAGGGAGGCGGTAATTTCATGCAGGGCCCAGGGATTTTAACCCATCTTTTGGAGTGGAGAGAGAATGTAAGTGTGGTGGAGGTAGTGAGGCATTACTAGAATAAAAGGGGTAAAGCGGGTGGAATGATGGGATCATGACAAAATTTTAAAAAGCGGGGGGATATAGTGTTGGAGTGGTTGGTACTTTTGTTTAATAAGTATGAAAGAGGGGAAAGGGTACCTAGGGATTGGGGGAGAGATGTATAGTCCCTTTATATAAGGGAAAAGGGACAAAAAGATTGTAAAAATTATAGAGGAATAATTTTACGGGAGTTTTACAGGAAAATTTACGGTGGGTTAAAATTTGAAAGAATTAGAGGTAAGACAGAATGTAGGATTCGGATGACAGGGAGGCTTCAGAGTGGGTGGGGGATGGTAGATCAAGTGTTTAATTGAAGCATAATGTGAACAGTATTTAGATAAAGGTAGGGAAGTTTTTATTGCATTTAGGTTTTAAAAAAGGGCATTGATAGGTGGTAGAGGAATGGGCAGATGTTGAAATTATAGGAATGGGGTGGTAATTTAAACTAAATGCTGTAAAGAGTTTTTATGAGGTAGTGGGGCTCTGGTTAGGGTTGCCGAAGAGAGGGAGAATATTTTTCCCGGGTTTAAAAGAGGTCTTAGAAAGGGATGTGAATGTCCCATGGTTGTTAATATATTTAAAGAGGGGGTTGTAAAAGAAGAAAGGGTAGGGTGTTTGGGGAGAGGGGTGGGATTAAATTTGGGGAATCAAATTCAAAAGGGGAATTGCCCAAGTTATTTTTTTGTGATGATACTGTGCTTATGGGAGTTCTAAAATGCAAAGGTTAGTGGATGAGTTGGAATGTGTTAAAGGTAAAGTTGAAAGTGAAAATAGAAAAAGTAAAGGGGATGAGGGGATCAATAAATTTTGATAAAAAAAAATTGGATATCAAATTGGGGGGGGGGAGTTGGAAGAAGTGAATGTTTTCGATACTTGGGGGGTTACGTGTCGTCGATGGTTTTTTAAAGGGTGAGGTTAATCATAGAATTGAGAGGGAAAAAAGGTGAGTGTGCGTTGAGGTTATGTGGAGCAAAAAACGTTATCTATGGAGCAAAGAAGGGAATGTATGAAAGTATAGTGTACCAACACTCTTTTATGGATGTGAAGCTTGGGTGGTAAATGCGCGCGAGGAGAGGTTTGGAGGCATGGAGATGTCCTGTTAAAAGGGGAATGTTGGGGTAAATATTATGCAGAAAAAACGGGTGTGGAAATTAGGAGAAAGGGGTGAGTTAATAAAAAACATTAGTCAGAGGGCAGAAGAGGGGTTTTTGGGTGGTTTTGGTCATTTAGAAGGGAAAGGATCAAAGTAGAATGACATGGAAAGCATTAAATCAAAAGGGGGAAAGGGAAGGGGGGGTAGGGGGTGTTTTCCCCGAAAGGGTTGGGAAAAAGGGTGTAAAGGAGGGTTTTTTGGGCTAGGGGCTTGGATTTTCCCCAAGGTGCATGAGCGTGTTAGAAGGAGTGAAAGGGGCGAAAAGATACTTGGGACCCGACGTTGTTGGAGTGGAGCAGGGTAATATTTAGTGAAGGGATTCGGGGGAAACCGGGTTTGTTATAAGTCGGATTAGTCCTGGAAATGGGAAAAATACAAAGCCCGCCTTTAAAAGGGGGGGTTTGGGATATTGCGGTTTTGGGGGATTGTTGTGTTCTTAATCGTATATGCTTCTAAGCTGTTGTTTTGAGCACCTCTGCAAAACGGATAATGTGTGAGTGTGGTGAAAGTGTTGAATGATGATGAAAATATTTTTTTTTTTGGGATTTCTTTTTTTTTGGGGACCCTGCCCCGGTGGGGACGGCCGACTTGTTAAAAAAAAAAAAAAAAAAAAAAATTTTATATATATATAAAATATATTAAAATATATATTAAATATATTATATAATATATATTTTTTTAATTTATAAAATTAAATATATATATATATTTTTATATGTGTGCCCAAAAGGAGAACTTGCGATCTTGCTTAAAAAGCAACGCTCATCTTGCTTTAAGACAAGGGAAAAAATTTGTGTAGCAAAAATTTCACTAAAATCATTCTGAACCCAACGAAAAAATATATTTCCTGAGTTTTTTTTAGTATTAAATTATTGTAAAAAAAATCTAAAATAGATTTAGTTTGGGGGTTTGGCTAAAAAAAATTTCTCTTTTTATAATAAGGTTAGGTAAGTTTTCTAAGTTCCTTTGGTGCAAAAAAATAAATTTTTGCATCAAACAATAAAGAAAAAAAAATAACTTTAAACGTATAAAAGTAAAAATTTTAGAAAGGCTTTTTTTTATGATTCTTGCAATTGACCGTTTTACATATTCGGCAGACATATATATATAATATATATATTATATATATATATTATATAATATAATATATATAAATTATATATATATATATATATATATATATATATATAATATATATAAATATATATATATATTAAATTTATAATATAATATATATATATATATATATTTTAAATATATATATATATATATATATATATATAATATATATATTATATATATATATAATATATACTGTCCCCCTTGAATCTGATGTCCAATCTTTCGTTACCTAATTTTTTTTTTTCCTATCACCTTATCTTTCCTATATTCAATTTTAATTACTTGTTTTAAATACCGTATCAAGCCATCCACAACTTCTGCAACTTTTCTTCGAATCTCCCAAAAACCAGTGTTATCAGCAAAAAAACAACTGTGGCAACTCCCACTTTGTGTTAGACGTTTATCTTTTAACCCCACTCTCCCGGGCATTCACTTTTTTTACAAAACCCCCCCTTAAATATACGTATAGAAAACCCCTGGTGACATCACACTCCTTGTCTAAGGCCCATTTTTTGGGAAAAAATCTCCCCCTTTCCTAAAAAACTCTAACTTTTTTGGGCCCCACTATCCCCGCAAAAAACCTTCACTGCTGCATAACTTCCCCCTATTCCTTTTTTAACATCTGCCACATTGCCATTCCCCCCCTCCCATCCACCCTGTCATAAGCCTTTTCCAAATTCATAATTACCACAAAAATCTCTTTACCCTTAACTAAATACTGTTCACCTGTATGTTTCACTGTAAACACTTGGTCTACACATCCAATACCCTTTCTAAAGCCTCCTTGTTCATCTCCTATCCTACTATTCGTTTTACTCTTAATTCATTCATTAATAACTACTACACTTTACCAGGTATACTCAACAGATTTATTCCCCTATAACGTCTGCACTCACCTTTGCCCCCTTTGCCTTTATACACTCCCTAGGTACCTTACCTTCTTCCATACATTTATTAAATAAAAGCACCAACCACTTCAAAACTATATTTCTCTCCTGCTTTTAACTATTCTATCTTCATCCCATCAATCCCAGCTGCCTTACCCTCTTTCATTCTACCCACTGCCTCATGAACTTCCCCACACTCACAAATCGCTTCTTCCTCACTCCTACAAGGTGTTATTCCTCCTTGCCCTATACACGAAATCACAGCTTTCCTATCTTCATCAACATTGAACAATTCCTCAAAATATTTCCTCCATCTTCCAGCAGCCAGCAGTAACATCCTGGTTGATCAGACTCTGATCCACCTTGAGGCCTGGTCACAGGCCTGGCCACGGGTGCGTTGACTCCCGGAACTCTCTATCCAGGTATATTCCAGGAGTACTCCAGATACCTTTAACTCTCCATTTAATAACTCTCCTCTACGGTGCCCCGTGGCCTGGTGTCAAAAGCTCTCGCTTCACGCGGTGAGGGTCCGGGTTCGATTCCCGGCATAGGGGTGGAAACATTATACGTGCTTTCTTACACCATTTGTCTATGTTCACCCATCAGTAAAATGGGTTTGTGGGTGTTAGTTGACTGGTGTGGGTCGCATCCTGGGACAAAACTGACCTAATTTGCCTGAAATACTCTGCATAATAAGGGGCTTTCTATATAGTAGTATGTCACTGATGTCAGCTATGGTCTATATACCTTGTACATGTACTTGTAGTAAATAAAGATATTATAATATTATTTTTAATATCAAATCCATTCGTTCCCTAGGCTTCCTCAACTTATTAATCTCACTCCAAAATTTGTTCTTATTTTCAACAAAATTTGTTGATAACATCTCACCCACTCTCTCATTTGCTCTCTTTTTACATTGTTTCACGTCGCTTAACCTCTCTTTCTCTCCCTATACTCCTCCCTCCTTGCATCACTTCTGCTTTGTAAAAACATCTCATATGCATCTCACCTGCCTTGTGTAGACAGCCTGTCTGCACAGACAGCCTACGCTGTCTGCCAGCTTAGTTCATATTTTGCGGCACTAAGGTGCTGCCCTCTAGGAATGCCCAGGTCAGTGGGACGCTGGTCCCACTCGTCCTCACTCACTCAGCGACATAGAAGCAATCAACAAGTCTACTCCCTCTCTCCCTTGTGGGCATGGCCCTTCCTGGCCATGGGCACTTGACACACAAGCCTGTGTACCCACCACGACATTGCAAATAAAGTAAAGAAGCCTCCGAAGACGTTTATAATTGATCCCTGCTCCGCTGCAGCATCACCAAATAAATTTGTTTCACATTGGTGGGAAGCAGTGGTCACAGCAGTTGTGTTTGCCCAGAGAGAGAAAGGAATGAAGTTGTTCACTTTATCACCCTATACAAGACACATCCGTCTTTTAACGAGTTATCCTGATGTCGTGTCTGCATGTTTCAGCATCCAGACACAGGTACAAGCAGGATCTAGCCGAAATTTGCCGAATTTCTTCGAGAATTGTAAATGGCGTCCCAATGACTCCACGCTACAGCGTCCCATGCTGTTTCTCAAGCCACGTGTTCAGCATCACTTGTATGTTGCTGTTGTTGTTCAGCTCAGCACAGCTGTTTCAGCAAGCCAGATGTGAGATTTGTGGTGATTACTGCATCCAGTGTGAGTTTCTCCAAGTGTTTGGGGGAGAGAAGATGAGGAAGTGGCCGTTCCTTGCCTCGCCCAAGCTCGCCCTGCTGTACACTCACACCTCACCAGCCTACCATACACCACCATGTCATCACTCCCTCGGCTGTGTTTCTGCTGTTTTTCGTGTGAATTCATTGCCAGAGCTGTGTATCCGAGTGCCCGAGGCCACTTGAAGCCACGTGGATCACTAAGCCACGTGGATCACGAAGCCACGTGGATCAGCAAGCCACGTGGATCAGCAAGCTACGTGGATCAACAAGCCACGTGGATCACGAAGCCAGGTGGATCAGCAAGCCACGTGGATCAGCAAGCTATGTGGATCAGCAAGCCACGTGGATCACGAAGCCACGTGGATCAGCAAGCCACGTTGATCAGCAAGCTACATAGATCAGCAAGCCACGTAGATCACTAAGCCACGTGGATCACGAAGCCACGTGGATCAGCAGGCCACGTGGATCAGCAAGCTATGTGGATCAGCAAGCCACGTGGATCACGAAGCCACGTGGATCAGCAAGCCACGTTGATCAGCAAGCTACATGGATCAGCAAGCCACGTAGATCACTAAGCCACGTGGATCACGAAGCCACGTGGATCAGCAAGCCACGTGGATCAGCAAGCTATGTGGATCAGCAAGCCACGTGGATCACGAAGCCACGTGGATCAGCAAGCCACGTTGATCAGCAAGCTACATGGATCAGCAAGCCACGTAGATCACTAAGCCACGTGGATCACGAAGCCACGTGGATCAGCAAGCCATGTGGATCAGCAAGCTATGTGGATCAGCAAGCCACGTGGATCACGAAGCCACGTAGATCAGCAAGCCACGTTGATCAGCAAGCTACATGGATCAGCAAGCCACGTAGATCACTAACCCACGTGGATCACGGAGCCACGTGGATCAGCAAGCCACGTGGATCAGCAAGCTACGTGGATCAACAAGCCACGTGGATCACGAAGCCACGTGGATCAGCAAGCCACGTGGATCAGCAAGCCACGTGAATCAGCAAGCCACGTGGATCAGCAAGCTATGTGGATCAGCAAGACACGTGGNAATCAGCTAGCCACGTGGATCAGCAAGCCACGTGGATCAGCAGGCTATGTGGATCAGCATGCCATGTAGATCACGACGCCACATGAATCATGACTGCCACGTGGGGTGTGGGCGATGTCACGTGGATCTACAAGCCATGTGAGTTACCAAGCCAGATGTCCCAGGCCTCATGTTGTGGCCTGCTGCCCGCATGACATTGACGCCACCGATGCTGCTGCCCGACTTCATGACGTCACAATGTCTGCCTGACATCACCTCGAGATGTCTGCTGTAGGGGGTGAAGGTGTAGGGGGTAAAAGTTTACAGGGTGAAGGTGTAGAGGGTGAATGTGTAGAGGTGAAGGTGTAGGGGTGAAGGTGTAGGGGTGAAGGTGTAGGGGTGAAGGTGTAGATGGTGAAGGTATAGGGGGTGAAGGTGTAAGGAGTGAAGTGTAGGGTGTGAAGGTGTAGGGGTGAAGGTGTAGGGGGTGAAGGTGTAGGGGTGAAGGTGTAGTGGTGAAGGTGTAGGGGTGAAGGTGTAGGGGTGAAGGTGTAAGGGGTGAAGGTGTAGGGGTGAAGTGTAGGGTGAAGGTAGGGGTGAAGGTGTAGGTGGTGAAGGTGTAGGGGTGAAGGTGTAGGGGTGAAGGTGTAGGGGTGAAGGTGTAGGGGGTGAAGGTGTAGGGTGAAGGTGTAGGGTGAAGGTGTAGGGGGTGAAGGTGTATGGGGTGAAGGTGTAGGGGTGAAGGTGTAGGGCGAAGGTGTAGGGGTGAAGGTGTAGGGGTGAAGGTGTAGGGGGTGAAGGTGTAGGGGTGAAGGTGTAGGAGGGTGAAGGTGTAGGGTTAAAGGTTTAGGGTGAAGGTGAAGGGGTAAGGTGTAGGGTGGTAGGGGTGAAGGTTATGGGGTGAAGGTGTATGGGGTGAAGGTGTAGGGGCTGAAGGGTGTAGGGGCTGAAGGTGTATGGGGTGAAGGTGTATGGGGTGAAGGTGTAGGGGGTGAAGGTGTAGAGGGTGGAGGTGTATGGGGTGAAGGTGTAGGGGGTGAAGGTGTAGGGGTGAAGATATATCTTATCCTCCATCCCATTTTCAGCTCTTCCTCCAAGCCTCCAAGTGTGGAACCTCTTCGACTACCTCCCAGATCCTCCCCAAGATCGTCCTCAAAACTCCAAACACTCTTCATGTGGGAGGATGAATAAATGAGAAAGAGGTAGCATGGGTGGCCCTCCAAGCTCCACCTCCAAGGATAAACCTTCCCTTCTTGGCAGGAAAAAGTTTCCTAGGTAAAAAGTCTTGAAGGTAGCGCTGACGCACCAGCACAGCCTCGGCAGCAGCATATTACAAGTATCAAAAATTTAAGACGTTGAAACATGAAGACGGCTCTAACAATTTCTCTCAAATGGAGGACGGTAGGGAGCGTGGCGGGGAGAATGGTGGGGATAGTGGTGGGGAGAGTGGTGGAGAGAATAGTGGGGAGAGTGGTAGTGAGAGTGGTAGGGAGAGTGGTGGGGAGAGTGGTGGGGAGAGTGGTGGGGAGAGTGGCAAAAAGGGGGTGAAAAGCAAGGTGGTGATTAGTGGCAGTGAAAGGGATAGGCAGGGGTGTATAGGGTACTATGGTGGGGTATGTTGGGTAGTGGGTATGCTGAGTGGTGGTCGTCAGTGTAGTAGAGTGTAAAGGGGAGAGATGGTAGGCAGTGTAGTGGAGAGTGACGAGAAGGGTCGTGGACAGCATGGCGGGGAAGGTGTGTAAAGTTATAGGAAGGGATAGTAGGCAGGGTGGTAGAAGAAGGGGTATGGAGAGTTGCTGAGAGTAGTTGAGAGAGATGGAAGGCAAGGTTGTGGAGAGAGGGGTTGGGGGGTAGAAGGTAAGGTTGGTAGGTAAGACACATGGGCTTAGGCAATTTTATTCCGAAACACTTCGCCTACACAGTAGGTCTCTTCAGTCGAGCACAGGAGGTAGGCAGGAGTAGTAGAGATGGGAAGACGATATAATCAGTCCATCACCCTGGAAGTCGTAGATTTGAGGTTGTCAGCCTGGAGAAGAGTTCAATTCCATACCTTGAAACAATCTGAAGATCAAGCTACAGTGTGGAGACTTATATATTACCGGAAGGAGAGGTGCAGAGTAGTAGTAGAGAGAATGTAGCCACTGAGAGGTCACATCCCTCTCAGATCAAACAATTCTCACTTGAAAAAGTTGTCCAAGGCGTTTTCTCTTCTGTACCAAGATGCCATTGTGTTGCAGTGTCTGACAGAGTGAGTATTAAAATGGTATACAACCGCGGGTTCAATCCCGCCCGTGGTATGGTCTGCCGGTATTGTATACCATTTTGACAGAAGGTAAGGTGTTGGAAAGATGAGGGGAGGGATGGTTGGCAGAGTAGAGGAAAGTGGTGGGGAGGGGAGGTAGGCGAGTTGGGGAGAGTGATGGTGATGGAGGTATTTATGGTGGATGGTAATAGGAGCTGGTGATAGCCAGGATGTGTAGCGTGGAGGGAAGGAGTGCCAGTGTGGTTGACACTGGTGGAAGAAGTGGTAGGCAGTGTGGCTGATACTAGTGGGAAGAGGTGCTAAGCAATGTGGTTGATACTAGTGGAAAGAGTGCTAGGCAGTGTGGTTGATACTAGTGGGAGGGGTGCTAAGCAGTGTGGTTGACACTGGTAAGGAGAAGTGCTAGGTGGTGTAGTGTACGAACTATGGATTTTGCCCTTTCCTCATTCCTACCTTGGTTAATTGTGCTACGAGCAGGTGTACAGGCCACAAGACTACACCAATAACCCACACATAAGAGAGAAGAGCTTACTGTGATTTTGTAAATGGTCCAAATCGGCCTGAAACCTCGTCGTAACCTCCTCTTTCATATGTGTGGGATATTTATGTATTGCTCCAGTTACGGTACTTTGCCTTTTTGCTTAACAAGACTACACCTGTGCATGTAATAAGGTAGCACTACTTCTGGTCACTACGACAAGAAGTAGTGGGATCTTAGTTTACCTCTGTGTAATCTATGACCCTTAAAAGCTATCTACCGAAGCAGTACTCTGTACAAATGTATTTTTTATTAGCCTCGAATGAATAGTTCAGAATCATTTGGTACCAGTTATGAAATATGCACTGATGACTTGAAATATTTAAATCCTATATAGACTATAAATTGATCATTAAAGCTGTAATTAATTTTGGCACTAACTTGAAGAGTTTCTAACACAAGGAACAGAGTACAAGAGGGCCCCGTTTTACAGCGTTTCTGTGTACAGTGTTTCGCTAATGCAGCAGTTTTCAACTATACCCAGTTTTCATTTATTCAGACTTCCTACAATAACTATATTCACCATTCACTTTAAACTAAGACGAATATATTTTAATGTAATGTACCCACTGTATTTGCATTTTTAGTCCTAGACATTGGTCACTTAATACATGATAGTGTAAACATGTTATCAACCTTTTTTATGAATTTGAAAGCGATAAAAGATTATGTTTCACTATACAGCGATTTTTCGCTGTACAGCGGTAGCCCGGAACCTAACCTACTATATAAGAGGAGCCCGCCTGTAAGTATAAATCTGACTGTATATGCGCTCTCTGATGCGCCTTGAAGTAACTCTGTTTATTTCTCTCCTTTGGCTATTTTACTTTAGGATATAATACAGTGAATACACTTAATATTTAGTCCTCAGCACCATTTTATAAACAGTGTACGTGCATTGTTATTGTTTACAGTATAAAGCAATGCTTGACAGTGTCTACAGCGAGGCCCAACGTGTCTACAGCAAGGCCCAACAGCGTCTACAGCGAGGCCCAACGTGGCTACAGCAAGGATCAACAATGTCTACAGCAAAGATCAAGTGTCTACAGCGAGGATCAACAGTGTCTACAGCAAGACCCAACAGTGTCTACAGCGAGACCCAACGTGGCTACAGCAAGGATTAACAATGTCTACAGCTAGGATCAACAGCGTCTACAGCTAGGATCAACAGTGTCTACAGCTAGGATCAACAATGTCTACAGCAATGCCCAACAGTGTCTACAGCAAGCCCCAACAGTGTCTACAACAAGAGTTAACAGTGTTAACTACGAGGACCAATAGTGTTCCCAGCGAGTTTGGACACAAGACGGCCGGTAATCCAGCCTTTACACAGCCTAAACATTTTATGGGACAACGTGTCGCTTTGTATAGAGCTTTATCAAGTTAGAACACGATAAAACTTTATGCAGAGATATACAGTGTCCTAATAAAAGCTTCGCAACGACGTGTCGTTACTGCACTATCGTCTCAGGTAACGACATTCGGTCCGCCACATAAAAACCGAAGACCATTATCTGCTAAGCAGTTTACACAGCCAGGTAGTTTACACAGCCAGAGTATACATACACGAAATGGTAGTCAGGTTGCAGTGGCCCACGAAGAGCCGTAAACTCACCATGGACACCTTCCCAGTGGCTCTCTCTCCAAACAGGTTATTATCAAGGGTCTCCAAACTCTTCAGCTCAACGACCCCTTCATGACTTTTCAGACTGTTCAACGGCCCAAAAACACTTATTATATGAAAATATTTTTTATATACTGATGACACTGTGCTTTTGGGAGATTCTGAAAGAAGTTGCAGAGGTTGGTGGATGAGTTTGGTAGGGTAGGTAAAAGAAGGAAACTCAAAGTGAATATGAGAAAGAGTAAGGTGATGAGGATAACAAAAAAATAGGTTGGAAATAGGTTCAGATATTTGGGATTGGACGTGTCAGCAGATGGGTCTATGAAATATGAGGTGAATCATAGAACTGATGCGAGAAAAAAGGTGAGTGGTGCACTGAGGAATCTGCGGAGACAAAGAACTTTATCCATAGAAGCAAAGAGGGGAATGTATGAGACAATAGTTATATGGGTGTGAAGTATGGGTGGTGAATGCTGCAACATGGAGAAGGCTGGAGGCAGTGGAGATGTCATGTCTGAGAGCAGTGTGGTGTTAATGTAATGCAAAGTATCCGTAGTTTGGGAATTAGGAGGAAGTGCACAATTACCAAAACTATTATTCAGATGGCTGAGGAGGGGTTGTTGAGGTGGTTCGGATATGTAGAGAGGATGGAACGAGTGTATAAATCTGTAGTGGAGGGAAGGCGAGATAGGGATCGGTCTAGGAAAGGTTGGAGGGAGGGGGTTAAAGGAGGTTTTGTGTGCGAGGGGCTTGGACTTCCAGCAGGCATGCGTGAGCGTGTTAGAAGCGATGGTGAATAATGGTTTTTAGGACTTGACGTGCTGTTGGAGTGTGAGCAGGTTAATATTTATGAAGGGATTCAGGGAAAGCAGCAGGCTGGACTTGAGTCCCGGAGATCGGGAATACAGTACCTGTACTCTGAAGAAGGCGTGTTAATCTTGCAGTTTTATAACTGTAGTGTAAGCTCGCCTCTGGCAAGACAGTGATGGAGAGAATGATGATGAAAGTTTTTCTTTTCTTTTTTTTTCCTTTCTTTTTTTTTGGGGGGGGGGACCCTACCTTGGTTGGCAATGCCGATGTGTTAATAATAAAAACAGATTGTCTGGATGCAGGGCAGTATATTGTTTTATTTACCATTTCGATTATATGTTTAAATACTAACGTACGTACGAATGTAAAGGTTCGTAGGCTTATGTACTGAGATACTGTACTCACTCTTTGAAAAACAGAAAAATTCTTGACAACTAATGACTGGTGAGTTGCGGCCTTATTGGTAGGTCATGAACCTAACCCGCTACTGATATTCGTTATAACAAAGACCATGATTATTAAATTGGTGGACCGGTAAGCCTGCAAAAGTTCTCTGTTGAATGATCAGTTATAATTATTATAATCATGGGGGAGCGCTAAACCCGTAGGATTATACAGCGCGTGGTGGGGTAAGGGTGGAAGGTATTCAGGGAACCGGAGCACAGGTCGAATTCCCTAGATCAAGAGCCCCTCACCAGCATCAAGGAACCTCCCTTGAGGGGTTTAAATGATCAAAATCTCCAGGTGTGAGTCATCCAGTGGCTGAGACCTACCTACACCACTACTACTTTTCCATCATCTGACGTCTCTTGTATCTCTCTATCCCGCTCTACCCTCCCAGTAACAGCTTTAGTTCCTTCTCTCACTGCCTCTACTTTCAGTATTAAATGAGTTTGGAGAGTTTGATCTTTCGGCAATCCCCCTCCCCCGATCTCCGTTCCAGTACTTACCACGTCGATGAGCTGGGAGAGCTTGAGGCCAAGCTTAACGATCAGCTTCTCAGAGTTGTTACCGACGGGTCGAATGAGGCGGTTGTAGTTGCTGAGGAGGTCATCATAGAGCCGCTTGGCGTCCGGGTTGGCCTCACACCCTGTACGGTGAGACAACACACACGTTAATCAATATTAACCAGCCTATTAACCAACACCCTAACAAAAAAAATGCACGTAAAGTAAGGAAGAATGATAAAGTTGAATGACCCCCCCCCCCCCGAAAAGAGCAAAGATAAGACAGAGTAAAGCCCTGTTTTCGTTTTCTGGTGGAAGTGGCCTTTTGAGTGTGGTGTACAAACACCACTGGCCAGTTGGTCTCAGGCAGTTAGTCTTACCTCTTACATATTATACTTTTTTCTGGATATTTCAATAAATGATTAAAAAATAAAGTTTAAAGTGATTTCTTCAGAAATTCGTTTGGCAAAGCTGGGTTTAAAGCTTATCTCGACTACACTCGGATCATTAAGGCTGCACACAAGAATACTTAAACGTAGTGACTCACGAAATCGTAATGACACGATTGCAAACATACCACGGGCGGGGATAGAACTCTGATCGTGGGTTTTATCCCCGCCCGTGTTATGGTTTACTTAAAGGTAGTGAATGTACATACTCTGAAATACATCCCTCAAGGTATATATCTTATGCACACACTAATTCGTAATAATAATGAAATAAAAATAATAATAATAATAATAATAATAATAATAATAATAATAATAATAATAATAAATAATAATAATAATAATAATAATAATAATAATAATAATAATAATAATAATAATAATAATAATAATAATAATAAAAAATAATAATAATAATAATAATAATAATAATAATAATAATAATAATAATAATAATAAATGTGATAATAAGTTTATACAGTGCTGATATTGTCTCCAAGAACTTTTGGCACCCTAGCTGCATGACCCTTGTAGGTTTAGCACTTCCTTTTGATTATAATAATTTTGGCAGCCTGTTTGCTTTAAGGTCCCTGTAGTTACCCCCCATTGTGCTCAAAAATGTGAATCAGTTTACCTGTTCGAATTGTAGTATTAGATATGTGGCAAACGCATCCTGGAATATTAAGTCTAGAATTCGTAAAAACAAGGGAATCCGAACACACAAAAGTCGTCGTAAGATACGCTTGGGCCAGACCGTCTGACTCTGCCATCAAAGATTAATTTGTATCACAGAATCACTCTGAGTGCGGATGATTTTCAGATTATAGCTGCAGCACAGAAACGGTTTGGCTCTACCATCAAGCTGGAAAACTGACACTTGTACACAGTTCAGGGCATTTGTTATTCAGTCCTAAATGTCGACTGTAGCCTCATTAGGACTGAAGAAGTCACTCGTGGCGAAGTGTTACCTCTAATAAATGTCCTGCACTGTACACAAGTGCTCTTTTCCACAGAGTACAGAACACTTAGACATTCAAGAGAACTTACACGTTAGAAATATATTAAGACACAACGAAAATTATTCTTCAGTTAATTTATTTACTCTGGAATAAATTTAATTTACATTCCTCTCTTCTTTCCTTCCTTTTCCTGGCAAGTCTAGTTTTCTCTTAGATATTCATGCCTAGTAATGGCTGACGATACAGTCCCTCCTCCTTCACTTCTTAAATATCAATTTTCTCACGTTTTCCTATTGCATTTTTTTTGTATTTTTAATAATGTTATGCTTCGTATATTATCGCAACTCTCCTTAGATAGTAAGCATTCTGTTTCAAATTGGAATTTTGTACAAATCCTCCCGTCTTGGCTAGTTTGGTGAATATTTTATGTTGAATTTTGTATTTTATGTATTATTATATCATGTTTTGCAAATGACTTCTCATGATGAGTGATTTTTTTTCCCCGAAGAAACTAAGTTTTTCCCACCTAGGGTGTGTAGAAGAGAGGGAGACAACTTCCCGGTAAAAGTAGGTCTTAGACAGGGATATGTAATGTCACCTTGGTTGTTTAATATATTTATAGATGGGGTTGTAAAAGAAGTAAATGCTAGGGTGTTCGGGAGAGGGGTGGGATTAAATTATGGGGAATCAAATACAAAATGGGAATTGACACAGTTACTTTTTACTGATGATACTGTGCTTATGGGAGATTCTAAAGAAAAATCGCAAAGGTTAGTGGATGAGTTTGGGAGTGTGTGTAAAGGTAGAAAGTTGAAAGTGAGCATAGAAAAGCGTAAGGTGATGAGGGTATCAAATGATTTAGATAAAGAAAAATTGGATATCAAATTGGGGAGGAAGAGTATGGAAGAAGTGAATGTTTTCAGATATTTGGGAGTTGACGTGTCGGTGGATGGATTTATGAAGGATGAAGTTAATCATAGAATTGATGAAGGAAAAAAGGTGAGTGGTGCATTGAGGTATATGTGGAGGCAAAAAACATTATCTATGGAGGCAAAGAAGGGAATGTATGAAATAATAGTAGTACCAACACTCTTATATGGGTGTGAAGCTTGGGTTGTGAATGCAGCAGCGAGGAGGCGGTTGGAGGCAGTGATGTCCTGTCTAAGGGCAATGTGTGGTGTAAATATTATGCAAAAAATTCAGAGTGTGGAAATCAGGAGAAGGTGTAGAGTTAATAAAAATATTAATCAGAGGGCTGAAGAGGGATTGTTGAGGTGGTTTGGTCATTTAGAGAGAGTGGATCAAAGTAGATTGACATGGAGAGCATTTAGATATGTAGGGGAAGGAAGTCGGGGTAGGGGTCGTCCTCGAAAAGGTTGGAAGGGGTAAGGGAGGTTTTGTGGGCGAGGGGCTTGGACTTCCAGCAGGCGTGCATGAGCGTGTTCGATAGGAGTGAATGGAGACGAATGCTATTTGGGACCTGACGAGCTGTTGGAGTGTGAGCAGGGTAATATTTAGTGAAGGGATTCAGGGAAACCGGTTATTTTTCTATAACCGGACTTGAGTCCTGGAAATGGGAAGTACAATGCCTGCACTCTGAAGGAGGGGTTTCGGGATATTAGCAGTTTGGAGGAATATGTTGGGTATCTTTATACGTATATGCTTCTAAACTGTTATACTCTGAGCACCTCAGCAAAAACAGTGATAAACAGTGATTATGTGTGAGTGAGGTGAAAGTGTTGAATGATGAAAGTATTTTCTTTTTTGGGATTTTCTTTCTTTTGTGTCACCCTGCCTCGGTGGGAGACGGCAGACTTGTTAAATATATAAATATATATATATATATATATATATATATATATATATATATATATATATATATATATATATATTATATATATATATATATATATATTATATATATATACTCAGTGGCAACTTTATTAAGTGCACCCTTTCAGTGGCCACATTATTAAGTGCACCCTTTCATTGGTCACTTTATTAAGTACACCCTTTCAGTGGCCACTTTATTAAGTGCATCCTCTCAGTGGCCACTTTATTAAGTACACCCTTTCAGTGGCCACTTTATTAAGTGCACCCTTTCAGTGGCCACTTTATTAAGTACACCCTTTCAGTGGCCACTTTATTAAGTACACCCTTTCAGTGGCCACTTTATTAAGTACACCCTTTCAGTGGCCACTTTATTAAGTGCACCCTTTCAGTGGCCACTTTATTAAGTACACCCTTTCAGTGGCCACTTTATTAAGTGCACCCTTTCAGTGGCCACTTTATTAAGTGCACCTTTTCAGTGGCCACTTTATTAAGTGCACCCTTTCAGTGGCCACTTTAAGTACACCCTTTCAGTGGCCACATTATTAAGTGCACCCTTTCAGTGGTCACTTTATTAAGTACACCCTTTCAGTGGCCACTTTATTAAGTGCACCCTCTCAGTGGCCACTTTATTAAGTACACCCTTTCAGTGGCCACTTTATTAAGTGCACCCTTTCAGTGGCCGCTTTATTAAGTGCACCCTTTCAGTGACCACTATTAAGTGCACCCATTCAGTGGCCACTTTATTAAGTGCACCCTTTCAGTGAACACTATTATATGCACCCTTTCAGTGGCCCATTTATGTACACCCTTTAAGTGGCCATTTTATTAGGTACACGCTTCTAGTACCGGGCAGGGCTGACCTTTGCCCCAAAACGGCCTGAATTCTTCATGACATAAATTCAGCAAGATGCTGGAAACATTCCTTAGAGATTCTGGTCTATGTTGACATGATAGCATCATATATATCCTGTAGATTTGTTGGCTGCACATTTATGCTTCGAATCTCCCGTTCCATTACATTCCAAAGGTTTAAGACAAATTCTGACCATTACCGTCCGCATGTTGCAGCAGAAATTGCGAATCATCAGATCAGGCGATGCTTTTCCAGTCTTCAGTTGTCTAGTATGGGTGAGCCTGTGTCCACTGTAGCTTCAGTTTCCTTTTCTTAGCTGATAGGAGTGGGACTCTTCGTGGTCTTCTGCTGCTGTAGCTCATCTACTACATGGTTTGACGTGTTGTGCATTCAGAGATGCTCTGACGTCTCTCATTAAAAGACGTTTTCTCCCAAAGAACTGCCGTTCACTGGATGTTTTGTGTTTTTCACAACATTCTCTGTAAACTCTAGAAACTGTGCGTAAAAATCCCAGATCACGATTTCTAGGATACTTAAACCAACCCGTCTATCACAAACAATTATTCCACTGTCAATGTCACTTAGACCACATTACCATTCTTATGTTCAGTCTAAACAGAAACTCACCTCTTGACCTTGTCTACATATTAGAATTCTAAGCACTAAGGTGCTGCCACGTGATTGACTGCTTAAATATTTTCATTAACGAGCAAGTGTACAGGTGTTCCTAATAAAGTGGCCACTCAGTGGGCCGTCTCCCACCGAGGCAGGGTGACCCAAAGAGAAAGAAAATCCCCAAAAAGAAAATACTTCCATCACCATTCAACACTTTCACCGCACTCACACATAATATAAAATATATAAATATATATAAACATTCTGCTCTAAACAACTCTCAAATCATTCCATAGTAAGTTATGAGGAAACATGTAAATTGAGAAAGTGGGGCGGGAGGGGGGGAGGGTGTAGACTACGAAGAGTGAGAGGAATGATAGCTAAGAGAGTGTGAATACGGATTTATAGTAAAGAGAGGGAGGAAAGTGGTAAGTCAGAGAAGATAGTCTGGGATAGTATGTTGTAGTGCTGGTTATTGAGGTTATCCGTCGCATATGTGCTCTTACATAAAGTCCTCCCCATTTCCCCATCCTCAACCCCATCCCTCTCCCTCCCATTCAATGCTTCCCTTACCCCTCTTCAGTTTTCCTCTACCTCTTCCCCATTCTCCCACAACATCCCTTAAGATAAGATAAATTAGTTCCCAAAACAGCCTCGAGAGGGACACAAAGCTGTTGCAGTGAAGACGTCTACCCGAGGTTATTGTAATTTAATATTTCGTTAATGTCCATTAAGTGCTACAATATAATAATATTATTACTATTATTATTGTTGTTACTGTTGTTAATTTTATTAGTATTAGTTTTATTATTATTATTATTATTATTATTATTATTATTATTATTATTATTATTATTTGGTATCCCTGGGGGGCTGCTTACAGGATGTTACCTGGAAAACATTTCCTCCACAGTTTCCGCTTAATACCTAAGTAATGCCTCCTCAGATAGATTTCAGACCTGTTCTAGTTTACAGTAATTAGCAAAAGGTTCAATACATGTTACATAGTTTTCTTGTTACATAGAATCTTGGATTTTTTCTGATAACATGAAAAATATCCTCTTCACATAGTTCACATTCTCCAGGCTGAGGGACTGATCGACACCATGCCCAGCCCTTCAAGGGTAAGGTAGGTCCCTGAGCCAGAGCTTGCAGCTCACAAGACTGTCATTCCCATTAGTCCCCTTGTGGCGGGGATGGCAGACCAGAGAGGCCTAGCTTTCGGCTAGGCCTGGGGACAGTTGGTCCCAAAGATGAGGAGGTACTTGTGCCTCCTCCCATGGGAGACTTAGGTCTCAGACACTCCCTAAAGAGGGAGTCAAGGCCGGGCCACCACTTGGACAAGGCCCGGGCCGGGAGAATACCGGCGAATCTTTAATAAAAATAAGCTGAGGGACTGACCACCTCAAACTACTTCTCCAAGGTTAAGGGACTGATTACATATTTACCATGCCACTTCACCTGCTATCTACAATCCATTCTCCACCGTATTTAACTGAAGAAGTCTACCTCGAAGGCGAAACATTACAACAACAAAGATGAGATTAAGACACATATGCAACATCTGGGTATCTTTATTGTAGACGTTTCGCCATCCAGTGGCTTTATCAATACAAATTCTAGGACATAACTTGAAGACAGTAGAACTATGTACAGAAGATGAGGTAATCAGTCCCTCAACATAGGAGTAGGTGCGAAGAGCACCATAGTCGTGGAGATTCTGAAGCAGAAGACAGGATCCTGGCGCTTATATAGTAACGTCAGGTGTAGCAGACGAGGGCATATTCACTGGTAGGCGGATTCCCCAGTGGAAGTAGGTCCTTCCCAAAGAGATGGGTTAGTTGTAGTAGTAGTTGTCGTAGCCGTGAAGGTTATGTTCATGTCCTCAGAATTAAGATTCCATGATGTTGCAGTGTCTGGGGAATCCCGCCTACCAGTGAATATGCCCTCGTCTGCTACACCTGACGTTACTATATAAGCGCCAGGATCCTGTCTTCTGCTTCAGAATCTCCACGACTATGGTGCTCTTCGCACCTACTCCTAGGTTGAGGGACTGATTACCTCATCTTCTGTACATAGTTCTACTGTCTTCAAGTTATGTCCTAGAATTTGTATTGATAAAGCCACTGGATGGCGAAACGTCTACAATAAAGATACCCAGATGTTGCATATGTGTCTTAATCTCATCTTGTCGGTATTATATACCATTCGTACACAACAACAAAGATACCCAACTGTTGGTCAAATGTCTTACTCATCAAGGTTTTAAGTGTTAATGAAGATCAAAAGTGGTTATAATCATAACCATAATTTTTAAAGGGGTGAACCAGTAAGCCAGCGGAAGGCCTCGGTCAGATGACCAAAAGTTAAAGTGGTGGATCATCATATGACTAAGACCCGCGTCAGGAAGTTAATGGACTGCGTGGGTTCCCATATGCCAAACGTGTTTTAGAAATGATGAGGTGTTGCTTCCTGTTAAATATTTTGACTCTAACTTCTTCTCAAGGGCTTCCAACGTTCATGGCTGAAGCCTCTTAAGAATTAAACCCTCTCTAAGTATAGGCTGTGTACATTTAAAGTTACTAATACATTAACACAATTAAAAATAATAGTGTTGCTGGATTTTGTGCTCAACGGAGAATGTTTCCTGTGATCGGTTCGAAACTTGTAGCGCTGATGCATTTCCATGAAAGAAGGGTATCGGTGTTACTGAGCTGCATAAGTCCCAGTCTGACAGATTTATAAAACAAATAGTGATACTTATTTCTCTTCATAAGCTGATTAATGTCTTTCCTATCTGGTTTCAAAACT
The DNA here is from genome assembly GCF_026875155.1 of Cherax quadricarinatus. Classification (NCBI taxonomy): domain Eukaryota; kingdom Metazoa; phylum Arthropoda; class Malacostraca; order Decapoda; family Parastacidae; genus Cherax; species Cherax quadricarinatus. Next base: position 11,011,271 of record NC_069403.1, on the reverse strand, counting down.
TAAGCGTGAATGAGTTACGTAAAAAGAAAAATACTCTATAAATTTAGGCTATACACATTACGTACAAATTTGTTAACAGGCTAACATAGTTAAAAAAAAAGGATCACTGTATTTAGTGTAATAACTGGGCGACTCATCTTCCGGTCGGCTTCAAACTTTTAACAACAGTGCGTCTTGCTTAGAAAGTGAATTAATATTTTAGTGGGATTCAATGATTTCAATTTGCTAATTTTATAAAGCATTCTCTAAGAATCATAATTTCCGGCAATTGCTTTCTCAAGTTGAAAAAAAATGAGATTACTTTTAAAACATTTCAGAACCTACCGTATATGAATTTACACGCAGTTTCCTTAAGCTATTTAGAAGATAGTGACGACCCATATCTAAAGCCTTCGTAGATCGTGATACCTTCCAACTCCATGCTATTGAACTACAAAGACGTCACCAGTAAGGGCCACCACCGGGTTCAATCCTCTGCAGAGGTATACACAATCCCTTGTAACGATTGCAGCAAAAAAGACGTAGGTGAAACATCCAGAGACCATCAAACGAATATTCTGAACAGCCAGCAAAATGGAACACTTGAGAAAAGGCTGAGTATTACACCGGAACTCCCATAACTATTTAATTAATTGCATTGATGCAAGACTCGTCATCAGGGAAGATGACAACCAGAGACGCAGGTTCCTGGAATCATCACTCATCTGCTTATCCAACAATTTCAACCTGAACACCGGCCTCTACAACATGGCTGAACCTCTCGCCTGGAAATTTCGTCATAGCAACAGGTCATAGCATGGAGGGACACTGTGCAGCAGGCCTCATGGCCCATCCTGGGCAGGTTTGTCTCAAATCTAACCTCTTCTTAGTCATACATATGTCCAACTTGTCATTAGTCGACTCAGGAAGTTAACTTCAACATTCCTCAGCTGACTTCACCAACTATGCCCACTATATTTACGCATTTCCTCCTCAGGTTTCGCCCACAGTGTGGGCGAAACGTCAATAAAGGATACGATTATACTGCATTTGCGTGTCTTTTTTTCAAGACAATACTTTCACTGTTAATCATTTATCCAGTGATGTGTCAGAAGCAACATGGCATCTCCAGCGGGGTAAGTAATTTGTTTATAATGCTGATAATAAGGTTTTATTTATTGCTTATTCATTTGATTTTTTCATACGTTATTAAGACATGAGCAACAATTAGTTATCTATATTGCTGAAACGTTTCACCTTCACAATAGGCTTCTTCAGTCAAATACAGAGGCAGCAGGTGTAGTAGTGATACTGTCTCTGTATTTGACTGAAGAAGTCTACCGTGTAGGCGAAACGTTTCAACAATAAAGATATTCAACTGTTGCACTTGTGTCTGAATCATCAACGTGTCGATATATAATAACATTTTCAACATTTCTTTCACACGTATTATCTTTGGTAGTTATTAGCACTACATAAATCCTCTCAGTAGATAATTACTACCAATAGCACATGCGCATATTACTTCTATATTGGAATGCATGATAGTATTCATCTTGCAATTTTGCACATGGATGGAAAAAAATAAGACGGAATATTGGGGATCAGTTTTTCATATGGAGTTGAAGTCCATGTATAACATATTGATATATAATTTTGACATTTTTGCAAGTGGATTGGAAGCCAGCAGAAGGCCCTGGTCAAAAGTCCAAAAGTCCAACTGAGTGGGTCACCGAATGGCTAAGTAAATATAGATATTTTTATGTCTTGTGAGAAATAAAGCACGCCTGTATATGTACGCCATCGTGATGCAAAAAAATAGATCGTCTCCCAGTAGCTCCCTTTCGTTAGTCACTTAAACATTCGTCAGAATTAAGCTGCAGATGGTGATGAGGTTTCCTGATTCGTTCCATGACGTGGCAGTCTTCTGGGACATTGTACCCTACACACAGGGAACATTTATTAAGGCGAGAGCTAAACTCTTCCTGTGTACCACACGGCCTAGGGCAGCCAGACAGAAGTACGGTACAGTGGCTGTCAGGGGGTGTACCTTGTACCATCGTCTTTAATAGCGAGTGTTGGAGACAAGACACGCGCCAAGCGTGACTCTCTAGCTCGCCAACACTACCTCACATCCTGGGGAGGAAAAAAAACACACAGGCATTTCCAACAGTACACACGTACTCCAACGCTGCTCTCATATCATGTGTTAAAAACCACAGGCATCTCCAACACTACACACGTAATCCAACACTGCCAGGAGCTGAGTCTCGATCCCTGCAACCACAATTAGGTGACTACTGCTCTCACATCATGAGTTAAAAGCCACAGGAATCTCCATCACTACAACACGTAATCCAACACTGCTCTCACATCGAGAGGTAAAAATTACAGGCATCTCCAACATTACGGTAACAGTGTCTCAAATACTCGGTAAAAAAAATTTATCACCAACACCACACCAACACCAACACTGTCTCTTACTGCAAGCTTCACGAACATTACTCTTCCCGTCCCTGGCCCTTACTCCAGATAAACACAACAAGCTTTAACACACAATAAATTTAAGGAATGGCAATAGGAGAAAGCCTACAACAACACCATAAACATCTCACTGGTGATGACGCTTTACTTTAAGAGTTTCGTTAAGTTCGTGATCAAGAATGGTATTCCTGGGTCCTTGTAACTCTGGCCCCACGCACACACATCACAGCAGATGTACGGTCAATTAACGAACTTTAAACACTGCATACACTTTTCCAGACTGAGCACTGGGTGTGATGGTGCCCACTCTGTACTCACCTAGTTGTACTCACCTATTTGTGGTTGCAAGGGTCGATTCATAGCTCCTGGACCCGCCTCGTCGCTGGCCGCTGCTGTACTACTCTCCCTGCAACATGAGCTTTATCATACCTCTGCTTAAAGCTATGTATGGATCCTGCCTCCACTACATCGCTTCCCAAACTATTCCACTTCCTGACTACTCTGTGACTGAAGAAGTACTTCCTAACATCCCTGTGATTCACCTGAGTCTTCAACTTCCAACTGTGTCCCACTGTTGCTGTGTCCCATCTCTGGAACATCCTGTCTCTGTCCACCTTGTCTATTTCTCTCATGTGTGTATGTGTGTGTGTGTGTGTACTCACCTAGTTGTACTCACCTAGTTGAGGTTGCGGGGGTCGAGTCCGAGCTCCGGGCCCCGCCTCTTCACTGATCGTACTAGTCACTCTCCCTGAGCCGTGAGCTTTATCAAAACCTCTGCTTAAAGCTATGTATGGATCCTGCCTCCACTACATCGCTTCCCAAACTATTCCACTTACTGACTACTCTGTGGCTGAAGAAATACTTCCTAACATCCCTGTGATTCATCTGTGTCTTCAGCTTCCAACTGTGTCCCTTGGGTTACTGTTCCAATCTCTGGAACATCCTGTCTTTGTCCACCTTGTCAATTCCTCTCGTATTTTGTATGTCGTTATCATGTCCCCCCTATCTCTCCTGTCCTCCAGTGTTTTTCAGGTTGATTTCCTTAACCTCCCCTCGTAGGACATACCTCTTAGCTCTGGGACTAGTCTTGTTGCAAACCTTTGCACTTTCTCTAGTTTCTTTACGTGCTTGGCTAGGTGTGGAATCCAAATGGTGCCGCATACTCCAATATGGGCCTAACGTATACGGTGTACAGGTCCTGAACGTTCCTTTTTAAGATGTCGGAATGCTTTTTCTGAGGTGTGCTAGGCGCCCATATGCTGCAGCAGTTATTTGGTTGATGTGCGCTTCAGGAGATGTGCCTGGTGTTATACTCACCCAAAGATCTTTTTCCTTGAGTGGGGTTTTGTAGTCTCTGACCCCCTAGACTGTACTCCGTCTGCGGCTTCTTTTGCCCTTCCCCAATCTTCATGACTTTGCACTTGGTGGGATTGAACTCCAGGGGGCCAATTGCGGGACCAGGTCTGCAGCCTGTCCAGATCCCTTTGTAGTTCTGCCTGGTCTTCGATCGAGTGTATTCTTCTCACAACTTCACGTCATCTGCAAACAGGGACACCTCAGAGTCTATTCCTTCCGTCATGTCGTTCACAAATACCAGAAACAGCATGGTCCTAGGACTGACCCCTGCGGGACCCCGCTGGTCACAGGTGCCCACTCTGACACCTCGCCACGTACCATGACTCGCTGCTGTTTTCCTGACAAATTTATTCCCTGTCCATTGTAGTGCCTTCCCTGTTATCCCTGCTTGGTCCTCCAGTTTTTGCCCCAATCTCTTGTGTGGAACTGTGTCAAACGCCTTCTTGCAGTCCAAGAAAATGCAATCCACCCACCCCTCTCTCTCTTGTCTTACTGCTGTCACCATGTCATAGAACTCCAGTAGGTTTTTGACACAGGATTTCCCGTCCCTGAAACCATGCTGGCTGCTTTTGATGAGATCATTCCTTTTCTAGGTGTTCCACCACTCTTCTCCTGATAATCTTCTCCATGATTTTGCATACTATACATGTCAGTGACATGGTCTGTAGTTTAATGCTTCATGTCTGTCCCCTTTTTTTAAAGATTGGGACTACATTTGCTGTCTTCCATGCTAGGCAATCTCCCTGTTCGATAGATGTATTGAATATTGTTGTAAGGGGTACACATAGCGCCTCTGCTCCCTCTCTCAATACCCATGGGGAGATGTTATCTGGCCCCATTGCCTTTGAGGTTTTCTAGCTCACTCAGAAGCCTCTTCACTTCTTCCTCGGTTGTGTGCACTGTGTCCAGCACTTGGTGGTGTGCCCCACCTCTCCGTCTTTCTGGTTCCTTCTTTCTCCTCTGTGAACACTTTTTTGAATCTCTTGTTGAGTTCTTCACATACTTCACGGTCATTTCCTGTTGTCTCTCCTCCTTCCTTCCTAAGCCTGATTACCCTGGCCCTTTGACTGTTGTTTTCCTCCTGATTGGTGCTCACAACAGTTTCGGGTCAGATTTGGCTTCGCTGCTAGTCATTTTCATATTGCCCTTTGGGCCTCCCTTCTTATCTGTGCATATTCGTTTCGGGCTCTAGGGACTGTTCTCCTTTTTCTCCTGGGTCCTTTGCCTTCTATATTTCTTCCTTTTCCCTACACACTTGGTTTTTGCCTCCCTCCACCTTTGGGTAAACCAGGGGCTCATCCTGGCTTTTTCATTACCCCTGTTACCCTTGGGTAAAAACCTCCCCTCAGCTCCTTGCATTTTGTTGTACATATTCCATCATTCATTAACTGGCTTCCCTCCCAGTTCTCTGTCCCACTAAACCCCCGTTCAGGTAGTTCTCATTCCTGTGTAGCCCCCTTTCTTGTAGTTTTGGCTTCATTCGTCCTGGCCTTCCTGCTTCTCCCTCCACTTGTAGCTCTACTGTGTATTCGAAGCTTAAAACCACATGGTCACTGGCCCCAAGGGGTCTTTCATATGTGATGTCCTCAAATATCTGCACTACTAAAGGGTGAATACTAAGTCCAGCCTTGCTGGTTCATCCTCTCCCCCTCTCTTGTAGTGTCCCTTACGTGTTGGTACATGAAGTTCTCCAGTACCACCTCCATCATCTTAGCCCTCCATGTATCTTGGCCCCCATGTGGGTCCAAGTTCCCCCAATCGATCCCCTTGTGGTTAAAGTCCCCCATGATCAGGAGCTTTGCCCTGCATGCATGAGCTCTTCTGGCCACTCTAGCCAGTGTGTCAACCATCGCTCTATTGCTCTCGTCGTACCCCTTGCCTTGGCCTCCTGCTGTTCTGTGGTGGGTTATACATCACTGCTATTACCACTTTGGGACCTCCAAGTGAAGTGTTCCCACTATGTAATCACTTTCTTCTCCGCATCTCCCTCTCCAGCTCATCAAAATTCCAGCGATTTTTGATCAGCAACGCCACTCCTCCACCCCCCCCTGTTCCCTCTGTCTTTCTCGGGATTTGGTATCCCGTTGGAAAGATGGCATCTGTTATCATACCTGTAAGCTTGGTTTCTGTGAGAGCTATAAATGTCCGGTGATGCTTCTTTGACCTTTCGTGCCACTCCTCTCACTTGTTTTGTTTATTCCATCAGCGTTTGGTACCATACCTTCAGTTTTCCTTTCCAACACTGTGGTTTGGGGGGCCTGTGAGGTGGGAGACCTGGTGGCATTCTGTGGGATTCTATATCTCGGTGTTGGGTGGAGGCTGTGGGTATGGATTGTAGTGTGTGTTGGGGATGGTGTGATGGGTTGTATGTTTCTGAGAGTAGTTGTGTGTGTGCTTGCCTTGCTGTTCTGTCCTGCTCTGACTGGCCTCTGCTGATTCCCTCCTTGTCTCTTTTCCTAGCTCCTTTCGTTTTTTTGTCCTCTCCCTCAGCTGCTGTCATTCTGATTTTGTTCTGTCTCTGTCTAGGAACACCCTCTTGTACTCTTCCGAGTATTTCAATCGTGGTTTCTCTTGGAGGATCCTGTTCCGCACTGTTTCCGTCCTGAGAATTCAGCTTGATTGGTCGGTTTCTCCCCTTCGAGTACCCCCTATTCTCTGAAAATTTACATCCCGTCCACCCTCTTCCCCTATTTCCGTGATGATTTTCTCAATCTCCTTTCTTTCTTCCTGCTTCCTTTCGTGTGTGTCTTTCCTCTCTCCCCTTTAAAGCCATGGATAAACACTGATTTTGCCCTTTCTTCCTCCCATTGCTCCCCCTCTGTGCTCTGGATCCTGCCTGTAATGTGGTCAGTTTCTCCCTTGTTTTTTCCAGTGGCTCTTGATACCTTGTTGTGCCTCGTATTCGACCTATCACCCTCTCCATCTGCAACCAGCTGATCTTCCCTTTCACTCCTTGGTCCTCCTTGGCAGATTGATGTAAACCTTAGCATAATTCATAATTCCTTCCTTCCTGTTGAGCCTCGCAGCTTCATATGCTGTGTCTTCTCTGGCACTGCCCCTGTAACCGCTTCAGCCTATTTATCTCAACTTCTAGGCCCTTTTCTTGGCTACTCAGTTTCGACTTGTGCCTCCCCCAATTTTTTGTCTCCTTCTCCAACCTTCTTTCCAATTTCACAGAGAGCTCTTTCTCCATTTTTTCAGAAAGCTCCCCTAATTTTCTCTCCCACTCTTTTCCATCCTTTCCACTGCTCCTCCATCCACTCCTCCCTACCCGAACCATTCTCATCTGATCCTTGGTTCCTGCGAGTCCCCACCATTTTTTTTTTTTTTTTTTTTTTTTTTTTGTGAGAAAAGAGAAGGAAAGGTTTGAGGGGGAGAGAGAGTGAAGGGAAGAGTAGGAGAGGGGGGAGTTAGAAGGGAAAATGGGGACGAGAGAGAGCAAAGAGAGAGAGAGAGCAAAGAGAGAGAGAGCAAGAGAGAGAGAGAGCAAGAGAGAGAGAGAGCAAGAGGGGAGAGAGAGCAAAGAAGAGAGGAGGGGCAAAAGAGAGAGAGAGAGAGAGCAAGAGAGAGAAGAGAGCAGAGGGGAGAGAGAGCAAGAGAGAGAAAAGAGCAAGAGAGAGAGAGAGAGCAAGAGAGAGAGAAGAGCAAGAGAGAGAGCAAGAGGAGAGAGAGCAAGAGAGAGCAAGAGAGAGAGAGAGCAAGAGAGAGAGAGACAAGAGAGAGGCAAGAGAGGAGAGAGAGCAAGAGAGAGAGAGAGCAAGAGAGAGAGAGAGCAAGGAGAGAGAGCGAGAGAGAAGAGCAAGAGAGAGAGAGAGCAAGATAGAGAGAGAGCAAGAGAGAGAGAGCAAGAGAGAGAGAGCAAGAGAGAGAGAAACAAGAGAGAGAGGAGAGAAGAGAGAGAGAGAGCAAGAGAGAGAGCAAGAGAGAGATAGAGCAAGAGAGAGAGAGAGCAAGAGAGAGAGGAGCAAGAGAGAGAGAGAGCAAGAGAGAGAGAGAGCAGAGAGGAAAAGAGCAAGAGAGAGAGAGAGCAAAAGAGAGAGAGAGCAAGAGAGAGAGCAAGAGAGAGGAGAGAAGCAAGAGAGAGAGCAAGAGAGAGAGAGAGAGCAAGAGAGAGAGAGAGAGAGAGAGAGAAGAGAGAAAAGGAGAGGGAGGAGAGAGAGAGGAGGAGGGAGGGAGAAGGAGGGAGGGAGGGAGGGAGGGGGAGAAAGGGAAGGCAAAGAGGGGGAGAAGGGGGAAAGAGGGGGGAGAAAGGAGAGCGAGAGGGGAGAGAAAGGGTAGGGGGGGAGGGAGGGGGGGAGGGGAGAAGGGTGGGGAAAGGGAGAGGGGAAGATACTGGGAGGGGACGATGTTAGAGGGGGAGAGATGTTAGAGGGGGGGAGGTGTTAGAGGTAAAAGATGTTAGAGGGGAAAGAGGGAGAGGGAATAGAGGGAGAGAATAGTAGAGAGTGATAGGTAGAGAGAGAGATATAGGGAAGAGTGAGAGAGGTAGAGATAGGTTACTTAGTGTAGAAAGAGGGGGGGGGAGAGGGGGAAGGTTCAGATGGTCAGTTCACGGACGGTGTGAAATCTGTGTATGTTTTGTTGCGTGTGTACTACAGTTACAAGTGCTTGTTCTGTGTGTGTATGTGTGTGGTGTAAAGTGTGTGTGGTATGTGTGTGTGTGTATGTATGTGTGTGTGGTATGTGTGTGTGTATGTGTGTGTTTGTTGTGTTGTGTGGTGTATGTGTGTGTGTATGTGTTGTGGTGTGTGTGTGTGTGTGTGTGTGTTTTGGTGTGTTGTGGTGTGTGTTGTGTTTTGTGGTGTGTGTGTGGTGTGTTGTTGTGTGTGCCCCCACTTTAAGTATTCATATGTAATAATACCGGGAGTACCAGTAATTCTAAGCTTTTCATACTTGTAACACTTATCGATTCTACTTCTAAAATTCCCGAAAGTAGCTAGGTTGTAAAATTTAGCTTGTCTCAGCTTAAGTGTGTATGTGTATGTGTGTTGGGGTGTATGTGTGTGTGTGTGTGTGTGTGTGTGTGTGTGTGTGGTGTGTGTGTGTTGTGGTGTGTGTGTGTGTGGTGTGTGTTGTGTGTGTGTGTGCTCGTGTGTATGTGTGCCCCCACTTCTAATTATTCATACTGCTAATAAATATCAGTAGTAATACCCTATTTCTAAAACTACCAACGTGATTCTAGCACTTATCATTACTTTTAAAAAACAGAAATAATTTGGTTTGTAAAATTTAGCTTTCTGAGCTTCTAGGAGTGTCTGACGTCACCCCCCCTAGGGTTTTCCCCCCGCTAGGTGCTCCTCGCTAGTCAACCCTATCTTCACCTTATCTATGCCCATTTCTGCTCTAATTCTGGTAATAGCTTGCAGGAGTGAGTGACCAGTATCTAACAGTGACTCAAGGCAGGATTTAGAACCCCCAAAAAACAACCCAACAGGTGAGTGATACTTAAGCTGGCAGTGGGTGCGTGACAAGTTGCCAGATGCTGATGACGTAGCCTTCTATCACTATTTTGAAAAATTTTTCACCTGTGATCTTTATAACCGTATATGCTCATGCATCCCGCGCCCTCAGTGTCACTTATGATAGAGTACACTTCCCCTATATTGGAATACACTTCAATTCAGTTTAACCTTTTTATGTATAATGTCACAACAACTGTTGTGACGTCACTGTTTTCAGCAGGCCTAAGCCACCTTCCCTTGTTATATATTATATTTTTCCCTTTCCCACTTTTGCTTATTTAATTTTTTCACTCTCACTTATGGTGCCCCACATTTCACTTGTTACCCAAACTCTCGAAATTCTTGAACACCCCCTTCAAAACTCACTTGAATCTTTGTATATTTGAAAACTGTGTAGCAACAGAAGCCTACTATCCACTAACGGCTTGACACTTTGAAATATTAAAGATTTCAGGCTTCCTCTCGACTTTTTTTAACTAATAACTCTGGTTATCACTCGTTTGGATTGTTCACGGACGTTGTTCACTACCCCTGATACTGCTAGCAGTTTTTTGCACGCATTAAAAACCACTAAAGAACTCGGAGCCTTGTGACCCACGTCTGCGACTGACTGTGTGGGGTGTGTGTGTTTTGGGGTGTGTGTGTGTGTGTGTGTGTGTGTGTGTGTGTGTGTGTGTGTGTGTGTGTGTGTGTGTGTGTACTCCCCTAATTGTACTCACCTAATTGGGTTGCAGGGGTAGAGACTCAGCTCCTGGCCCCGCCTCTTCACTGATCGCTACTAGGTCCTCTCCCTCTCTGCTTCCTGAGCTTTGTCATACCTCTTCTTAAAACTAAAGTATGGTTCTTGCCTCCATTACTTTACTTGCCCAGGCTATTCCATTTCCTGACGACTCTATGACTGAAGAAATACTTCCTCACGTCCCTGTGACTCGTCTTTAGTCTTCAGCTTCCCGTTGTGACCCCCTTGTTTCTGTGTCCCCTCTCTGGAACATCCTATCTCTGTCCACCTTGTCTATTCCCCGCAGTATCTTTTATGTCGTTATCATGTCTCCCCTGACCTTCTGTCCTCCAGTGTCGTTAGTCCGATTTCCCTCACCTTTCTTCGTACGACATTTCCCCTGGCTCTGGGACTAGCCTTGTTGCAAACCTTTGTACTTTCTCTAACTTCTTGACGTGCTTGACCAGGTGTGGGTTCCAGACTGGTGCTGCATACTCCAGTATGGCCTAACATACACAGTGTACAGTGTCTTGAACGATTCCTTATTAAGGGGATAGGAACGCTATTTTCAGGTTTTGCCAGGCGCCTGTATGATGCAGCAGTTATTTGGTTGATGTGTGCCTCCGGTGACGTGCTCGGTGTTATGGTCACCCCAAGGTCTTTCTCCCTGAGTGAGGGCTGTATCTTTGTCCACCTAGCCTATACTCGTCTGCGGTCTTTTTTTGCCACTTCCCAATCTTCATGACTTTGATTTGGCAGGGTTTAATTCGAGAAGCCCGTTTCTGGACCACATGTCCAGCCGGTCCAGGTCTCTTTGCAATCCTTCCTCATCCTCATCCAATTTAATTCTTCTCATCAGCTTCACATCATCTGCGAATAGGGACACTTCAGAGTCAATTCCTTCCATCATGTCGTTTTCATATATCAAAAATAGCACTGGTCTAGAACTGACCCCGTGGGACCCCGCTCATCACACGCGCCCACTGTCATAAACCTCTTCACGTATCATGACTCGTTGTTGCCTCCCGTCAGGTATTCCCTGATCCATTGCAGTGCCCTCCCTATTATATGTGCCTGATCCTCCAGCTTCTGCACTAATCTCTTGTGGGAACTGTGTCAAAGGCCTTCCTGCAGTCTAGGAAAATGCAATCAACCACCCCTCTCTCTCGTGTCTTACTCTGTTACCTTGTCATAAAACTCCGGAAGGTTTGTGACACAGGATTTGCCTTCCATGAACCCATCTGGTTTTCATTTAAAAATCTTGTTCCTTTCCCGGTGTTCCACCACTCTCCTCCTGATAATCTTCTCCCTGACTTTGCACACAATACATTTTCAGGACACAGGTCTGTAGTTTAGTGCCTCATTTCTGTTTCCTCTCTTTAAATATGGGGACTACATTTGCTGTCTTCCATTTCTCAGGTAGTTGCCCCCGTTTCAAAGGGATGTTTTTGAAGATTTTGGTTTGGGGCACACACAGCATCTCTGCTCCTTCTCTAAGGACCCACGGGGAGATGTTGTCTGGTCCCATCGCCTTTTAGGTATCAAGGTCACTTAGCGCTTCAGTGCCCCTTCCTCGGTTGTTCGTATGTCATCCAACACTTGTTGGTATATTCCCTCTTGATGTTCCCTTCTGTGCTGTCTTCCCGGAGTCCTTCCTGTCTCAACTGTAAAAACTTCCTTAAATCTCCTGTTTAGCTCCCCACATACCTCCTGATCATTTCTTGTGAGTTCTCCACCTTCTGGCCCCAGTCTGATCACCTGGTCTTTGACTGTTTTCTTCCTCCCGATGTGGCTATACAACGTTTTGGGTCAGTCTTGATTTTTTGATGCTATGTATTTTCATACTGTCGCTGGGCCCCCCCTCCTTACCTCTGCATACTCGTCCTGGCTCTGCGACTAATCTCCCCATTTTCATTTTGTTCTCTGCCTTCTGTACTTTTTCCATTCTCTATTGCACTTTGTTTTTTCCTCCTTACACCGTCGGGTAAGCCAGGGGCTCGTTCTGGTCTTCCCATTGTTTCTGTTGCCCTTGGGAATAAACCTTTCCACTGCCTCTGTGAGGGAAAAGTTCAATAGATAGCAGTGGCGAGGGAGTATATAGTAACAATAGTTTCATTGCCGGCTACTTGTTAAGGTAGGGTAAGTCCCGCTCCCGCTATTCCCCCCCCCTTTTTCCCCCTCCCCGAAAGTGATAGTTTGATTGCCGGCTGCTTGTTAAGGTAGGGTCAGTCTAGCTCCCACTATCCTTTCCCCTCCCTCTTCCCCCCCCCCCGAAAGGTGACGTTTGGGGCTCCGGTCAAACAGTAAATCACTCGACTCACAGCTCCCAACACTACTGTAAGTACACGCCTGTTCATATTTTAGTGGACTTATTTGTTGAAAGCTTCACTTTTGACCAATAATTAACTTAGTCCTTTCAGTCTTGATTGGTTAAAATGTTTTAATAATAACCACATCTTTTAGGTATTGTACTTATCATGGAGAGTGATTTCTTAAGCAGTGTGTAATCTCTCTCTTTACAGCTTGAAAGGACAGAGAGGGTCACCTGCTAATCAACGAGTAGAATTGAAGGAGACGGACTAACGTTCTGAGACGTCCCAAATTCTGATCCACTTACCTGTTTGTGTATGCAAGTAGCAGGATATAACCCCTCATCATTGCAGTGGAGAAAACCTGCTTTCCTGTCATCTGGACAGATTACTGACGGCTATAAAATCCGTGAAGAACGAGCCGGTGGGTTGTCACCAACACCTGCGACCCCCCTCCCCCATCATCGGCAACGGCTACGATTTCAACAACACGCAGTGTCACCAACACCAGACACCCAAGTTTTATATATATATATTAGCGTTGAATTCAGATTTCATTTATATTTTTCATTTTTCATTTTCTTTAAGGTAGGATCAATATTTCTTATTTAAGTGTTTTATATTTTATATTTTCTAAACAATAAAGTGTTTATGTTTGTCAGTTTTTGTTCTTTTTCTATTCATTAATTTTCCTGAGGAGGAGCTAGCCTTGGTAATACTGTCTGAAGTTGTTTCAGGGTTGAGTAAGCCTTCACAGCCTCCTTGCATTTTGTTGTTACATATTCCATCATTTCATTTACTGGCTTTCCTGCCAGTTCTTTGTCCCACGGAACCTCCTGCAGGAAGTTCCTCAACCCTATGTAGTCCCCTCTTTTATAGTCAGGCTTTTCCCATTCAGCTCCTGTTACTCTCTCCACTTGCAGCTCTACTATGTATTCAAAGCACAGAACCACGTGGTCATTAGCTCCTAGGGGACTCTCATACATGATGTCCTCAATGTATGAACTGCCCAGGGTGAACACAAGGTCCAGTCTTGCTGGTTCATCCTCCCCTCTCACTCTGGTAGTGTCTTTAACATGTTGGTGCATGAGGTTTTCCAGCACCACATCCAACATCTTGGCTCTCCATGTTTTGGGAACCCCAAGTGGCTCCAGGTTTTCCCAGTCAATCTCCCTGTGGTTGAAATCCCCCATAACCAGCAACTTTGCTCTGCTGGAGTGAGCTCTTCTTGCCACCTCAGCAAGTGTGTCCACCATTGCTCTGTTGCATTCTTCATATTCCTCTCTTGGCCTCCTGCAGTTCTGTAGTGGATTATACATCATTGCAATGACCACCTTGTGCTCCCCAGACTGAAGCGTACCTACTATGTAGTCCCTTTCTCCTGTCTCGTCTATGCCTCCCATTTTCTTGAATTTCCATCGGTTTTTTACGAGCAGAGCAACCCCTCCTCCCCCTCTGTTCCTTCTATCTTTCCTCGTGATCTGGTATCCTGGTGGGAAGATTGCATCTGTTATTGTCTCCGTGAGTTTTGTTTCTGTAACTGCTATGATGTCTGGGGATTCTCATTGATTCTTTTTTGCCATTCCTCATATTCGTTAATCCATCCGCATTTGTGTACCAAACCTTCAACTTCTGTTCTAATACTGTAACTGTGGTCCTGAGGAAATACTGGGGTTGGGAGAGCAGGAGCCCTGGTGGGGGCCTGTGGGGGGTTTCAGTGGAGGTGGAGGAAGAGCTCCCATAGAAGGTTGCTGTAGGGCTAGGGTTTGTGGTGCTGGGGGTGGGAACAGAGGGATCAGAGTGTGATGGTTGGTTTGGATTGTTCAGTTGCCTTGGGGGTGTCGTGGCTGGAGTCCTTCTGCAGGTGTTTCTGGGGGGTGTGCTTGTCCTTCCACCTGTGCCTGGGTTATTCTGCTCTTCTTTGTCATTTCCTCCCATTCCTCCTTTCGTTTTTGCACTCTCTCTTTCAGTATCATCCTTTCCTCCTGTGTTCTGTCTCGATCGAGGTACACACTCATGAACTCCTGTTTGCCTTTCAGCCGTGCTTTCTCATGCAGGATCATGGTTCGAGTTGATTCTGCCTTGAAAATTACTTTGAGAGGCCATTTCCTTCTCTTTGTGAACCACCCGATTCTCAAAAATATTCCCACCTGGGTCATGTCTCCTCGCTTATCACCTTCATGAACCTTCAATCGCATTTTTCTCCTCCTGCTTTCTCTCATCATAAGTTTTCCCTTCAGCTTCGTCTAGCCCATAGATAAAAACTGATCTTTCCCTTTCCACCTCCCACTGTGTACTCCCATTGCATCCTCTGAGGTGTTTTAATTCCTTCCGTGGAGTGTTCCTTCCTTCAGTCACTTCCATAGCTGTGGCCCCTATGTTCATTGGTTTGTCCTTCCTGCCTCACCTGTTCCTGGCCCCCTAGTTCCTTCAATATCTTCCAACCTCTCATTCTGTCCTAGTTTGCTCCCTGTCTTTGTTTTGGCCCCATTTGGGTTTGACAGGACCTCTGCATAAAATTTAGCTTCCATGCTCCCTTCGGACCTTTGTGTGTGTGTACTCACCTAGTTGAGGTTGCGGGGGTCGAGTCGAGCTCCTGGCCCTGCCTCTTCACTGATCCCTACTAGGTCACTCTCCCTAAGCCGTGAGCTTTATCATACCTCTGCTTAAAGCTATGTATGGATCCTGCCTCCACTACATCACTTCCAAACTATTCCACTTACTGACTACTCTGTGGCTGAAGAAATACTTCCTAACATCCTGTTGATTCATCTGTGTCTTCAGCTTCCAACTGTGTCCCTTGTTACTGTGTCCAATCTCTGGAACATCCTGTCTTTGTCCACCTTGTCAATTCCTCTCAGTATTTTGTATGTCGTTATCATGTCCCCCCTATCTCTCCTGTCCTCCAGTGTCGTCAGGTTGATTTCCTTAACCTCTCCTGTAGGACATACCTGTTAGCTTGGGACTAGTCTTGTTGCAAACCTTTGCACTTTCTCTAGTTTCTTTACGTGCTTGGCTAGGTGTGGGTTCCAAACTGGTGCCGCATACTCCATATGGGCCTAACGTACACGGTGTACGGGGTCCTGAATAATTCCTTATTAAGATGTCGGAATGCTGTTCTGAGGTTTGCTAGGCGCCCATATGCTGCAGCAGTTATTTGGTTGATGTGCGCTTCAGGAGATGTGCCTGGTGTTATACTCACCCCAAGATCTTTTTCATTGAGTGAGGTTTGAAGTCTCTGGCCCCCTAGACTGTACTCCGTCTGCGGTCTTCTTTGCCCTTCCCCAATCTTCATGACTTTGCACTTGGTGGGATTGAACTCCAGGAGCCAATTGCTGGACCAGGTCTGCAGCCTGTCCAGATCCGTTTGTAGTTCTGCCTGGTCTTCGATCGAGGAATTCTTCTCATCAACTTCACGTCATCTGCAAACAGGGACACCTCAGAGTCTATTCCTTCCGTCATGTCGTTCACAAATACCAGAAACAGCACTGGTCCTAGGACTGACCCCTGTGGGACCCTTGGTAAACAGGTGCCCACTTTTAAAACACCCCGCCACAAACCAAAGGAACTCCTGCTGTCTTCCTGACAATTTCCCCTGATCCAATTTAGTCCCTTTTCCCCGTTACCCTGCTTGGTCCCCCCAAGTTTTTGCCCCAATTTTCTCTTGTTTTGGAACTGGTCAAACGCCTTTGCAGTCCAAAAAAATTGCAATCCACCCACCCCCCCCTCTCTCTTGTCTTACTGCGCCCAACCTTTGGTTTTAAAAACTTCCAGTGGGTTTGTGAAAAAAGGGTTTTTCCCCCCCTGAAACCATTTTGGGTGCTTTTTTATGAGATTCGTTCCTTTTGGGGTTTTTTCCAAAACCCCTTTCTCCTGTTTAATTTTCCCTTCTTTTTTTTTCCATTTTTACTGTCAGTGACACGGGGCTGTATTTTAAATTTCCCTTAAATGTCTGTCTCCTTTTTTTAATATTGGGACTACATTTGTGTTTTCCTTTGCCTCGGCAATTTCTCCCTTTTTTAATAGTTTTTAATTGGGAAAAATTGTTGTTGGGGGTTACACATAGCGCCTCTGCCCCCTCTCTCAAACCAGGGGGAATGTTACCCCCGGCCCCATTCCCTTTTGGGGAGGTTTATCTACCCAAACTCAGAAACCTCTTCACTTCTTCCTCGGTTTTTGGCATTTGTGCCCAGCACTTTTTGGTTTGTGGCCCCCCTTCCTTCTTTTGGAGCCCCTTTGTCTCCCTCTGGAACACTTCTTTAAATTCTCTTTTTTAGTTTTTTTCACATACTTAAAGGGTTTCCTTTCTTGTTGTCTCCCCCCTTTCCCTTTTCCTTAGCCAAAATTACCTGGTCCTTGATGTTTTTCCCCCTGATGTGGCTGTACAACAGTTTCGGGTCAGATTTGGCTTTCGCTGCTATGTCATTTTAAATATTGCTTTGGGCCCCCCCTTTCTTATCTGGCATTTCGTTTCTGGCTTTTCGATGTTCCCCCTTATTCTCCTGGGCCTTTGCCTTCTTTATTTTTTTCCCTTTCCCTACACATTTGGGGTTTTTGCCTCCCTGCCCCTTTGGGGAAAACCAGGGGCTCATCCGGGGTTTTTTTAATTTTTCCTTTTTTTCCCTTTTTGGGGTAAAAACCTTCCTAAACCCTCCTTCCCTTTTTTGGTTGCTCATATTTCCTTTCATCTCTTTAAAATGGTTTCCCCTTCCATTCTCGGTCCCACTGACCCCGTTCAGGTATTCCCTCTTTCCTGTTTAGCCCCCTTTTCTTGAAGTTTGGCTTTTCGTCCTGGCCATCCGTTCCCCCCTCCATTTGTAGCTCTCCCTGTGTTTTCGAAGTTTAAAACCACATGGTAAAGGGCCCCCAAAGGGGGTCTTTCATATGTGTTTTGGTGTGTGTATGTGTGTGTGTGGGGGGTGTTGTGTGTGTGTGTGTTTGTGTGTGGTGTGTGTATGTTTTGTGTGTGTGTTTGTGTTGTGTGTTTGTGTGTTGTGGGGTGTGGTGTGTTTGTGTGTGTGTGTGGGTAGGTGTGTTGTGGGGTGTGTGTGTGGGGTGTGTGTGGGTTGTGTGTGTGTTTGTGTGGTGTGTGTGTGTGTGTGTGGGGTGTGTGTGTGTGTGAAATTATATTGTTTGGGTGTGTGTGTGTGTGTGTGTTTTGTGTGTGTGTGTGTGTGTGTGTGTGGGTGTGTGTGTGGAAAAATTTATGTGTGTGTGTATGAAATTGTGTGTTTTGTGTGTGTGTGTGTGTTGGTGGGGGCGTGTGTGTGGGGTGTGTGTGTTGTGGTGTGTGTGTGTATGTGTGTGTGGTGTGTGTGGGGTTGTGGGTTGTGTGTGTGTGTGTGTGGGGTTTTTTGTATGTGTGTGTGTGTGTATGTGTGTGGGGTGGTGTGTGTGTGTTTTTTAATGGGGTGTGTGTGTGTGTGTGTGTGTGTGTGTTTTGTTGAAATCACCAATTTGAAACTCACCTAGTTGGGGGTTTTTGCGGGCTCGAGCCCCAAGGCTCCTCCCCCGCCTCTTCACTGGTCGCTACTAGGTCACCTCCCCCAAAAACCTAGTTTTTATCGTCCCTCGGCTTAAAGTATGTATGGATCCTGATTTCCACAAACATCGCTTCCCAAACTTTTTCCCTTCCTGACTACTCTGTGGCGAAAAAATACTTCCAAACATCCCTTTGTTTCATCGGGGCTTCAACTTCCAACGGGTGTCCCCTTTGTTACTGTGTCCAGTCTTGGAAAAACCCCGCCCTTTGTCCCCCCTTTTGTCAAACCCTCTCAGTTTTTTGAAGTCGTTATCATGTCCCCCCCTATCTCTCCTTCCTCCAGTGTTTTTAGGTTGATTTTCCCTTAACCCCCTCCTCATGGGACAAAACCTTTTACCTGGGATAGTCCTTTTTGGCAAACCTTTGCACTTTCTCTTTTTCTTTAGTTTGTTTGGCTATGTTGGGTTCCCAAAATGGGCCGCTTCTCCAATATGGGCCTAACGTTCAGGGTGTCCCGGGGCCCTTTGAACGATTCCTTTTTAAAGAGGGTCGAAATGCTTTTCCCGATTTGCTAGGCGCCCATATGACTAAAGGCAGTTATTTGGTTGAGTGCGCTTCAGGGGGATGTGCCGGGGTTGTTATACTCCCCCCAAAAATTTTTTTCCCTTTAGTGATGTTTGTAGCCCTCTAAACCCCTAGATTTTAAATCCATCTGGGGTTTTTTTCTTTGTTTTTTCCCCAATCCTCATGATTTTGCACTTGGGGGGGTTTGGGAACCCAGGACCCAAATTTGGGCTGGACCAGGTCTGCAGTTTGTCCAGATCCCTTTGATTTCTCCCTGGTTTCGATGGGAATAAACTTTTTCCCCATCAACTTCACGTAAACGGGAAAACCAGTGAAAACCCTCGGGGTTTTTTCCCCTTCCGTATGTCTTTTCATTTTTACCGAAACAGCACTGGCCCTAGGACGCCCCCTGTGGGGCCCCCGTTGGTCACAGGGGGCCCAGTCTGACACCTCCTCCTCTTTACCATTACTCGCTGCTGCTTCCTGACAAGTATTTCCCCGATCCATTGCAGTGCCCTTTCCCCGTTTTCCTTTCTTGGTCCCCCCAGTTTTTTGGGACTAAAACTTTGTGTGGTAAATCTGTCAAACGCCTTCTTCGCTAAAAAAATGCAATCCACCCCCCCTTTCTCTTTTCTTAGCTGTCACCAGTCATAAAACTCCAGTAGGTTTTTGAAAACAGGGTTCCCGTCTCTGAAAAACCCTGTTGTCTGCTGGGGATGGGGATCATTCCTTTCTAGTGTTTCCCCATTCTTTTCCTGGGCAATTTTTTTCCCTGAAATTTTTCATTTCCCATTAAAAGTCAGTGAAATTTGGTTTTGTAAATTTTAAAGCTTTAGTTGCTCCTTTTTTTTAAAAATTTTTGGGGCTAAAATTTGCTGTCTTCCCCTGCCTCAGGCAAACTCCCTGTTTCGATAGATGTAATTTAATTTTTGTTGTTAGGGGTACGCATAGCGGTCTGCCCCTCTTTTCTGGCCCATGGGGAGTTTTTATCTTTGGGCCCCTTTTTCTTTGAGGTATCTTTCACACAGAAGCCTCTCCCCTTCTTCCCCGGGTTTTGTGTTCTGTGTCCAGCAAGGGGGTTTTGCCCCCCCTTTTTCCCTCTTTCTGGAGCCCCTTCCCGTTTTTTTTCCTCTGTGAAAACTTTTTTTGAATTCTTTTTTGGAGTTTTTTCACCCTACTTCACGGTCATTTTTGTTGTCCCCTCCTCCTTCCTTCCTTAAAC
The DNA here is from genome assembly GCF_026875155.1 of Cherax quadricarinatus. Lineage (NCBI taxonomy): Eukaryota > Metazoa > Arthropoda > Malacostraca > Decapoda > Parastacidae > Cherax > Cherax quadricarinatus. Next base: position 10,991,695 of record NC_069403.1, on the reverse strand, counting down.
CTGATTAAAATGGTTCTTTACGGTTGTTTTCTTCCCGTTTTGGCTGTATAACAGCTTCGGGTCAGATTTGGGGTTTTTTCTGCTTTTGTCGTTTTCATATTGACAGGGCCCCCCTTCCCTTTTCTGTGCATATTCCCTTTCTGGGTTACACGACTCCTTATTTCCCCCTGGGTCCTTTGGGCCCTTTTTATTTTTCCCAAACCCCCAGCAAAACTTGGCCTTTTTCCTCATTGCATCTTTGGAAAACCCTGGGCTCATCCTGGCTTTTTCATTATTTTCCCGTTTCCCTTGGGGACAAAACCCCCCTCGCCCCTTGCACAAATTTTGATTCTTTTGCCAATTTTATCTCATTAAATGGTTTTTCCCGCCAGTTCTTGTTCATGAACCTCATTCAGGAAATTCCTCATTCCTGTGTAGTCCCCTTTCCTTAGTTTGGTTTTTATTCGTCCTGGCCTCCCTTCTTCCCCCCCCACTTGTAGCTCACTGTGTATTCCCAAGCTCAAAACCAAAATGGAAAAGTGGCCCCAAGGGGTCTTTCTTTGTGATGGGCCTCGATATTTGCAAACTCAAGGTGAAACAAGTCCCCTTTTTGGGTGGTTAAACCTCTTTCCCCCCTCTCTTGTTTGTGGGGCCCCCTTTCGTGTTTGGGACAAAGAATTTTTTCCAAATACCACCTCCATTTTATCTTTTGCCCTCCAGGGATTTGGGCCCCCCTTAGCTCCAAGTTCTCCCAAACGTCTCCTTTTGGTTAAAGTGCCCCGAAACAGGTTCTTTGGCCCTGCATGTATGAGCTCTTCTTTGGGCCCCTGCAAGGGCCCGTGTGTCCAAACCTTTGCTCTATTTTCCCTTTGGCCTAAATCTTGCCTTTGGTTTCCCGCTTTTCTGGGTGGGTTATACTTTACTGGCCCAAATTTTCCCTTTTGTGTGGTTTTGTGGGTGTGTGTGGGGTGTGTTATGTGTGTGTGTGTGTGTGTTTGTGTGGTGTGTGTGTGTGTGTGTGTATGTGTGTGTGTAATGTGTGTGTGTGTGTGTGTGTGTGTGTGTGTGTGTGTGTGTGTGGTGTTGTGTGTGTGTTGTGTGTGTGTGTGTGTGTGTGTAGACACAAGAATACCCATCGGATTTTTCCGATCTTTTACTTTTCACAGTGACATTGCTGAATAATTGTTTCAATAGTTTTGATCACTATAATCATGAGGGGTTTAAAAACATTGTTGATGACACCTTCCTCCTAGCCTCTCTCACCTTTCTATGTATGTTCTCTACAAGTTAATCGCTGCAGTATAATAATAATAATAATAATAATAATAATAATAATAATAATAATAATAATAATAATAATAATAATAATAATAATAACATGCCTTTCTATTAGTTCCTTTGATATCCTCACTACCTGAAACTCTGCAGGAAGGCTCAGTAGTTGTAAACTTTGTAATTACGATAGCTCCCGGGATTTGACACTTTGGGATGTGCTATGTAACCCTAGAATGTGATATCTGACCCTTGGCACTGATACCGGACCCCTGGCACTGATTCCTGACCCCTGGCCCTGATACCTGACTCCTAGCACTGATACCTGACCCCTCGCACTGATTCCTGACCCCTGGCACTGATACCTGACCCCTGGGACTGTTACTTGAGCCCTGGGCCTGATACCTGACCCCTGGCACTGATACTTGACCCCTGGCACCGATACCTGTCACCGATACATGACCACTGGCAATGATACCTGGCACTGATACACTGATTTCAGATCTCCTCAGTAGTTAGAACCAATACAACACAAGAATCACCATCCTCCTACACAAGGATCACCACCTTCCAACACCAGGATCACCATCCTCCAACACCAGGATCACCACCTTCTAACACCAGGATCACCATCCTCCAACACCAGGATCACCACCTTCCAACACCAGGCTCACCATCCTCCAACACCAGGATCACCACCTTCCAACACAAGGATCACCATCCTCCAACACCAGGATCACAACCTTCCAACACCAGGATCACCAACCTCCAACACCAGGATCACCACCTTCCAACACCAGGATCACCATCCTCCAACACAAGGATCACCACCTTCCAACACCAAGACCACCATCCTCCAACACCAGGATCACAACCTTCCAACACCAGGATCACCATCCTCCAACACCAGGATCACCACCTTCCAACACCAGGATTACCATCCTCCAACACCAGGATCACCACCTTCCAGCACAAGGATAACCATCCACCAACACCAGGATCACCACCTTCCAACACCAGGATCACCATCCTCCAACACCAGGATCACCACCTTCCAACAAAAGGATCATCACCTTCCAACACCAGGATCACCATCCTCCAACACCAGGATCACCTTCTTCCAAAACCAGGATCACCATCCTCCAACACCAGGATCACCATCTTCCAAAACCAGGATCACCATCCTCCAACACCAGGATATCCACCTTCCAACACCAGGAACACCATCTTCCAACACCAGGATCAGCACCTTTCAACAAAAGGATCATCACCTTCCAACACTAGCGTCACCATCTTCCAACACCAGGATCACCATCCTCTAACACCAGGATCACCACCCTCAAACACCAGGATCACCACCCTCCAGAACAAGGATCATCATCCTCCAACACCAGAATACCCACCCTTCAACACCACTATAACCACCGTCCAACACCAGGATCATCATCCTCCAACACCACAATCACCATCCTCCAACACCAGAATCACCTCCCTCCAACACCAGAATCACCTCTCTCCAACACAAAGATCACCTCTCTCCAACACCAGGACGACAACCACCAACACCAGGATCACCATCCTCCAACACCAGAATCACCACCCTCCAACACCAGGACACAATCTCCAACACCAGGATCACCACCTTCCAACACCAAGATCACCATCCTCCAACACCAGGACCACCACCTTCAACACCAGGGTCACCATCTCCAACACCAGGATCACCACCTTCCAAACCAGGATCACCACCTTCCAACGCCTGAACAACCATCCTCCAACAACCAGGATCACCACTTTCCAACACCAGGATCACCGTCCTCCAACACCAGGATCACCACCTTCCAACACCAGGGTCACCATCCTCCAACACCCGGATCACCACCTTCCAACACCAGGGTCACTATCCTCCAAAACCAGGATCACCACCTTCCAACACCAGGATCACCACCTTCCAACACCAGGATCACCATCCTCCAACACCAGGATCACCACCTTCCAACACCAGGATCACCATCCTCCAACACCAGGATCACCACCTTCCAACACCAGGATCACCATCCTCCAACACCAGGATCACCACCTTCCAACACCAGGGTCACCATCCTCCAACACCAGGATCACCACCCTCCAAGACCAGGATCACCATCCTCCAACACCAGGATCACCACCTTCCAACACCAGGGTCAGCATCCTCCAACACCAATATCATCACCTTTCAACACCAGGATCACCACCTTCCAACACCAGGATTACCATCCTCCAACACCAGGATCACCACTTTCCAACACTAGGATTACCATCCTCCAACACCAGGATCACCACCTTCCAATACCAGGATCACCATCCTCCAACACCAGGATCACCACCTTCCAACACCAGGGTCACCCTCCCCCAACACCAGTATCACCACCTTCCAACACCAGGATCACCATCCTCCAACATCAGGATCACCACATTCCATCACCAGGATCACCACCCTCAAACACCTGGATCACCACCCTCCAGAACAAGGATCATCATCCTCCAACACCAGAATACCCACCCTTCAACACCACAATAACCACCGTCCAACACCAGGATCATCATCCTCCCACACCACGATCACCATCCTCCAACACCAGAATCACCTCCCTCCAGCACCAGAATCACCTCTCTCCAACACAAGGATCACCTCTCTTCAACACCAGGACGACAACCCTCCAACACCAGGATCACAAACCTCCAACACCAGAATCACCACCCTCCAACACCAGGACACCATCCTCCAACTCCAGGATCACCACCTTCCAACACCAAGATCACCATCCTCCAACACCAGGACCACCACCTTCCAACACCAGGGTCACCATCCTCCAACACCAGGATCACCACCCTCCAACGCCAGGAACACCATCCTCCAACACCAGGATCACCACTTTCCAACACCAGGATCACCATCCTCCAACACCAGGATCTCCACATTCGAACACCAGGATCACCGTCCTCCAACACCAGGATCACCACCTTCCAACACCAGGGTCACCATCCTCCAACACCAGGATCACCACCTTCCAACACCAGGATCACCATCCTCCAACACCAGGATCACCACCTTCCAATACCAGGGTCACCATCCTTCAACACCAGGATCACCACCTTCCAACACCAGGATCACCACCTTCCAACACCAGGATCACCATCCTCCAACACCAGGATCACCACCTTCCAACACCAGGATCACCATCCTCCAACACCAGGATCACTACCTTCCAAGACCAGGATCACCATCCTCCAACACCAGGATCACCACCTTCCAACACCAGGGTCACCATCCTCCAACACCAGTATCACCACCTTCCAACACCAGGATCACCATCCTCCAACATCTGGATCACCATCTTCCAACACCAGGATCACCATCCTCCAACACCAGGACCACCACATGCCAACACCAGAATCACCATCCTCCAACACCAGGATCACCACCCTCAAACACCAGGATCACTACCCTCAAACACCAGGATCACCATCCTCCGACAACAGGATCACCACCCTGCAACACCAGGATCACCACCCTCCAACACCACAATCACTACCCTCTGACACCAGGATCATCACCTTCCAACACGGGATCACCATCCTCCAACACCAGGATCACCACCCTCCAACACCAGAATCACTACCCTCCAACACCAGAATCACCATCCTCCAACACTAGGATCACCACCCTCCAACACCAGAATCACTACCCTCCAACACCAGGATCACCATCCTCCAACACCAGGATCACCACCCTCCAACACCAGGATCACCACCCTCCAACACCAGAATCACTACCCTCCAACACCAGGATCACCATCCTCCAACACCAGGATCACCACACACTCAACACCAGGATCACCATCCTCCAACACCAGAATCACTACCCTCCAACACCAGGAACACCATCCTCCAACACTAGGATCACCACCCTCCAACACCAGGATCACCACCCTCCAACACCAGAATCACTACCCTCCAACACCAGGATTCACCATCCTCCAACACCAGGATCACCACCCTCCAACACCAGGATCACCATCCTCCAACACCAGAATCACTACCCTCCAACACCAGGATCACCATCCTCCAACACTAGGATCACCACCCTCCAACACCAGGATCACCACCCTCCAACACCAGAATCACTACCCTCCAACACCAGGATCACCATCCTCCAACACCAGGATCACCACCCTCCAACACCAGGATCACCATCCTCCAACACCAGAATCACTACCCTCCAACACCAGGATCACCATCCTCCAACACTAGGATCACCACCCTCCAACACCAAGATCACCATGTTGCAACCCCTGAATGGGTTGCAATATATATAATGTATATTATGATTATGAATATAATGTATATTACCTTTTCATATAATTTTATATTGCTTATATTTGCGATAATAGCTAAATCGTAAATATATGACTTTATATTATTACTTGACTTAGTCATGTTGTTAGGTAGGATGTAACATATATGTGCTCAGTTCAAGTCTTGATTGTCTAACTACTGTAATTATCGCTCTTTGCTTGTTACTCTGCTGGATTCTGTTGCTAGACGACAGCTGTCCACGGAGCTATCACGTGATCGAGGGGGGATGTGTCCTCATCTCGCCTGAAGTATTCAGTCTGGTCTAGACTCTCTTGGTGGTTGGACAGATTGTCTGTCTCATTATTCTTGTTAGTTCTGTAGAACTCTGTTCACAGAACATTGTATAGACTTAGTGATTTTCGACGTTGTACTGAGCTTGTGTGTCTCATAGACACTCTGAGTAACTCAGGACCTGAGCTGTAGCTTCTGACCTAACTTGTACTGGTATCTGTGTATTATCACAGTTGGGGATTTTCTTATGCTGAACTTAGATTCAGTAGTATGGGAGCTTTGTGACTTTTGTGGAGGATCTGCTGATGGTCCCTACTAGCTGCCTTTATATTATCTCCTTGTTCCTGATTGTGTCGCAGTTGTTTGTTATATTGTTGTTCGGCTTATCAGTCGTTTTATTGTTCAAGCAGACTGTTCTGATTGCCAGTTGGTTAAGAAGTTAGTTTATTTGAGGACTTTGTCAGTCACTTGTTTAGTCTAGTCGAGTCGTGAGACATAGCGCTTACACTTAGAGCGCTTACACTTAGAGCACTTACACACATACATACAAACTTACTTGTACATACTTGTAATGTATTATTAAATGTTAATGTACCAGACGGTACTTAAGAATTATAAATGTGATATGTGCTTTCAGCACAATAATATTGTATACGAGAGAAGTGATATTATTTTGATTACAGTGATTAATTTAATTTAATTTGATAATATACCTCTAGACTTAATAAATTTATTAAATTTTAATTTCTCTAGTTAGTAGCCTACCAGTTGTAATCCTGAAGCACTATTGAATCATACTGAATTCTAATGGATAATTGAACAAGAAAGCTGACTACTTGTTACGAAAACCCAGTAACAGGCTGGATGCTAGAAGGGCAGTCCTTTCTAGTATTCACTGGAGATCTCTAAGCTTTTAGAATCGCGTTTTTTGTAACACACCACCCTCCAACACCAGAATCACCACCCTCCAACACCAGGATCACCACTCTCCAACACCAGGATCACCACCCTCCAACACCAGAATCACCACCCTCCAACACCAGGATCACCACCTTCCAACACCAGGATCACCACCCTCCAACACCAGGATCACCACCCTCCAACACCAGGATCACCAACCTCCAACACCAGGATCACCACCACCCAACACCTGGACCACCATCCTCCAACACCAGGATCACCAACCTCCAACACCAGGATCACCACCCTCAAACACCAGGATCACCACCCTCCAACATCCGGATCACCACCCTCCAACATCAGGATCACCACCCTCCAACACATGCATGTTTGTACCATCTGATTTATCAGACCTGATCCACCATGAGGCCTTGTCTCAGACCGAGCCGCCGGGGCGTTGACCCCCCAAACCCTCTCCACTCCAAGTAAACGAGTTGTGTTTTCCGAAGCGCTTAACCCGTGTGGGTCGTATGTTTACTAAATGTGTACCAGACAACATGTTCCGGACATGTTTTGTTCTGGACATGTTTTGTTCCGGACATGTTTTGTTCCGGACATGTTTTGTTCCTGTCGTGAATGAAGAAATGAATCAAAAAGAATAATAGTAAAAAGAACAAGAAAATTAACAAAACAGAACAAGGACAATAATATGAAAATTTACAATGAAATGAAACAGAACAAGAAAATAAACAAAAATGAACGAAAAGAACAAAAATAATAAGAAAAATACAATAAGAATAATAAACATGAAAAATAAATAAGAAAAAGATGAGGATAGAAATGCAAAATCTGAGGAAAAGGTCGGGAAGACAACGAAGTTGTCAGAGTGCACGACCCTCAACTACTGTGCACCACGACTGCCACGACCAGAGGCTACAGGTCCTTAGCTTCAAACTACAGACCAATAAAGCTAACCTCCAATTTGTGAAAAATGATGGAATCAATAATTGCCAAGGCTATGCTAAGCCACCTTGGAAGATATAAACTCAGCACGGTTTTACACAGCGGCTCTCCTGCCTTATGAATTATTAACTTTTTCCACAAAGGTATTTGAGGAGGTAGATCACTGTAATGAATATTATATTTTATGTATGGACTTCAGTAAGGCTTTAGAGTTCTACTTCGGAGGTTATTGAAGAAAATAGAGGCTCACGAAGTAGGAGACCTTTTGTCCTTGTTAGAGGTGTGGCTGATACAGACAGCAGAGAGTTTGCATAAATGGGGATAAATCAGAGAAGGGACGCGTCACATGCTGAATTCCACTGGGGTCAGTATCGGGCCCTTTGTTGCTCACTTTTTTACATAAACAACATTGATGAGGGAATAAATAGCGACATAAGAAAGTTTGTTGACGACACCAAAATAGGGCGTCGAATTAATTCTGACGAGGATACTAGAACGCTGCAGGTAGATGTAAACAGACATGCAGTGGTCCGAGAAGTGGCAGATGCAGTTTATCGTAGACACATGCAAAGTTCTATGTGCTGGAAAGGAAAATAACCATCACATTTATAAACTAAATAATGTAGATCTTAACATCACTGATTGCGATAAAGATTTAGGAGTTATAGTTAGCAGCAATCTAAAACCAAGGCAGCAGTGTGTAGGTGTTCCCAATAAAGCGAATAGAATTCTTGGCCTCATATCAGAGCTTCATAACAGGGGTCCTCAGGTACTGCATCAACTCAATATATCGTTGATTAGACTTCATCTGGATAATGCTTCATAGTTCTAGTCACCGTACTACAGAATGGAAAACAATGCGCTGGATGTTAGTCATCCAGCGCATTGTATCAGAAATCTTTTCCTATAAGGAAAGACTGAGGACCCTGAATCTGCACTCTAGAAAGGCGTAGAATTAGGGGGGATATAAACCATACCTCGGGCGGGGAGAGAACCCGCGATCAGAGTCATAAAACTCCAGACCGAGGGATGTGTGTGAGGTGTATAAATGGAAAACTGGAATAAATAAAGCGGATATAAATAACGTGCTAAAGTTATCTAAGACAGGACTTACAGCAATGCTTTCAAGCTGAAATAAATTAGATTTAGAAAGGATATAGGAAAGCACTGGTTTGGTAATAGAGTTGTAGATGAATGAAACAAACTCCGAGGAGCGTCATAAAAAATAATTATTAGACGAATGTATGAGTGGGTGTTAGGAATTTTTGTGACTCGTAACTTAAATAAAATGTCCTGGCTCCTAAGGGCTGCTCAACCTGCTGTCTAGAAGTAATATTAAGTAATATTGAACAAAACTATCACTCTAGGGCCAGCTTGTATCAGCATACAAATTATGAACCATAAGTGAAATAATCAATATCATATAAGGAAGGACACAAAAACTCACCTACACAAAAATATATAATATTCATAATAATGTATACACAACTTATAATCTACCCCACTACAACGTCACCTTTACTCCAGTTCACATTAACTCACTAGCACACTGATACTAGTGACTACCAGCCGGCGAGAACACGATACAGTTTCTCCCAAAAAATTAAACAGGCCTCTGCACACTAGGGCCTTACAGGTAAACATGAGAAAACTTCAACACTAATAAAGTAACCTGTAGTATACACGAAAAAAAAAAGCTCATCATACCACCTACTGACACCAATGCCCGAACCATGATGACTTCTCCCAGCGACCGCCCGTCTCCTACTAACTCACAAACACCTCATTTGCTCCTGTCCCCTGGACACTGCCTGACCAGGAATAATACACGTATGGTTTCAGTACAATCCCGGAACTATGGAGCAATATATTTTTTATATAAAATGTTTAATACCCTACACCGTAATAGTGGGTGTGAGAGGATGTGAGTTGAACCTGACTGGCTTAAGCCAGTGGGTCTGATGGATTGGTCCTTCCTTAAGTGGATGTGACGTAGACCTGCCTAGTACGGGCCAGTAGGCCTGCTGCAGTTCTTTTTCTACTGTTCTTGTGTTGTGGATCAATGGTGTGATTGAGTGATGGTTGTGGGTGAGTGGTGGATGTGGGTGAGTGGTGGTTGTGGGTGAGTGGTGGTTGTGGGTGAGTGGTGGTTGTGGGTGAGTGGTGGTTGTGGGTGAGTGGTGGTTGTGGGCGAGTCATAGTTGTGGGTGAGTCATGGTAGTGGGCGAGTCATGGTTGTGGGTGAGTCATGGTTGTGGGAGTGATGGCTGTGGATGTGGATGATTGGTGGTTGTGGGTGAGAGATAGTTGTGAGTGAGTGGTGGTTGTGGGTGAGTGGTGATTGTGATGAGTGGGAGTTGTGAGTGAGTGGTGGTTGTTGGTGAGTGATCGTTATGGGTGAGTGGTGATTGTGGGTGAGTAGTGGTTGTGGATGATTGGTGGTTGTGGGTGAGAGATAGTTGTGTGTTAGTGGTGGTTGTGGGTGAGTGGTGATTGTGGGTGAGTGGTGGTTGTGAGTGAGTGGTGGTTGTTGGTGAGTGATAGTTGTGGGTGAGTGGTGGTTGTGGGTGAGTGGTGGTTGTGGATGAGTGGTGGTTGTGGGTAAGTGGTGGTTGTGGGCGAGTCATAGTTGTGGGTGACTCATGTTAGTGGGTGAGTTATGGTTGTGGGAGTGATGGCTGTGGGTGAGTGGTGGTTGTGGATGATTGGTGGTTGTGACCGAGAAATAGTTGTGAGTGAGTGGTGGTTGTGGGTGAGTGGTGATTGTGGGTGAGTGGTGGTTGCGAGTGAGAGATAGTTGTGGGTGAGTCATGGTAGTGGGTGAGTCATGGCTGTGGGTGAGTCATGGTTGTGGGAGTGATGGCTGTGGGTGAGTGGTGGTTGTGGATGATTGGTGGTTGTGAGTGAGACATAATTGTGGGTGAGTCATGGTAGTGGGTGAGTCATCGCTGTGGGTGAGTCATGGTTGTGGGAGTGATGGCTGTGGGTGAGTGGTGGTTGTGGATGATTGGTGGTTGTGGGTGAGAGATAGTTGTGAGTGAGTGGTGGTTGTGGGTGAGTGGTGGTTGTGAGTGGTGGTGATTGTGGGTGAGTGGTGGTTGTGAGTGAGTGGTGGTTGTGGGTGAGTGATGGTTGTGGGTGAGTGGTGGTTGTGGGTGAGTGGTGATTGTGGGTGAGTGGTGGTTGTGAGTGAGTGGTGGTTGTTGGTGAGTGATGGTTGTGGGTGAGTGGTGGTTGTGGGTGAGTGGTGGTTGTGGATGATTGGTGGTTGTGAGTGAGAGATAGTTGTGGGTGAGTCATGGTAGTGGGTGAGTCATGGTTGTGGGTGAGTCATGGTTGTGGGTTAGTCATGGTTGTGGGAGTGATAACTGTGGGTGAGTGGTGGTTGTGGATGATTGGTGGTTGTGGGTGAGAGATAGTTGTGAGTGAGTGGTGGTTGTGGGTGAGTGGTGATTGTGGGTGAGTGGTGTTTGTGGGTGAGTGGTGGTTGTGAGTGAGTGGTGGTTGTTGGTGAGTGATAGCTGTGGGTGAGTGGTGGTTGTGGGTGAGTGGTGGTTGTGGATGAGTGGTGGTTGTGGGTGAGAGATAGTTGTGGGTGAGTGGTGGTTGTGGGTGAGTGGTGATTGTGGGTGAGTGGTGGTTGTGGATGATTGGTGGTTGTGGGTGAGAGATAGTTGTGGGTGAGTGGTGGTTGTGGGTGAGTGGTGATTGTGGGTGAGTGGTGGTTGTGAGTGAGTGGTGGTTGTTGGTGAGTGATAGCTGTGGGGTGAGTGGAGATTGAGTGTGAGTGGTGGTTGTGGGTGAGTGGTGGTTGTGGGTGAGTGGTGGTTGTGGGTGAGTGATGGTTGTAGGTGAGTGGTGGTTGTGGGTGAGTGATGGTTGTGGGTGAGTGATGGTTGTGGGTGAGTGATGGTTGTAGGTGAGGGATGGTTGTGGGTGAGTGGTGGTTGTGGGTGAGTGATGGTTGTGGGCGATTGGTAGTTGTGGGTGAATGATGGTTGTGGGTGAGTGGTGGTTGTGGGTGAGTGGTGGTTGTGGGTGAGTGATGGTTGTGGGTGAGAGGTGGTTGTGGGTGAGTAGTGGTTGTGAGTGAGTGGTGGTTGTGGGTAAGTGATGGTTGTGCGTGAGTGGTGGTAGTGATTGAGTGGTGGTTGTTGGTGAGTGATGGTTATGGGTGAGTGATGGTTGTGGGTGAGTGGTGATTGTGGGTGAGTGGTGGTTGTGGATGATTGGTGGTTGTGGGTGAGAGATAGTTGTGTGTTAGTGGTGGTAGTGGGTGAGTGGTGATTGTGGGTGAGTGGTGATTGTGAGTGGAGTGGTGGTTGTGGATGATTGGTGGTTGTGGGTGAGAGATAGTTGTGTGTTAGTGGTGGTAGTGGGTGAGTGGTGATTGTGGGTGAGTGGTGATTGTGAGTGAGTGGTGGTTGTTGGTGAGTGATGGTTATGGGTGAGTGGTGATTGTGGGTGAGTGGTGGTGGTTGTGGATGATTGGTGGTTGTGGGTGAGAGATAGTTGTGTGTTAGTGGTGGTAGTGGGTGAGTGGTGATTGTGGGTGAGTGGTGATTGTGAGTGAGTGGTGGTTGTTGGTGAGTGATAGTTGTGGGGGAGTGGTGGTTGTGGGTGAGTGGTGGTTGTGGATGAGTGGTGGTTGTGGGTAAGTGGTGGTTGTGGGCGAGTCATAGTTGTGGGTGAGTCATGGTAGTGGGTGAGTCATGGTTGTGGGTGAGTGTGGTTGTGGGTGAGTGATGTTGTGGGTGAGTGAGTGGTTGTGGGGAGTGTGGTTGTGGGTGAGTGATGGTTGTGGTGAGGGATGGTTGTGGTGAGTGGTGGTTGTGGGTGAGTGATGGTTGTGGGCGATTGGTGTTGTGGGCGAATGATGGTGTGTGGAGATGGTGAGTTGTGGGTGAGGATGGTTGTGGGTGAGTGTGGTTGTGGGTGAGTGGTGATTGTGGGTGAGTGTGGTTGTGATGTGAGTTGTGGTTGTTGGTGAGTGATGAGTTTGGGTGAGTGGTGGTGGTGGGGAGTGGTGGTTGTCGGTGAGTGGTGAGTTGTGGGTGAGTAGTGGTTGTGGGTGAGTGCTGGTTGTGGGTGAGTGATGGTTGTAGGTGAGTGGCTGGTTGTGGGTGATTGATGGTGTTGGTGTAGTGATGGTTGTGGTCGATGGTGGTTGTGGAGTGAGTGATGGTTGTGGGTGAGTGGTGGTTGTGGGTGAGTGATGGTTGTGGGGAATTTGATTGTGGATGAGTGGTGGTTGTGGTGAATTTGGAGTTGTGGTGTGAGTGGTGGTTGTGGGTGATGGTGGTTGTGGGTGAGTGATGAGTGGGTGAGTGTTTTGTGGGTGAGTGATGGTTGTGGGTGAGTAATAGTTGTGGGTGAGTGATGATGTGGGTGAGTGATGGTTGTGGGTGAGTGATTGTTGTGGGTGAGTGATGGTTGTGGGTGAGTAATAGCTATGGGTGAGTGATGGCTGAGGGTGAGTGATGGCTGCGGGTGAGTGATGGTTTTGGGTGTGTGATGGCTGTGGGTGAGTGGTTGTGGGTGAGTAATGGATGTGGGTGAGTGATGGTTGTTGGTGAGTGATGGTTGTGGGTGAGTGATGGTTATGGGTGAGTGATGGCTGTGGGTGAATTTTGGGTGTGGATGAGTGGTGGTTGTGGGTGAATTTTGGTTGTGGGTGATTGGTGGTTGTGTGTGAATTTTGGTTGTGGGTGATTGGTGGTTGTGGGTGAATTTTGGTTGTGGGTGAGTTGTTGTTGTGGTTCTGGATGAAGGATGATTGTTGTCAAAGGTGTGTTTTGAGTGAGTGGTGGATATGGATGAGTGTTAGTTATGGGTGAGGTCTAGGTGTGAGTGAGGTCTAGGTGTGAGTGAGGTCTAGGTGTGAGTGAGGTCTAGGTGTGAGTGAGGTCTAGGTGTGGGTGAGGTCTAGGTGTGGGTGAGGTCTAGGTGTGAGTGAGGTCTAGGTGTGGGTGAGGTCTAGGTGTGAGTGAGGTCTAGGTGTGAGTGAGGTCTAGGTGTGGGTGAGGTCTAGGTGTGAGTGAGGTCTAGGTGTGGGTGAGGTCTAGGTGTGGGTGAGGTCTAGGTGTGGGTGAGGTCTAGGTGTGAGTGAGGTCTAGGTGTGAGTGAGGTCTAGGTGTGGGTGAGGTCTAGGTGTGGGTGAGGTCTAGGTGTGAGTGAGGTCTAGGTGTGAGTGAGGTCTAGGTGTGGGTGAGGTCTAGGTGTGGGTGAGGTCTAGGTGTGGGTGAGGTCTAGGTGTGAGTGAGGTCTAGGTGTGAGTGAGGTCTAGGTGTGGGTGAGGTCTAGGTGTGGGTGAGGTCTAGGTGTGAGTTAGGTCTAGGTGTGGGTGAGGTCTAGGTGTGGGTGAGGTCTAGGTATGAGTGAAGTCTAGGCGTGGGTGAGGTCTAGGTGTGAGTGAGGTCTTGGTGTGGGTGAGGTAAAAGGTGGAGGTTAGCATGAGTGTGAGGTGTTAGTATGTGTGAGTGTGTGTTTGTGTTGGCGTAAGTGGGAAGACAGGGGATGACACGTTACAGCTGGTAACAGACGGTACTTCTTTTGGCTCCATCTGGCGCTAGAGATAAAATAGACTTGCTAATGGATCGAGAGGACAACGGTTTGTTTGTCTGCTTGTGTGGCTATCTAGGTGCCTGATTATGCATGACTGTGAATGTGTGTCATGCCTAATCCTCCTCTCTGCTTTCTATACCCAGCATCAATATTTGATACCTTTCTCTACCCTACTACCTCTCTCTCCCATGCCTAGCTGTACTGCTTGCCTTTCATGACTTTTCTTTCTGCCTGCCTGTTATGCACTACCTTGCTGCCTGCAATGTTCTACTTTACGGTGTCCCGTAGCTCGATTGCTAGCGCACTCGTCTCACACATTGAGGTCCGGAGTTCGAATCTCCGGTACGGCTGGACACCTGCTGTCCGTGTTCACCCATCAGTATAAAATGGGTACCTGGGTGTTAGTCGACTGGTGTGGGTCGCATCCTGGGGAAAACTGACCAAATTTGCCAGAAATCTCAGCATAACAAGGGGCTTTCTATATAGTAGTGTGTCATTGATGTCAGCTATGGTATGTATACCCTGTACATGAACTTGTAGAAATAAAGATATTATTATTATTATTATTATTGTTATTATTATTATTATTATTATTATTATTATTATTATTATTATTATTATTATTATTATCATTATTATCTGCCTTCGATGCTCTGCTCTTTGCCTCAGTGCCAGAAGCTTGATCGACACACATCACTGTTATAGTACCAGATCTTAATGAGTACTGGTTACCAAGTTCACCCTTCCCACACTCAGGCAAGTCTCGTATCGGTGGTGTTTTCTCCTTCGAGAAACAGAAGTGCCTTCTGGCACCGTAGTTAAATATTAGCCCCAGTGCTGACTCAGTCCCAGCCTCCAGCCTTATTGCCAGCCCAGACTCTACTAGGGACCCTACCAGAACCACCACTAAAACCGTAAATATACAACCATCATTGCAAAAGACCGTGGCCCACAGCACAGATGTAGGAGAAGAGTCTCTTCCTTCTTCCTCTACTGAGGAAAGTAGATGGAATCCAGGACGGGGTGGCCCTGGCTTGGATACTGAGGATTATAGTGCAGTCCCAGAACCTGCAGAAATTGACAACACGCCTCCCAACAATTCTCAACCAAAGGAGAATTTGTGCAAATATTATGCTTGGGGCATCTGCAAGCATGGAATATCAGGAAAAAAATGGGACATGCAACTTTAAGCATTCCAAAAAATGTAGCGACCTCCTATCTAAAGGAGTGTGTCGTTCTTCTTCCTGTACTTTCTTTCACCCAAAACTATGTCACTCCTCGGTCCTCCAGAAGCAGTGTTACAACATCATCTGCCCTGCATACCATCTAAAAGGGAACAGGAGGCACAGACCCCACAAGACAAACAATAGTAGCTACGACAACCCAACTCCAGGTGATTTTTTAGTGGCAGGAAACGGAAAAAGAAAATGGAAAAATAACCAAAATTGTCCACCACCTTGGAGCCTTGTTGGACTGGAGGCGCAGCCAGTGGCCACCCATGGTCCTCCAGAGCTACAACTACTGATGCAAATAACAAAATCCCCCCAACAAATACAGAATACAACCTCGTTTATATTCGCTAATATACAGGGCCTTAAGCCATCCACCAACAACAAAATACCTTTTATCAGTGGACTTCTAGAGGAGTCTAATGCAATGTTTGCAGCCTTCACAGAGACTCACAAAAAAGATCACTTTGACAGTGAAATATGGATAAGAGGTTACAACCTCTTTAGATGCGACAGAATGAACAGGCAACAAGGGGGGGTTGGCCTGTATGTCAAATAGTCCCTCATCTGCATGGAGTTGCTGAACACCACAAATGAGATAGTTGAAGCTCTATCAATAAAGATCGAGAAACAAAACCTAGTTATTGTGGTTGTATATAAGCCACCAGATGCAACCTCCCAAAAGTTCAAGGAACAGCTACTGGAAATTGATTACTATCTGGAAAGCCTTCCAGCTCCCTCCTCAAACATCTTACTGCTTGATGATTTCAACCTAAGGCATACAAAATGGAAGAATGTAGCAAATAATGTTATAGCTGAAACAATCCCCGGAGGTAGCGCAGGTGAAAGTCACACTTTAAGCCAGCAGATAGTGGAGCCAACAAGACTAGAAAACACACTTGACCATATCTTCACAAATAATGAGACCTAATAAGAGACATAACAATATCAAAAACAACTAATTCCGATCACAACCTAATCGAAGTCCAGACTTACATGCACAGGGGTCCTGATCAGCAGAATGCATGTACTTGTGAAGGTGTCTTCACAAAATACAACTTCAACAACAAGAACATCAAGTGGGATCAGGTAAACCATGTCTTAAATGAAACATGTTGGGAAGATATCTTAAATGACATGGATCCAAACCAGTGCCGTGAAAGGATCAACTTCCTGGCAGCTGAAGCATGTTCTAGGCATATTCCCCTAAGAAAGAAGAAGAGCAAGAGTAAACTGGAAAGAGAAAGATGCTCCCTCTACAGAAGACGACGAAGAGTCACTGAGCTCCTCAGGAGTGCTAGAATACCTGATACACGAAAGGAGGCGCTGACCAGGGAAGTGGAAACTATCGAACTTAAAGTTAAATGACTCTTACAGGAACCGGGGAGAGACATGAGAAGTTTAAAAGCTATTAGAGAAATTGAAAGAAATTCAAAATATTTCTTTTCATATGCCAAAAACAAAGGCAAATACCACATCTAGCATCGGAACCCTTCTCAGACAGGATGGGACTTACACAGATGACAACAAGGAAATGAGTGAAAAAATTGAAATCCCAGTACGGATCTGTGTTTAGTAAACCACTAATCAGTCTGAGGATCGACGCCCCAAATGATTTCTTCATGAATGAGCCCAAAACTCCATAAATGTATGCCAGATTTCCGACATTACCCTAACTCCGTAGATTTCAAAAAAGCCATTGACAACATGCCCATGCACTCAGCCCGGGCCCAGACTCGTGGAACTCTGTATTCATTAAGAACTGCAAGAAACCCCTCTCGCGTGCCCTAAGTACACTATGGAGGAGGAGCTTGGACATGGGTGAAATTCCACAATCACTTAAAACAACGGATATAGCCCCACCCCATAAAGGTGGCAGCAAAGCATTAGCTAAGAACTATAGACTAATAGCTCTGACGTCCCACATTATAAAAATCTTTGAAAGAGTGCTAAGAACCAGGATTGCAAATCACCTGGATTCCCAAAATCTGCACAATCCTCTCACAACTATTGGATCACTATGATGTGGCCTTGGATGCACTGGAAGAAAATCAGAATGCAGATGTAATATACACAGACTTTGCAAAAGCCTTTGAGAAGTGCGATCATGGCGTAATAGCGCACAAAATACATGCTAAAGGAATAATTGGGAAAGTGGAGAGATGGATCTTCAACTTCCTAACAAATCGAACACAAAGAGTAGTGGTCAACAGAGTTAAATCGGAGGCTGCCATAGTGAAGAGCTCTGTTCCACAAGGCACAGTACTCGCCCCCATCTTATTCCTCATCCTCATATCAGACATAGACAGAGATATACACCACAGCACCGTATCATCCTTTGCGGATGATACTAGGATCTGCATGAGGCTGTCATCTGCTGAGGACCGGGTTTAAACCTCCAAGAAGATATAAACAAAATTTCCAGTGGCAACGATAAAACAATATGATGTTCAATGAGGACAAATTCCAACTTACTTCCCCTTATGGAAAACTGAAGGAGATAATAACTAGACCGAGTATACTTACTGACTCCGGCCATACAATAGAGCGGAAAAAAAATTGTAAGGGACCTGGGAGTAGTAATGTCGGAGGATCTCACTTTCAAGGATCACAACAGTGCCACGATAGCAAGTGCAAAGAAAATGATAGGATGGACAATGAGAACGTTCAAAACGAGAGATGCCAAGCCAATGATGATCCTTTTCAAATCACTTGTTCTCTCTAGGCTGGAATACTGCTGTACATTAACATCTAAATTCAAAGCAGGTGAAATTGCAGATCTTGAGAGTGTACAGAGATCCTTTACTGCACGTATAAGTTCTGTCAAGCATCTTAACTACTGGGAACGCTTGGAAGCACTTGACTTGTACTCATTGGAACGCAGGAGGGAAAGATATATCATAATCTACACTTGGAAAATCCTGGAAGGAATGGTCCCAAATCTGCACAAAGAAATCATTCCCTACGAAAGTAAAAGACTGGGCAGGCGATGCAAAATGCCCCCAATTAAAAGTAGGGGCGCCATTGGTACACTAAGGAAAAACACCATAAGTGTCCGGGGCCCAAGACTGTTCAACAGCCTCTCATCAAGCATTAGGGGAATTGCCAATAAACCCCTGGCTGCCTTCAAGAGAGAGCTGGACAGATACCTAAAGTCAGTGCCGGATCAGTCGGGTTGTGGCTCGTACGTTGTACTGCGTGCGGCCAGCAGTAACAGCCTGGTTGATCAGGCCCTGACCCACCGGGAGGCCTAGTCATGGACCGGGCCGCGGGGGCATTGATCCCCGGAATAACCTTCAGGTAGCTAGCTAGCCCTAGCTAAGCTTTAATCGCATTTTTAAAAACAAATGATAACCGCATTGTAGATTCTTAAGGTAGCTCCAGCTACAACATTGTTGACACTACATCAGGCTATTTTATTTAATGATTACTTCATTCCACTTTTCTCCCTTTCCTTCCTGCTCTCTCATTTCCTCAACTCTTCCACACATGTCTCAGTTGTCGGGGTATGTCTGAGCTGTCGTCTGATGCAGATAATTTATCTTGGGTGAACCAATTGCCACACCTTGTTTTCTCCAGAGTAGGATCCAGGGAAGAGGGTAGTGACGGGAGACATACCCACCCTCTAGTTCAGCTTTCTCTAATTAATTGAAAGTAAGATTTTGAAATGAAACATTCAAAAGATATTTACGTTTTAGTACCATCATAAATAAGATGGAATCTGATGATAATAAAAGTATTCTTGATAACGTCTGGCATCACTTTGCTAAAATAATTTAAATATAGTTGCTGGTTCTTGTAGAAGATAGTTTCAAACTGCTGCTTTGAAAGCAAATCAAATAAAACTGGTCCAAATTACCCATTATAATCATTAAAGAAGGTCAATAAATTATTAAAATTAAATTTTTGCCTCATCCTGTAAATATTTAAAAGTAAAGTCAGTGACGAATGTAGAATCACTCTTTATTAACGCAGATTAAAAACTTCTCCAGCGGCCGGCAAGACCAGCTTGAGGATGCTGCTTGGTCTGGCGCTGTTAAACATTCATTAAACATTTTAGTTGAGGCGGGCAGTGCTATTGAACGATATGTTAAATCTGGAAGCCGGAGACTAACTTACAGAGTAGGTCTTTGAAGCTAGATAATTCAAGCTTACTCTGTGTGTAATTGTATGTCATTGTTAATTTTTTTATCGTATGGATGTTGAAGTTATCTTTTTCACTGCCTGTTAGGATAGTTGATTTAAAAAATATACTAATTTAATTCTTTCCTATAGATTTTAATAGACCATCTAACAATATATATAATTTTGGCGTAATTAAAATTAAACTAATATGGGTGTAGTTATGTATTAATTATTGATACTCATTATATTGCTCCTGCCACTATAAAAATCATTATCCCTTTAGCATTTAAAACTCATGAATTCATAAAAAAAACCGTTCTTCCGGCGGAGCTATTAACCACCTCTTTCCCGGAGTTACAGACGAGGATAACTTTACCCCCTGGACGTTCCCTAGACACACCCAGGCCCTCCCTACCTCTCGCCAACCCTGCCTTCCCCTCCTTCCTTCACCCATTACTGCCTTCTTTTCTTTCCTGATACCCCTCACCCTATACTGTGCTCTTTCCATCCCTGCATCCCTCGTTCCCACTGACTGTTACTGGCTATCATTACACACTGAGAGAATCCGGTTGGCACAGTCACCAGCGGCATATACATGTATATACCACAAGTAAGCCTCTAAGCGTTGCTCATACCACGTGTGAGATCTGTCAGAAAGAAATGATACACAGTTTCTAAATTATATAACTGAGAGTCCCGTTGCTTGTAGTGTTATTTCTGATGGAATGAGGTACTTGGACATGTTAAATACTTTTCATCTACTCAGGGAAGGCCTGAAGATATCTTCATTGTTCACGCTGAATCTACCAGCACTCATTACGAATATATATATATATATATATATATATATATATATATATATATATATATAATATATATATATATATTTATATATATATTATATATATATATATATATATATATATATATATATACATATGTCGTGCCGAAATAGGCAGAACTTGCGATCTTGGCTTAAATAGCAACGTTCATCTTGCCATATAGGATAAGCGAAAATTTGTGTATGCAATAATTTCGCCACATTCATTCTTAACCTAACGAAAAATATATGTTTCACTGTGTTTGTTTAGTATTAAATTATTGTAAACAAATCTAAAATATATTTAGTTGGGTTAGGCTAAAATAATTTTTTCTTCTTATAATAAGGTTACGTAAGTTTTCTAAGATTCTTTTGGAGCAAAATTAAAAATTTCTACATTAACATTAATGAAAAAATATATCTTTAAACGTATAAGAGAAAATTTTAGAAAGGACTTAATTTTAAATGAGTTTTTGCTAACTGACCAGTTTTACATATTCGGCACGACATATGTATATATATATATATATATTTGTTTAGAATTCTGAGAATAGGTGAAATATACACAAACACTAATCTTTGGTCGAAGGAGACTCGAACCTACGACCCTTGGAACACGGTACTCAGTGCTCTAACCACCATATCACACTGGACCAATACATTGGCGGCCCAGCCAACGCTAGACATTTTGGTCCAAGGCAGCCAGCATTTCAGGTAGCTTGTGTTAGCTATTTCATCTCATCCCTTGTGTGCGCACTGTGCACCTTGTACCAAGGTTCGTAGGTTCGAGTCTCGTTCGACCAGATATTATATACAGTGTATATATATATATATATATATAATATATATATATATATATTTTATATATATATATATATTATATATATATATATATATATATATATGCAAAACAGCACTCTGAAAGAATAAAGAAATTCAAGCGCTTTCGTGACTAACTCACATTATCAAGGAACTATGTATATATATATATATATATATATATATATATATATATATATATATTATATATATATTATATATATATATATATATATATATATATATATATATATATGTCGTGCCGAATAGGCAGAACTTGCGATCTTGGCTTAAATAGCAACACTCATCTTGCCAAATAGGACAAGCGAAAATTTGTGTATGCAATAATTTCGCCAAAATCATTCTGAACCTAACAAAAAAAATATATTCCACTGTATTTGTTTAGTATTAAATTATTGTAAACAAATCTAAAATATATTTAGTTTGGTTAGGCTAAAATAAATTGTTCTTGTTATAATAAGGTTAGGTAAGTTTTCTAAGATTCTTCTGGAGCAAAATTTAAAATTTTTACATTAACATTAATGAAAAAAAATATATCTTTAAACGTATAAGAGAAAATTTCAGAAAGGACTTAATTTTAAATGAGTTCTTGCTAATTGACCAGTTTTACATATTCGGCACGACATATATATATATATATATATATATATATTTTATATATATATATATATATATATATATATATATATATATATATATATATATATATATATATATATATATATATATATATATATATATAATATATATATATATAAGTCCTTTCTAAAAATTTCTTGTATACGTTTAAAGATATATTTTTTCATATAATGTTAATGTAAAAAATTTAATTTTGCACCAAAAGAATCTTAGAAAACTTACCTAACCTTATTATAACAAGAGCAATTTATTTTAGAATAACCCAACTAAATATATTTTAGATTTGTTTACAGTAATTTAATACTAAACAAACACAGTGAAATATATTTTTTTCGTTAGGTTCAGAATGATTTTGGCGAAATTATTGCATACACAAATTTTCACTTGTCCTATATGGCAAGATGAACGTTGCTATTTAAGCCAAGATCGCAAATTCTGCCTATTCGGCACGACATATATATATATATATATATATATATATATATATATATATATATATATATATATATATATATATATATAATATATATATATAATAAGATCACAGTAAACAGGCGATTTTAAATTATGCAACCACTGTGAAAGAGTAGTGAAATTCCAAGCGCTTTCGTGACTACTCACATTGTCAAGGAACTATGAAAGTAATACATCAAAGGAAGGCAATTAAAGGGCTTAGACCACACCTCACAGTCAACTCCCACAACAAAGAAACACCTGACGCGGGACAATACCGGACTCATAAGAAAAGAGGAACACTGCAGTAGGTCCGCTGGTCCAACTAGACAGGTCCTCAAGATATCCCACCAACAAATCATTCTACCCAAGAAATAAGGTTTATTATTTGTCCAATGTATTATTAAACTCTAACCAAATTTTATTAATTATAAATGAATCTAATTTATACAAACTTAAGGAAATATTCATATTATTTTCAAAACTGCTTTTTATGAAACAAGATTCAATTATATTCCTGTCAACCATGGACTTGCTTGATACAACTTTCTCAACTTTTTGAAAATCAATTGGATGGTTAAGTCTCTCACATGAATAAATAGAGCATTGGAATCTTGTCCAGTTGTAATGCTATATTTATGTTGTTTTAATCTAAGTTCGAGATTTTTGCCAGTTTGACCGTAATAAACTTTATCGCAAATTTTACAAGGAATCTTATAGACACATCCGTCAGCATTTTGGGGGGAATTCTTTATCAAAAGTTTTTTTACTGTATCAAGATTTTTAAATACAACTTTAATATTAAAAGTCTTAAGAAGAGAAGGCATATCAACCAAGTTTTCATGGTAAGGGAGAACCAACATATTTTTAGTTGAATAAGGTTGGTTGGTTTTCTCATCAATGTTTTTGAGAGCTTTACGTATTTGTAGTCTTGACGAATTCTACAAGTGGTGTAATGCTACCTGGCGAATGTGAGTCGACTACTCGGAGCATCACGACGGACGACGCCAAGGAAGGTAAAAACATTGTTGTTGTTGGGGATAGCCAGATTAGGTACATGGATAGGGCATTCTGCTTGAAGGATAGGAGTAGGAGGCAGAGAGTGTGTTTTCCTGGGGCTGGGATGAAGGATATTGTTAGCCGTCTGGATGACATCATGAGAGGTAATGGGAGCAATCCTATTATCTGTCTCAGTGCTGGAGGCAACGATGTCGGCAGACTGTTAGGTAAGACACATATGCAACAGTTAGACATCTTTATTCCGAAACGTTTCGCCTACACAGTAGGCTTCTTCAGTCGAATACAGAAAGTAGGCAGGAGCAGTAGAGATGTGAAGACGATGTAATCAGTCCATCACCCTTAAAGTCGTAGAATTTGAGGTTTGTCAGTCCCTCGGCCTGGAGAAGTTCATTTCCCATGGTCAGGAACTATCTGAAGATCAAGCGACAGTGCAGAGACTTAAATACTGTCGGAAGGAGAGGTGCAGGGTAGTTAGTAAAGTAGTAGTAGTAGTAGTAGTGAGGCAACTGAGAGGTCATGTCCCTCTCAGATCCAACCCTTCTCACTTGAAAAGTTGTCCAAGGTGTTTTCTGTACAAGATGCCACATGTTGCATTTGTCTGACAAGATGACATCAAAATGGTATTAAAATTTAACCGACAGGTTGTTAGGTAAGACACATATGCAACAGTTAGACATCTTTATTCCGAAACGTTTCGCCTACACAGTGGCTTCTTCAGTCGAATACAAAAAGTAGGCGGAGCAGTAGAGATGTGAAGACGATGTAATCAGTCCATCACCTTAAAGTCGTAGAATTTGAGGTTGTCAGTCCCTGGGCCCTGGAGAAGTTCATTTCCATGGTCAGGAACTATCTGAAGATCAAGCGACATTTGCAGAGACTTAAATACTGTCGGAAGGAGAGGTGCAGGGTAGTAGTAGTAGTAGTAGTAGTAGTAGTGAGAGGCAACTGAGGGTCTTGTCCCTTCGATCCAACCCTTCTCACTTGAAAGCTTGTCCAAGGTGTTTTCTGTACCAAGATGCCCATGTTGCAGTGTCTGAAAAGATGAACTCAAAATGGTATACAATACCGACAGGTTGTTAGGTTAAGACACATATGCAACAGTTAGACATCTTTTTTCCGAACTTTTTCGCACACAGTAGGCTTCTTCAGTCGAATACAGAAAGTAGGCAGGAGCCAGTAGAGATGTGAAGACGATTGTAATCAGTCCATCACCCTTAAAGTCGTAGAATTTGAGGTTGTCAGTCCCTCGGCCTGGAGAAGTTCAGTTCCATGGTCAGGAACTATCTGAAGATCAAGCGACAGTGCAGAGACTTAAATACTGTCGGAAGGAGAGGTGCAGGGTAGTAGTAGTAGTAGTAGAAAGTAGTAGTGAGAGGCAACCTGAGAGGTCATGTCCCTCTCAGATCCAACCCTTCTCACTTGAAAAGCTTGTCCAAGGTGTTTTCTGTACCAAGATGCCACATGACTTTAAGGGTGATGGACTGATTACATCGTCTTCACATCTCTACTGCTCCTGCCTACTTTCTGTATTCGACTGAAGAAGCCTACTGTGTAGGCGAAACGTTTCGGAATAAAGATGTCTAACTGTTGCATATGTGTCTTACCTAACAACCTGTCGGTATTGTATACCATTTTGATGTTCATCTTGTCAGACACTGCAACATGTGGATCTTGGTACAGAAAACACCTTGGAAAAGCTTTTCAAGTGAGAAGGGTGGATCTGAGAGGGACATGACCTCTCAGTTGCCTCTCACTACTACTACTACTACTACTACTACTACCCTGCACCTCTCCTTCCGACAGTATTTAAGTCTCTGCACTGTCGCTTGATCTTCAGATATTTCCCTGACCATGGAACTGAACTTCTCCAGGCCGAGGGACAGACAACCTCAAATTCTACGACTTTAAGGGTGATGGACTGATTACATCGTCTTCACATCTCTACTGCTCCTGCCTACTTTCTGTATTCGACTGAAGAAGCCTACTGTGTAGGCGAAACGTTTCGGAATAAAGATGTCTAACTGTTGCATATGTGTCTTACCTAACAACCTGTCGGTATTGTATACCATTTTGATGTTCATGATGTCGGCAGACGTAGGAGTGAGGACCTGATTAGCAGGTATAGGTCAGCAATAGAGATAATTAGGAGGAAGGGTGGGAAACCTGTCATATGTGGCATTTTGCCAAGGAGAGGAGTTGGAAATGAATGGTTGTCCAGAGCAATTGGTGTCAATTGCTGGCTGGACAAATACTGTAAGGAAAATGCGGTAACATTCATTGACAACTGGGGACCTCTTCTATGGCAGAAATGACATGTATGCCGGGGAAATGGGGTTCACTTATCTAGGTTGTGGGGTTTGGGAGCATGGCCAACGCAGTTGGAGTGAGCTGTTAGGTCTTTAAACTAGGAATAGTTAGTGGTATGGTTTTGGCGGGAAAAAACTGTGAAGTCGCAGGGTAGTAACATGAGTACTAGGAAAAAACTAGTAATAGGCAAAATGAGGTGGATATTGGAAAGCCAGTGGCACTAATTGACAAGGGACGTAATAGGTTTAGTGGAAAAACGAAAGGAGCAGGAAGGGTAAAGAGAGAGGAGGGTCATTAAACATTTATTACACAAATAGTCGCAGTGCTAGGAATAAGATGGACGAGTTGAGACTAGTTGCTAGTGCAGGTAACATAGATGTTTTTTGCCATTACTGAGACGTGGTTTAATTCAAAAAGTCGGGAAAATGCCGCAGAATGTCACATCAGGGTTTTAAATTGTTCCAAGTAGATAGAAGTATCGGGAAGGGGGGTGGGGGTGGCATTGTATGTCCGAGATCGCTTGAACTGTTGCATAAAAACGGGTATTAAGTCTGAAGTAACACATACAGAGTCTGTTTGGATAGAATTTTCAGAGGGGCATGAAAAAATTAATTTAGGTGTGTTTATACCGTCCCCCAAATTAAAGATAGGGGACCAAGGGAGACTACTATGGGAGGAAATTGTTAGGGCCACAAGGCACGATAATGTAGTAATTTAGGAGATTTTAAAACTTTAGTCATATTGATTGGAATTTTGACGGGGAATTTGAATCATACGATTTTCTTAGAAGTGTTCAGGATTGTTTTTTTGAAGCAGTTTGTGACAAAAACTACAAGGGGAAATAACCCCTTGATTTTAGTCTGGCAAACAATGAATCCCTTGTTAATAATTTAGAAGTTTCAGAGGAACTGGGTGCTAGCGCCACAAATCAATTACATTAGAATTGATGGAAGTATGTTAGTGGGGATAACTCATTTAACGTCCCAGATTTTCGCTTAGCAGATTACGAGGGGCTTAGAGAACACTTATCATCTGTTGACTGGGTTAACAAAGAGAGCTATCAATATGACAGTTTCTGAACACAATACTGCTGCTCAAAGAACGTTTTCCTTATAAGGAAAATTTAGATCAAATAGAAATGACCCAAAATGGATGAAAAATAGGCTGAAATATCTATAGGGCAAAAGAAAGGAATTTATAGGCGTATCAAAAGGGGGCGAGGGTCATTTATGAATCAGTATATTGACATTAAAGGAACATAAAAAAGGGGATAAGAAAAGCAAAAAAGGGACTATGAAATTAAAGTTGCTAGGGATTCTAAAACTAACCAAAAAGTTTTTTCCAGGTATATAGAACAAAAGTCAGAGATAAGATAGGTCCCTTAAAAATAACTATGGGCATCTTACTGACAAAGAGAATGAAATGTGCTC
Source organism: Cherax quadricarinatus (assembly GCF_026875155.1). Taxonomy (NCBI): domain Eukaryota; kingdom Metazoa; phylum Arthropoda; class Malacostraca; order Decapoda; family Parastacidae; genus Cherax; species Cherax quadricarinatus. Next base: position 10,964,525 of record NC_069403.1, on the reverse strand, counting down.
GATTTTAAATAATTATTTTTCCCGGTTTTTACACAGGAAGAACTAATAATATTCCGGTAATAAATTTTTATAGTGGATCAGAAGAAGATAAATTATGTAACATAAACAGTCACTAGTGAATGGTTGTGAAGCAGATGACCGACTGAACCCAAAATAAGTCACGGGTCCTGATGAGGTTTTTTCAAGGGTTCTTAAGGAATGCAAAATGGAAGTCTGTGAACCATTAACAAATATTTTTAATTTATCTCTTCAAACAGGTGTAGTGTCTGATATGTGGAAGATGGCTAATGAAATTCCATTTTTAAAACAGGGGACAAGTCGTTACCGTAAAAATTACCGCCCTTTAAGCCTGACCTCAATTGTAGGCAAGTTGCTAGAGTCAATTATAGCTGAGATTATAAGAAGCCATCTCGATAAGCATAGTTTGATTAATGATACTCAGCATGGATTCAAAGGGCCGGTCTTGTCTAATTTAATTTTATTAACTTTCTTCAGTAAAGTTTTGAGGCTGTTGACCACGAAAAGAATTTGATTTTGTTACTTAGATTTTTGTAGGCATTTGATAGATTTCCCCGCCCCAAAGACTGTTGAAGAAAGTAGCAGCTCATGGCATTGGGGGGGGAAAGGTGCTCTCGTGGATCGAGTCATGGCTCACAGACAGGAAGCAGAGAGTGTCCATAAATGGGGTTAAATCCGAGTTGGGATCAGTAACAAGTGGCTTTCCCACGGGGATCAGTCTTGGGCCCGTTGTTGTTTATAATATATATCAATGATCTTGATAAAGGGAAAATTGTAGTGATATGAGCAAATTCCCCGATGACACGAAGATAGGTAGGATAATTGATTCAAACGTAGATGTTAGGGAACTTCGGAGGATTTAGACAAACTCTACTCTTGGTCAGAAAAGTGGCAGATGCAGTTAAATGTAGATAAATGCAGGTTCTGAAGCTCGGGAGTGTCCATAACCTAGCACTTTAAAAGTTAAATAATGTAGAACTTAGCCATACAGATTGCGAAAAGGACTTGGGGGTTATGTAAGCACAACTTAAACCAAGACAGCAATGCCAAAGCGTACGTAATAAGGCAAATAGATTACTGGGATTTTATCAAGAAGTGAAAGAAAACAGAAGTCCAGGTTCATACTGCAGCTTTATACTTTCATTAGTAAGGCCTCACCTAGATTATGCAGCTCAATTCTGGTCTCCATATTACAGAATGGACATAAATTCATTAGAAAACATTCAGCGTAGGATGACTAATTAATCATAGCATTAAAAATCTTCCTTATGAAGAAAGATTGAAGACTCTTAAGTTACATTCACTTGTTAGACGAAGAATGGGGGAGACCTGATCGAATTTGTATAAGTGGAAGATAGGTATTAATAAAGGGGATATTAACAAGGTCTTGAGGATATCTCTCCAAGAGAGAACCCGCAGTAAGGATTTAAATTAGATAAGTTTGATTTAGAAAGGACATAGGAAAGTATTGGTTTGGAATGGGGTAGTTGATGAGTGGAACAGTCTACCTAGTTGGGTTATTGAGGCTAGGATTTGGGTAGTTTCAATTTAGGTTTGGATAAGTACATGAGTGGGGGGGGGTTGGTTTTGGTGGGACTTGCACATCGGAGCTTGTTTTTTGGGTGGCATTGAAAATTGGGTTGGGCAAATGTTTTGTTAGTGGGATGAATTGTAAAGGACCTGCCTAGTATGGGCCAACAGGCCTACTGCAGTGTTCCTCCTTTCTTATGTTCTTATGTTCTTATAAAGAAATATCCAAAATTTATGAAATAGCCAATGATCTGAAATACCCGAAAAATGTAATTGATAAATCATTTAAAATTGCTAGAAATACTTTTTACAACCCAAAAAGGGACAACCAACCTTATTCAACTAAAAATATGTTGGTTCTCCCTTACCATGAAAACTTGGTTGATATGCCTTCTGGCAATATAAACACAAATGCAGTATAATGTGATCCTTTATTGACTACGTTTCGCCCACACAGTGGGCTTTTTCAAGTCACAAACAGAACTACCTGGGGTGGAAGGAACGCGAGTATTTATAGTCCGGCTGAGGTCAGGTGAAGAATGCTGCATCTGATGATGTACCGAGTTGGGTTGTAGAGTCTAAAAACTTGGGTAGCTTGGAAAGGAGACTGGACAAGTTTGTGAGCAGACCTTCTACAGTGTTCTTATGTGGGATAGCGATGAAGAAGTTTCTTGGCATGTGGTTCAGCTATGTTATTTGAAGCCATATTCTGGTTGAAGTTGTCGGATATAGAAATAAGTGATGATTCCAGGATTCTTCGGTATTGGGTGTTGTTTCTGTGGCGATAAGTCTTGAGTTTCTGTAGTTTATCAAGTGGTTGTGTGAATTACGGTGTTGTACGCATGCATTCCTTGTGTCGTCAGACCTGCTTGCGTATTGGTGTTCTGAAATACGTGTTTGGAGGTCCTTGATGTTTCGCCCACGTATAACTTGTTGCAGTCCATTACAAGGGATTATGTATACCCCTGCAGAGGATGGAGGCTTGTCCTGCCTACTACTGGTGATGTCCTTGATGGTCGTGGTTGTGGAGGTAGATACTTGGAATGATGTTTTGGCAAAGATGTTGGAAACATGTTTGGCAATGGAGTTGGTGGAAAGGACTATGTATCTTTCTCGGCCCGTGTCTTCTCTGGGTGTGTTTAAAATGTTTAGTGCTCGCCGTCTGCAGTCTCTGATGAAGTGACGAGGATAGTGGAGTTTGGAAAATACCTGTTCAATTATAGTGCATTCTTCTCAAGGAAACTCGTTGCTGCAGATTCTGAGTGCACGCAGGAAGAAGCCTATAATTACACCACGTTTGGTTTTGGTGTCGTGGTGAGAGTAGAAGTGGAGAAGATCGTTTTGGTTGGTGGGTTTTCGACACAAGGAATGCATGCGTACAACACCGTAATTCACACAACCACTTGATAAAAATACAGAAACTCAAGACTTATCGCCACAGAAGACAACACCCAATACCGAAGAATCCTGGAATCATCACTTATTTCTATATCCGACAACTTCAACCAGAATAGTGGCTTCTATAACATAGCTGAACCACTTGCCAAGAAACTTCTTCATCGCTATCCCACATAAGAACACTGTAGAAGGTCTGCTCACAAACTTGTCCAGTCTCCTTTCCAAGCTACCCAAGTTTTTAGACTCTACAACCCAACTCGGTACATCATCAGATGCAGCATTCTTCACCTGACCTCAGCCGGACTATAAATACTCGCGTTCCTTCCACCCCAGGTAGTTCTGTTTGTGACTTGAAAAAGCCCACTGTGTGGGCGAAACGTAGTCAATAAAGGATCACATTATACTGCATTTGTGTTTATATTGCCATTGTGTCGGTATTTTATACCATTTATTTCCATCCTGATATGCCTTCTCTTCTTAAGACTTTTAATATTAAAGTTGTATTTAAAAATCTTGATACAGTAAAAAAAACTTTTGATGAAAGAATTCCCCCCAAAATGCTGATGGATGTGTCTATAAGATTCCTTGCAAAATTGGCGATAAAGTTTATTACGGTCAAACTGGCAAAAATCTCGAACTTAGATTAAAACAACATAAATATAGCATTAGAACTGGACAAGATTCCAATGCTCTATTTATTCATGTGAGAGATTTTAACCATCCAATTGATTTTCAAAAAGTTGAGAAAGTTGTGTCAAGCAAGTCCATGGTCGACAGAAATATAATTGAATCTTGTTTCATAAAAAGCAGTTTTGAAAATAATATGAATATTTCCTTAGGTTTGAATAAATTAGATTCATTTATAATTAATAAAATTTGGTTAGAGTTTAATAATACATTGGACCAATAATAAACCTTATTTCTTGGGTAGAATGATTTGTTAGTGGGTTGTCGTGAGGACCTGTCTAGTGGACCAGCGGACCCACTGCAGTGTTCCTCTTTTCTTATGAGTCGGTATTGTCCCGCGTCAGGTGTTTCTTTGTTGTGGGAGTTGACTGTGAGGTGTGGCCTAGCCCTTTTATTGCTTTCCTTTGATGTATTACTTTCATAGTTCCTTGACAATGTGAGTAGTCACGAAAGCGCTTGGAATTTCACTACTCTTTCACAGTGTTTGTTTTTTCATACATGTATATATATATTATATATATAATATATAATATATATTATATATATTTATATATATATATAATATATATATATATAATATATATATATAAAATTTTTATATATATATATATATATAATTATATATATATATATATATTTTTATATATATATATTAAATGCTGTACCTGTGAATGTAGCTGTCACATGGAATCGGTTGGTGGTCCACTGTTGATGTGTTGTATCCATTTTACCAGTATTTGCAAAAGTAAACTTTTCATCAGACAAGCGCCATTATATATATATTATGGTAATTCCCAAGTGAGAGTAACTCCAGAACTCTGCTGGAACAAAATCTCTGAAGCTGACAGACTTCGATAAACCCAATTCTTCTTGACTAATATTGTTTGAGATTGATGCTGAATGATATTGATATTGACTGAGTTCGAGATATGACAGAGAAACATCTTTTGCACCCACTGTGTAACTATCATACAAACCATGTAGTTATGTTTCTAATTTTGCTAAATAAAGTAAGGCTAACAGGTCACTAACTATACTAACTGTGAGGCAGCTCAAACAAGGTAGCTTTGAAAAGTAAACTGTAAAAGGCCATTATAATATATCACGCAGACAATACCCCTCCTTCCATCACTTACCCAGGAAATCCTGACCTATTATAACCTTTATGGTTATAATTATAACCTTAATTTTTAAAGGGTGGAAGGGTCAGCCAGTGGAAGGTCTCGGTCAGATGACCAAAAGCTCCAGTAGCTGGTCATCATAAAGCTAAGACGCGCGTCAGGAAACACTTAACCTGTTTCCTGACCAGTCTTACCTGACCTACCATGTCACCGTTCCGCACTACTGGAGAGGCTTTGGGTGAAAAATGCTGTACGAAGGTACCTTCACATGACTGGCTGCCTCCAAGACTAACTCCACAAACACATCAAATACACTCCCAACAAGCCTTTCCAGAAGCTGTCTGTTGTATTGAAACACCGTGGTAATAACTTTTATTTGTAAGTTATTGTCATCTGTAAGTTACTCCTTTACCTTTGTAAATCACCACACCAGCCATTGCTCAAAGGTTATTTTTTTATAGCAGCCAAAAAGAGAGTGGCGAAGAAGTGCCACTTTTGTTTGTCATGGCTGAGAGAGAGATAGAGAGGAAAAAAAAGTGTAAGAGATACAGAAAGAAAGAGAAAGTTATACAAAGAGAAGTAGAGAAGGAAAAAAAGAGAAACAAAGAGAAAGAAAACAAAAGAGAGAAAAAAAGAAAGAGAAACAGAGAAAGATAAAATGAGAGAGAGAGAGAGAGAGAGAGAGAGAGACGCAATATTTACCCACATTACGTTCTGGAACACAACGACAATCATCTTGCACACGACAGTTTATACAGTAAAATACATTTATTCACAATAATCATTTATATTTATTGAAATTAAACTCTCTCGTAATCACTCTGAACTACATTGCTGCTGAGAGCAAATATCTAATGATCACTCCATCTATCAGTTCCAGACTGATCAGCTCTGATACTGATTTTCTAAATATAGTCTGGCAATCTCCAAAACAAAGTTACTTAATACATCCTGTTAATTGTGTTTATAACACAAATTCAAAGCAATGATAATTTTACCATGTCTGGTGATCTTCCAGCAAGACTAACACCTAATTACCCTTCACCATCCACTCGCCTCGGTCAGATGACCAAAAGCTCCAGCTGTGGGTCATCATATGACTAAGACCCGCGTTAGGAAACACTTGTCCTGTTTCCTGACGAATCTTACCTAACCTGACTTACTCGGTAAATAATATACTTAAAGTTATGGTTATTTTTTTTAATGTATTATGGAATGGTTCCTCTTTGCTGTATTTAATTCTTTATGGATGGGTAACAGGGTAAAATTGCCAACAAAATGTTATGTAAATGTACCCAGATGCAACTAATGTGACATGTACCGTGTTTTTCGGTATATAAGGCGCAGGTTTTTCTGCGCCTTATACGCTCAAGGTCAGGGTCAAGGATAGACTTTGCAGTTGTTTACTAACGTTACGTTACAGCTACTTGGAAATATCTCCTTATATGTCATATATAATTGTGCGCCTTAAATGCCCGAAAATACGGTAATTGTGGCAATGTTTCGGCCTGACAAACCTCCTGGAGAGCGAAACGTTTCCACAATAAAATATCAATTAGTGGCATCTGTGTCCATTTACCCAGCATCTTCAGGGATACCCTTACCGCAGTGTTTTAGAGAGATAAAAATCTTTTGCATAGACGGTCGTGCAGGTAATGAAACATGAAATGATTATATATTGTTATAGTCACAAATCTGATGAATTAGACATAATTGCATCATCCGGATATCTTCATCTACCAGACCTCATTTGACTCCATCTTGTCGATATTATGCATACCAGTGATATACCCGGAGTATATACCGAGGGTCAACGCCCCCGCGGTCCGGTCCATGACCAGGCCTCGTTCTGTTCACAAATCTGCACAAATGCCGTGTGGGTAACAAAACAAATAATTATTTGAAGCAAATATACATTCAGAAATCTTTCCCAGTACTTTAGAAACAGTGGACACAGAGAGTAAAAAGTTAGTAAATTAGAATAAAATTAAATAGTTGAACACTGATAACATTGTAAATATTGAAGCAACGAAGGACTTCATTCAACTCTGAGATGACTTTATAAATCTGTATAACAGAGTTGACGCTTAAAGTCTTGCAGCACATTTATTCATAGCTCTACTACTGAAAGTAGCCAGACCAGCTGGGCACTACACATGTGCAGCAAATTGTAAAGGATTCCACAGAAGGTGAGTATTTTGATCATTATTTTGTAATAGAGAACAAACACTCCTAATAACTACTGTTACAAGAGAACAAACACTCCTAGTAACTACTGTTACAAGAGAACAAACACTCCTAGTAACTACTGTTACAAGAGAACAAACACTCCTAGTAACTACTGTTACAAGAGAACAAACACTCCTAGCAACTACTGTTACAAGAGAACAAACACTCCTAGTAACTACTGTTACAGGAGAACAAATACTCCTAGCACTACCGTTACAAGAGAACAAACACTCCTATCAACTACTATTACAAGAGAACACAACACTCCTAGTAACTACTGTTACAAGTGATACGTTCGAAATTTGAGGTTCCACTGTATATGAATTCTTATGGTCGTGAAGCTTGTTTATCCGTCTACTAATTCTACCCTCTGACAAGTCCTTCTTAGTGTATCCTTTCTTTACAAACTACTCTCATTACAACCTAGTTCTGCCTAGTCTGTCTGTAACAGAGGAAGTGATTGCTATATCAAAGCCGTCAGGTTTAATCAATCTATTCCAAATTACATTTATCCTAGTTCTGGGTTGATCATAAACTCAACCTGTGCCTCACCCGTCCTCATCTCTACATCGTCACCCCTTTTTATTTTTAGATATTTGACGATATAAGTGTTACTTCAAGGCCGCAGGCAGCATCCTCACCCCACTTCCCATCCCTTCACCACTTACGTCAAGCCACAATTCGAACGTGATGAATGTGCCATTTTGTTCGTTTTTAAATCACCTTGGAGAAAAGATAGGTCATTCCACTGGCCGTGCTGAATGACACACATGGAAAATCGAGTCACTACTACAAGTTAGCAGAATGACCAACAACAACAGCAGATTAAAATACAGTAATATAGTTATAATATACGAAAACACTTAATGAGAGGAAACTTTAAAAGATGTTTCTGTTCTTCCTGTATCAACCTAAAATCACACCAGGGCCAGAAAAATAAGAGAGAAAATCAGAAGACAGGTCGAGAACAGGGAGGGGGATGAAGGAAGTAATAATAATTGTAATTAGAGTAATTGTAATGGTATTATAGTAATAATGTAGTAGTAGTAGTAGTAGTAGTAGTAGTAGTAGTAGTAGTAGTAGTAGTAGTAGTAGTAGTAGTAGCAGTAGTAGTAGTAGTAATAGTAGTAGTAATAGTAGCAGTAATAGTAGTGGCAGTAGTAGTAGTTCTTGTTGTAGTAGTAGTGTTAGTCATAGTAGTTGCAATGGTGGCAGTAATAGTAGTTGTAGTGGTCTATTTTTGTATCATTAGCAAATTTGCTCATGTCACTTGCAATTCCTTCATCAAGGTCATTAATATAAATTATGCAACAACAATGCAACTAAAACTGATCCTTGTGGAACACCACTAGTGACTAATCCCCATTCAGATTTGACCCCATTAATGCAAACTCTCTGCTTTCTATTGGTAAGTTATGCCTCTATCCATGCTAGAACTTTACCTCCTATACCATGAGCTGCCACTTTTCTTAAGAGTCCCTTGTGAGGTACTCTGTCGAAGGCTTTACTAAAATCCAAATAAACAATATCATATTCTTTATCACTGTCAACTGCCTCAAATGCTCTAGCGAAGAACGTCAGTAAATTTGTCAGGCAGGAACGACCTCTCGTGAACCCATGCTGAGATTCATTAATCAAATTATGCTCGTCAAGGTGACTTCTAATAATATCAGCTATAATTGATTCTTATAATTTGCCTACTATAGACATCAGGCTTATTGGACGGTAATTTGAAGGAACGGACTTATCCCCTGTTTTGAATATAGGAACCACATTAGCCATCTTCCACATCTCCGGCACAACACCAGTTAGGATGGACGCATTAAACACTCGTTAATGGCTGACTAAGTTCCATCTTACATTCTTTAAGTACCCTGGAAAACAACTCGTCTAGTCCCGGGGACTTACTTTGTTTCAGCTTATCTATCTGTTTGATAACCATGTCCCCTGTGACAATAATATTAGTTAATTTGAATTCTTTAGGAACTAAATAATTGTTAATTTCTGGAATTTCATTTACGTCTTCTTGTGTAAAGAGTGACAAAAATGATCATTAAATAAGGAACACATTTCCAGTTCGTTATCCGTCAGCTGTCCATTAACAATTTTCAGAGGTCCTACTTTGCCCTCACCTTCGTCCTATACACTTGAAAGAATCCTTTTGGATTAGTCTTTGATTCATTAGCAACTCTAATTTCATAGTCACATTTAGCCTTTCTAATCCCTTTTTAAAATTCTCTTTTAAATTTAACATATTGGTCAATAAGTTTAATCTCTCCTCTTTTGATGCGCCTTTAAATTCCTCTTTTCTCTCCTAATAGATGCTTCAGCCTCCTGTTAACCCATTTGGGATCTTTATTATTTGCCCTACTTTCTTTCTAGGGAATATATATACTCGGGCCACCCTGCCTTGGTGAGAATCGGCCAGTGTGTAATAAAAAAATAATAAAAAATATATACTCAGAGTACGTTGTACATTATTAAGAAAAAACATAAACGAATATCCCTTCGTAATCGTAAGTATGATCATCGTCAATAAAATCATTAGCTAGATTACCCCAATCAAGATTAGACAGGTGTTTCCTAAGTCCATGATAATCGTAAGTTGTAGTAGCGTTAGTCGTAGTAATTGTAATGGTGGGAGCAATAGTAGTTGAAGTGGAGGCACTAGTACTAGTTGTATTGGTGGTACTAGTAGCACTTATAGTGGTGGTGATAGTAGTAGTAGTTGAAGTCGTGGTTCTAGTAGTAGTTGTAGTGGTGGCACTAGTAGTTGTAGTGGTGGTACGAGCAGTAGTTGTAGTGGTGGTACTAGTAGTAGTTATAGTGGTGGTACTAGTAGTAGTTGCATTGGCGGTACTAGTAGTTGTAGTGGGGATACTAGTAGTGGCTGTAATGGTGGTACTAGTAGTAGTTGTAGTGGAGGTTCTAGTAGTAGTTATAGTGGTGGCACTAGTAGTAGTTGTAGTGGTGGTTCTAGTAGTAATTGTAATGGTGGTAGTTAGTAGTTGTAGAGTTGTTACTAGTAGTAGCTGCAGTGGTGGTACTAGTAGTAGATGTAGTGGTGGTTCCAGTAGTAATGTAATAGTGGTAGTAATAGTAGTTGTAGTGGTGGTACCAGTAGCAGTTGTAGTGGTGGTAGTAGTAGTAGTAGTAGTAGTTGTAGTGGTGGAACTAGTGGTAGTTGTAGTGGTGGTACTAGTAGTACTTGTAGTGGTGGTAGTAGCACTAGTTGTAGTAGTAGTACTAGTAGTAGTTGTAGTGATGGTACTAGTAGTAGTTGTAGTGGTGGTAGTAGTAGTAGTTGTAGTGATGGTACTAGTAGTAGTTGTAGTGGGGGTACTAGTAGTAGTTGCAGTGGTGATAGTAGTAGTAGTTGTAGTGGTGGTACTAGTAGTAGTTGTAGTGGTGGTTCTAGTAGTGGTTGTAGTGGTGGTTCCAGTAGTAGATATAGTGGTTATACTAGTAGTAGTTGTAGTGGTGGTACTAGTAGTAGTTGTAGTGGTGGCACTAGTAGAAGTTGTAGTGGTGGTTCTAGTAGTAATTGTAATGGTGGCAGTACTAGTAGTTGTAGTGTTGTTACTAGTAGTAGTTGTAGTGGTAGTACTAGTAGTAGTTGTAGTGGTGGTTCCAGTAGTAATTTAATGGTGGCAGTATTAGTAGTTGTAGTGGTGGTACTACTAGTAGTTATAGGGCGGTACTAGTAGTAGTTGTAGTGGTGGTACCAGTAGTAGTTGTAGTGGTGGTACTAGTAGTAGTTGTAGTGGTGGTACTAGTAGTAGTTGTACTGGTGGTAGTAGTAGATGTAGTGGTGGTTCTAGTAGTAATTGTAATGGTGGTAGTAATAGTAGTTGTAGTGGTGGTCCGTAGTAGTTGTAGTGGTGGTACTACTTTGTATAGTTGTAGTGGGTGGTAAGCAGTAGTAGTTGTAGTGGTGGTACTAGTAGTAGTAGTAGTGGCGGTACTAGTAGTTGTTGTAATGGTAGTGCTGGTAGTAGTTGTTGTGGTGGTACTAGTAGTAGTTGTAGTGGTGGTTCTAGTAGCAGTTGTAGTCGTGGAACTAATAGTAGGTATAGTGGTGGTAGTAGTAGAAGTAGTGTTGGTGCTGGTAGTAGTTGTAGTGGTGGTACTAGTAGTAGTTGTAGTGGTGGTTCTAGTAGTAGTTGTAGTGGTGGTACCCGTAGTTTGTTCAAGTGGGGGTACTAGTATAGTTTTAGTGGTGGTTCTAGTAGTAGTTTTTAGTGGTGATTCTTTGTAGTAGTTGTAGTGGGGGTACTAGTATAGTTGTAGTAGAGGTACTTTGTAGTTGTAGTGTGGGAAATAGTAGTAGTTTGAGTGTGGTACTAGTAGTAGTTGTAGTAGTGGGACTTAGTAGCAGTTGTAGTGGTGGTATAGTATCAGATTTGTAGTGGTGGTAGTAGTAGTGGTAGTTTTTAGTGGTGGAAAATAGTGGTTTGTTGTAGTGGTGGTACTAGTAGTAGTTGTAGTGGTTGTACTATTAGCAGTTGTAGTGGTGGTACTAGTAGCAGTTGTAGTGGTGGGACTATAGCAGTTGTATGGTGGTTCAAGTAGCAGTTGTAGTGGTGGTAATAGTAGTAGTAGTAATTGTAGGGGTGGAACTACTGGTAGTTGTAGTGGTGGTACTAGTAGTACTTGCAATGGTGGTAGTAGTAGTAGTTGTAGTAGTGGTACTAGTAGTAGTTGTAGTGATGGTATTAGTAGTAGTTGTAGTGGTGGTAGTAGCAGTAGTTGTAGTAATGGTGCTAGTAGTAGTTGTAGTAGTGGTACTATTAGTAGTTGCAGTGGTGGTAGTAGTAGTAGTTGTAATGGTGGTACTAGTAGTAGTTGTAGTGGTGGTTCTAGTAGTAGTTGTAGTGGGGGTACCAATAGTAAATAAGTGGTGGTACTAGTGGCAGTTGTAGTGGTGGTACTAGTAGTAGTTGTAGTGGTGTTACTAGTAGCAGTTGCAGTGGTGGTACTAGTGGCAGTTGTAGTGGTGGTACTAGTAGCAGTTGTAGTGCTAGTAGTAGTAGTAGTTGTAGTGGTGGAACTAGTGGTAGTTGTAGTGGTGGTACTAGTAGTAGTTGTAGTGGTGGAACTAGTAGTAGTTGTAGTGGTGGTACTAGTAGCAGTTGTAGTGCTAGTAGTAGTAGTTGTAGTGGTGGAACTAGTGGTAGTTGTAGTGGTGGTACTAGTAGTAGTTGTAGTGGTGGTAGTAGTAGTAGTTGTAGTGGTGGTACAAGTAGTAGTTGTAGTGATGGTAATAGTAGTAGTTGTAGTGGTGGTAGTAGTAATAGTTGTAGTGATGGTACTAGTAGTAGTTGTAGTGGTGGTAGTAGTAGTCGTAGTGGTGGTACTAGTAGTAGTTGTAGTAGTGGTAGTAGTAGTATTTGTATTGGTGGTACTAGCAGTCGTTTTAGTGGTGCTACTAGTAGTAGTTGTAGTGGTGGTACTAGTAGTAGTTGTAGTGATGGTACTAGCAGTAGTTGTAGTGGTGGTACTAGTAGTAGTTGTAGTGGTGGTACTAGTAGTAGTTGTAGTGGTGGTAATAGTAGTAGTTGTCGTGGTGGTACTAGTAGTAATTGCAGTGGTGGTACTAGTAGTAGTTGTAGTGGTGGTACTAGTAGTAGTTGTAGTGGTGGTGGTAGTAGTAGTAGTTGTAGTGGTGGTACTACTAGACGTTGCAGTGGTGGTACTAGTAGTAGTTGTAGTGGTGGTACTTGTAGTAGTTGCAGTGGTGGTACCAGTAGTACTTGTAGTGGTGGTACTAGTAGTAGTTGTAGTGGTGGTAGTAGTAGTTGTAGTGGTGGTACTTGCAGACATTGTAGTGGTGGTACTAGTAGTAGTTGTAGTGGTGGTACTAGTAGTAGTTGTAGTGATGATACTAGTAGTAGTTGTAGTGGTTTTGCTAGTAGTAGTTGTAGGGGGTGGTAACTAGAATAGTTGTAGTGGGGTAAATAGTAGTAGTTGTAGTTTGGGGGGTTAATAGTAGTAAATTGTAGTGGGGGTACTAATTTTAGTTGTAGTGGTGGTACTAGTAGTAGTTGTAGTGTGGTGAAGTAGTAGTTGTAGTGGAGATAATAGTAGTCGTTGCAGTGGTGGTACTAGTAGTAGTTGTAGTGGTGGTACTAGTAGTAGTTGTAGTGGTGGTAGTAGTAGTAGTTGTAGTGGTGGTAATAGTAGTCGTTGCAGTGGTGGTACTAGTAGTAGTTGTAGTGGTGGTACTAGTAAATAGTTTTTAGTGGTGGTACCAGTAGTAGTTGTAGTGGTGGTACTAGTAGTTGTAGTGGTGGTACTAGTAGTAGTTGTAGTGGTGGTACTAGTAGTAATTGTAGTGGTGGTACTAGTAGTAGTTGTAGTGGTGGTACTAGTAGTAGTTGTAGTGGTGGTACTAGTAGAAGTTGTAGTGGAGGTACTAGTAGTAGTTGTAGTGGTGGTACTAGTAGTAGTTGTACTGGTGGTAGTAGTAGTTGTAGTGGTGGTTCTAGTAGTAATTGTAATGGTGGTAGTAAAAGTAGTTGTAGTGGTGGTGCTAGTAGTAGTTGTAGTGGTGGTAATAGTAGTCGTTGCAGTGGTGGCACTAGTAGTAGTTGTAGTGGTGGTACTAGTAGTAGTTGTAGTGGTGGTACCAGTAGTAGTTGTAGTGGTGGTACTAGTAGTAGTTTTTAGTGGTGGTACTATAGTAGTTTTAGTGGGGGTATAGTATAGTAGTATGGTGGGGGGTACTAGTAGTAGTTTGAGTGGGGGTAATAGTAGTCGTTGCGTGGTGTACTAGTAGTAGTTGTAGTGGTGGTACTAGTAGTTGTAGTGGTGGTACCAGTTTGTAGTTGTAGTGGTGGTACTAGTAGTAGTTGTATGGTGGTACTAGTAGTAGTTGTAGTGGTTTGGGACTAGTAGTAGTTGTAGTGGTGGTTCCCGAATAAGTAATGGTGGCAGTAATAGTTTTTGTTTGTGGTGGACTACTAGTAGTTTTTAGGGCGGTACTAGTAGTAGTTGTTGTGGTGGTACAGTATAGTCGTAGTGATGGTACTAGTAGTAGTTGTATTGGTGGTTCTAGTAGTAATTGTAATGGTGGTAGTAAAGTAGTTGTAGTGGTGGTGTAGTAGTGTTGTAGTGGTTTGGGACTGTAGTTTGTAGTTGTAGTGGTGGTAGCAGTAGTAGTTGTAGTGGTGGTACAGAGTAGTTTAGTAGGGGTTGTGGCGGTACTAGTAGTTGTTGTAATGTGGGAGTGCTGGTAGTAGTTGTTGTGGTGGTACTAGTAGTAGTTGTAGTGGTGGTTCTAGTAGCAGTTGTAGTCGTGGAACTAATAGTAGTTGTAGTGGTGGTAGTAGTAGTAGTAGTGTTGGTGCTGGTAGTAGTTGTAGTGGTTGTACTAGTAGTAGTTGTAGTGGTGGTTCTAGTAATAGTTGTAGTGGTGGTACTAGTAGTAGTTGAAGTGGTGGTACTAGTAGTAGTTGTAGTGGTGGTTCTAGTAGTAGTTGTAGTGGTGGCTCTAGTAGTAGTTGTAGTGGTGGAACTAGTAGTAGTTGTAGTGTTGGTACTAGTAGTAGTTGTAGTAGTGGTACTAGTAGCAGTTGTAGTGGTGGTACTAGTAGCAGTTGTAGTGGTGGTAGTAGTAGTAGTAGTTGTAGTGGTGGAACTAGTGGTAGTTGTAGTGGTGTTACTAGTAGTAGTTGTAGTGGTTGTACTGGTAGCAGTTGTAGTGGTGGTACTAGTAGCAGTTGTAGTGGTGGTACTAGTAGCAGTTTTAGTGGTGGTACTAGTAGCAGTTGTAGTGGTGGTACTAGTAGTAGTAGTAGTAGTTGTAGTGGTGGAACTACTGGTAGTTGTAGTGGTGGTACTAGTAGTACTTGTAGTGGTGGTGGTAGTAGTAGTTGTAGTAGTGGTACTAGTAGTAGTTGTAGTGATGGTACTAGTAGTAGTTGTAGTGGTGGTAGTAGCAGTAGTTGTAGTAATGGTACTAGTAGTAGTTGTAGTGGTGGTACTATTAGTAGTTGTAGTGGTGGTAGTAGTAGTAGTTGTAATGGTGGTACTAGTAGTAGTTGTAGTGGTGGTTCTAGTAGTAGTTGTAGTGGTGGTACCAGTAGTAAATATAGTGGTTGTACTAGTAGTAGTTGTAGCGGTGGTACTAGTAGTAGTTGTAGTGGTGTTACTAGTAGCAGTTGCATTGGTGGTACTAGTAGCAGTTGTAGTGGTGGTACTAGTAGCAGTTGTAGTGCTAGTAGTAGTAGTAGTAGTAGTAATAGTAGTTGTAGTGATGGAACTAGTGGTAGTTGTAGTGGTGGTACTAGTAGTAGTTGTAGTGGTGGAACTAGTAGTAGTTGTAGTGGTGGTACTAGTAGCAGTTGTAGTGCTAGTAGTAGTAGTTGTAGTGGTGGAACTAGTGGTTTTTGTAGTGGTGGTACTAGTAGTAGTTGTTTGTGGTGGTAGTATAGTAAAATTTTAGGGGGTACTAGTGTAGTTGTAGTGATGGTAAAGAAATAGTTTTATTGGTGGTAGTAGTAGTTTTTGTAGTGATGTACTAGTAGTAGTTGTAGTGGTGGGATAGTATCGTAGTGGTGGTAACTATAGTGTAAATGGTGTAGTAGAGAGTGTACTGGTGGTTTCTACCAGTCCGTTGTAGTGGGGTACTAGTAAGATTGTATGGTGGTACTAGTAATAGTTGTAGTGATGGTACAGAAGTAGTTGTATGGTGGGAACTAGTAGTAGTTGTGTGGTGGTAACTAGTAGTAGTTGGATGGTGGGACTAGTAGTAGTTGTAGTGGTGGTACTAGTAGTAATTGAGTGGTGGCACTAGTAGTATTGTAGTGGTGGTACTAGTAGTAGTTTGTAGTGGTGGTTTGTAGTAGTAGTTGTAGTGGTGGTACTACTAGTAGTTGCAGTGGTGGTACTAGTAGTAGTTGTAGTGGTGGTACTAGTAGTAGTTGCAGTGGTGGTGCCAGTAGTAGTTGTAGTGGTGGTACTAGTAGTAGTTGTAGTGGTGGTAGTAGTAGTAGTTGTAGTGGTGGTACTAGCAGTCGTTGTAGTGGTGGTACTAGTAGTAGTTGTAGTGGTGGTACTAGTAGTAGTTGTAGTGATGGTAGCAGTAGTAATTGTAGTGTTGGTGCTAGTAGTAGTTGTAGTGGTGGTACTAGTAGTAGTTGTATTGGTGGTACTAGTAGTAATTGTAGTGGTGGTACTAGTAGTAGTTTGTAGTGTGGTACTAGTAGTAGCTGTAGTGGTGGTAGTAGTAGTAGTTGTAGTGGTGGTAATAGTAGTCGTTTCAGTGGTGGTACTAGTAGTAGTTGTAGTGGTGGTACTAGTAGTAGTTGTAGTGGTGGTACCAGTAGTAGTTGTAGTGGTGGTACTAGTAGTAGTTGTAGTGGTGGTACTAGTAGTAGTTGTAGTGGTGGTACTAGTAGTAGTTGTAGTGGTGGTACTAGTAGTATTTGTAGTGGTGGTACTAGTAGTAGTTGTTGTGGTGGTACTAGTAATAGTTGCAGTGGTGGTACTAGTAGTAGTTGTAGTGGTGGTACTAATAGTAGTTGTATTGGTGGTACTAGTAGTAGTTGTAGTGGCGGTACTAGTAGTAGTTGTAGTGACGGTACTAGTAGTAGTTGTAGTTGTAGTACTAGTAGTAGTAGTAGCAGCACACGTCACCTTGTAGTTCCCGCTGAAACAAAGACGAGAGCTCCGGTAGGCCGCTCTCCACGTCTTGCCATTTACTTCCAGGAGACCTAATGACCCATGCCAGGAAGGAAAAGAGAAA
Organism: Cherax quadricarinatus; assembly: GCF_026875155.1. Lineage (NCBI taxonomy): Eukaryota > Metazoa > Arthropoda > Malacostraca > Decapoda > Parastacidae > Cherax > Cherax quadricarinatus. Next base: position 10,947,794 of record NC_069403.1, on the reverse strand, counting down.
GAAGGAAAAAGACGTGAAAAGAAAAGGGAATACGAAAGATGGTTCAATGAAAAAGGTGAGGAGAATAACTACATTTGGAGTTTAGGGGGGTCAGCACCCCTGCGGCTTTCACATATTCTCCTCACAAAGGGTATCCCTGCGCTGTAAGTCTGCCTATCCTCGTTTTTTTTTTTTTTTTGTCCCTAGACGTTTAGTTTTATGCTTCGAGTTTGCGCTCTGTATTTCACTCATGCACGATTTTCTTGCTATACACAATGTTGAAATCCAATGTTCAGCTTTGGTGACGTATGTCACAGTGTTTGCCAATCGTATTATTGAAGGCCTTTGTTTCAGTTTGTTTGTGTTTTCACTGCAGAACTTTATACACTCATTGCTTCCGTCATTCACATTCCTGTCATGTCCGCCTCATCGTTTGAAGTCTCATCTGGCTGTGACAGTGTGCTGTAAGCTATCCAATGTTTCAATTTTTTCCAGTCCATTGTGCGTCGTTTTCACTGTTGGCTCTTTCGCAACTTTACCATGTACAAAAAAATAATCTTTTTCCTGGGTTTCTAGTCATTCCAGTGTTAAAATAAATGAATTTGCTGACCTTATTCATACTCAGTAATTCAGGAGTTACTGTTCTGCGCATCTAATAATTAAAAATTAATTTTTTAAAGGGGTGGACTGGTAAGCCAGATGATCAAAAACTAAAATGGCGGGTTGTCATATCTTGCTTCCTCTGCAGCAAGATTTTTCACTTGTGTCCTGGTGACAGCGGAAGAATCAGAGTAAATTTAAGTGTTCAGACCATTAGTTGTGACAAAATATGTTCTTAAATACTGGAGCTAGAGAAGAGGCGCAGCGGCTGAAAACGGCGTCACAGGTGGGATGGACAACTGGTGGTCCCGCCCACCGTTGATGTTGTCTTCATTTGCTTCAACTTTCGGTTATCTGTAGTGGAGTAATATCCCTCTTCATGCTTCCGCTTCATCTCCAATACATAAGAGACTGAACACCTTTGAAAGCTAAGAAACTAAGCAACTTCTGGCAAGGCTAAGGGACCGAACACCTTAATTACCTCTGTCACTGTCTCAGGCAGAACAGTCGCCTCTGTGTTTACCTGGAAAAAAAAAACTTACTGAACAAGAGGGTTGTTTCATCAGTAAAGACCCAGGTGTTCATACGTGGTTTTATATCTAGTGTCATCAGTTGCCTGTGTGTGTGTGTGTGTGTGTGTGTGTGTATGTGTATGTGTGTGTGTGTGTGTGTGTGTGTGTGTGTGTGTGTGTGTGTGTGTGTGTGTGTGTGTGTGTGTGTGTGTGTGCGTGTGTGTGTGTATGTGTGTGTGTGTACTCACCTATTTCTACTCACCTATTTGTGGTTGCAGGGGTCGAGTCATAGCTCCTGGCCCTGCCTCTTCACTGATTGCTACTAGGTCCTCTCTCTCCCTGCTCCAAGAGCTTTATCATACCTCGCCTTAAAACTATGTATGGTTCCCGCCTAAACTACTTCACTTTCTAGGCTATTCCACGGCTTGACTACTCTATGACTGAAGAAATACTTCCTAACATCCCTTTGATTCATCTGAGTCTTCAACTTCCAATTGTGCGCTCTTGTGTCTTTGTCCAATCTCTGGAACATCCCGTCTTTGTCCACCTTGTCTATTCCGCGCAGTATTTTATATGCATTTATCATGTCTCCCCTGATCCTCCTGGCCTCCAGTGTCGTCAGGCCGATTTCCCTCAACCTTTCTTCGTAGGACAATCCCCGTAGCTCTGGGACTTGACTTGTTGCAAACCTTTGAACTTTCTCTAATTTCTTGACGTGCTTGACTAGGTGTGGATTCCAAAGTGGTGCAGCATACTCCAGTATGGGCCTGACGCAAATGGTATACAGAGTCTTGAACGAATCCTAACTAAGGTATCGGAACGCTATCCGTACGTTTGCCAGGCGCCCGTATGCTCCAGCAGTTATCTGATTGATGTGCGCCTCAGGAGATATGCTCGGTGTTATACTCACCCCCAGATCTTTTTCCTTGAGTGAGGTTTGCAGATTTTGGCCATCTAAACTATATTGTGTCTGCGGTCTTCTTTGCCCTTCCCCAATCTTTGCATTTGGCATTGTTAAACTCAAGGAGCCAGTTGCTGGACCAGGCTTGTAGCCTGTCCAGGTCTCTTTGTAGTCCTGCCTGATCCTCATCCAATATGATTCTTCTCATTAACTTCACATCATCCACAAACAAGGACACTTCTGAGTCTATCCCTTCCGTTATGTCATTCACATATACCAAGAACAGCACAGGTCCTAGGACTGACCCCAGTGGAACCCTGCTTGTCACAGGCGCCCACTCTGACACCTAGTCACGTACCATGACTCGTTGTTGCCTCCCTGTCAGGTATTCTCTGATCCATTGCAGTGCCTTTCCTGTTATGTGTGCCTGATCCTCTAGCTTTTGCAGTAACCTCTTGTGAGGAACTGTGTCGAAGGCCTTCTTGCAGTCCAAAAAAATGCAGTCGATCCACCCCTCTCTCTCTTGTCTTACTTCTGTCACCTTGTCATAAAACTCTAGTAGGTTTGTGACACAGGATTTTCCCTCCCTGAAACCATGCTGGTTGTCAATTATACACTTGTTTCTTTCCAGGTGCTCCACCACTCTCCTCCTGATGATCTTCTCCATGACCTTGCATACTATACACGTTAGTGATACAGGTCTGTAGTTTAGTGCCTCATGTCTGTCTCCCTTTTTAAAAATTGGGACTACATTTGCCATCTTCCATACCTCAGGGAGTTGCCCAGTTTCAAATGATGCGTTGAAGATCTTTGTTAATGGTACACACAACATCTCTGCTCCCTCTTTAAGGACCCACGGAGAGATGTTGTCTGGTCCCCGCCGCTTTGAGGTGTCAACTTCGCATAGCAGCTTCTTCACCTCCTCCTTGGTTATATGTACCTCATCCAGCACTTGCTGGTGCACCCCCCTGCTCTGATTTCCTGAAGTCCTACTGGTTTCCACTGTAAATACTTCTTTAAATCTCGTGTTGAGCTCCTGACATACCTCCCGGTCGTTACTTGTGAATTCCCCATCACCCTTCCTCAGTCTGATTACCTGGTCCTTGACTGTTGTTTTCCTCCTGATGTGGCTGTACAACAGCTTCGGTTCAGTCTTGACTTTCGATGCTATGCCATTTTCGTATTGCCGCTGAGCCTCCCTTCTTATCTGTGCATATTCGTTTCTGGCTCTTCGGTTAATCTCTTTATTTTCCTGAGTTCTCTGTCTTCTGTACCTTTTCCATTCTCTAGTACACCTAGTTTTTGCCTCCCTACACCTTTGGGTGAACCAAGGACTCGTTCTGTTCTTCCCATTATTTCTGTTTCCCTTGGGAACAAACCTCTCCTCTGCCTCCTTGCATTTTGTTGCCACATAGTCAATCATTTCTTGTACTGGTTTTCCTGTCTGTTCCCTCTCCCATTGA
>NC_069403.1:10934339-10939339 GCF_026875155.1 Cherax quadricarinatus | reverse complement strand
TCTAGGAAAACGCCCAAACTACCCCAACCCTCTCTCTCGTGTCTTACTTCTGTTACCCTTTTCATAAAAATCCAGGGGGTTTGTGATACAAGATTTGCCTTCCATGAACCCATGCTGGTTTTCATTTATAACTTGTTTCCCTTTTTAGGTGTTCGACCACTCTCCTCCTGTAATCTTCTCCATGACTTTGCAAAGTGTGTGTGTGTGTGGGTGTGTGTGGTGTGTGTGTTGTGTGTTTTGTGTGTGTGTGTGTGTGGTGTGTGTGTGGTGTTGGTGTGTGTGTGTTTGTGTGTGTTTTGTTTTGTGTGTATTTTGTGTGGGGTGTGTGGTGTTTTGGGGTGTGTGTGTGAATGTGTGTGTGTGTGTTTGTGTGTGTGTGTGTGTGTGTGTTGTGTGTTGTGTGTGTGTGTGTGTGTGGGTGTGTTGTGTGTGTGTTGGGGTGGGTGTGTGTGGGTGTGGGTGTGTGGTGTAGTCCCCCTATATGTGGTTGCGGGGGGCCGATCCCCCCAGCCCCCGGGCCCCAGCCTCTCCATTGTCGAAAATCACTTACTCCCCTGCTCCTTTGAGCTCCTTTTCTTTCCTTTTCTTAAAGTTCCCTTGAAGCCCCCCCGCATACTTTCACTCTCCGGGTTTTATTAAACATCCTGAAAAACTCAAAGGTTTTAAAAAACCCAACTTCCCAACATCCCTATGCCTAATCTAAAGTCTAAACTTCCTTTTGCGCCCCCCTGTTTTTTTCCGGGTACCCCACCCTCTGAAACTTTTCGAACCCTGTCCCCCCTTGTCAATTCCTTAAATATTTTTTTAGGGCGTTCCCATATTCCCCCTATCCCTCCTTTTCCTCCGTGCAATCGGGACTGATTTCCCCCAAACCCCTTTTCCTCAAAAAAATTTCCCCTCATTTCCCGGGGACTTTTTTTGTTGCAAACTTCTGCCCCCCTCCCCCATTTTTCGTGACATGTTGGGCCCAGGGTGGCCCCTACTTGTGTCCAACTCCAGTAAATCCTGAGTACCGGGAAAACCAATTTCGTGAAAATGCCTCCTCACTCAGATGACCAATGTCTTTCTCAGGTTTGCGGGGGGTCCCCTTTGTGCTGAAAGCACTTATTTGATTGATGTTTCCCTTCGGGAAAAACATGTTGTTTTAATGTTACCCCAAAGGGATCCTTTTCTTTAAGTGACTTTTGGGAAACCCTTTTGCCCCTTTAACCCTGTACTGAGTTCGGGCCCGTCTTTGTTTTCCCCCAATTTCACGACAAACCCCACTTCGGGGGGTTTTTAAACTCCAAAAAGGCCTTTTTTTTTTTGTTGGACCATACGGGCGGGTCTTTTCCAGACCCCGATGAAAATTTTAAATTGATCCTCCCCCCGCTTGTTTTCTAAAGGTTTACAATCAGCAAAAGGAAAACCACTCTTTGTGTGTGTGTGTGTGTGTTTTGTTTTGTGTGTAGGTGTGAAATTTTGTGTGTGTGTTTTGTGTGTGTGTGTGTGTGTGTGTGGGTGTGTAGGGTGTTGTTTGTGTGTTGCGTTTTTGTGCGTGTGTGTGTGTTTTGTGTGTGTGTGTTTTTGGGGTTTTGGTGTGGGGAGTGTGTATGTCTTGTGTGTGTGTGTGTGTTTGTGTGTGTGTGTTGTGGGTGTGTTTGTGTTTGTGTGTATGGGGTGTGTGGGGGTGTGTGTTGTGAGTGTGTATGTGTGTGTGTTTTGTGGGGGGTGTGTTTGTGTGTGGTGGTGTGTGTTTGTGTGGGGTGTGTGTGTTGTGTGTTATGTGTGTGTGTGTGTTTTGTGTGTGTGTTTTGGTGTGTGGTGTTGTGTGAGTGTGTATGTGTGTGTGTGTGTGTGTGTTTTGTGTGTGTGGTGTGTGTGTGTGTGTATGTGTGTGTTTTGTGGTGTGTGGTTGTGTGTGTGTGTGTGTGTTTTGGGGTTTTGTGTGTGTGTGTTTTGTGATTGTGTATGGGTGTTTTGTGTGTGTATGTGGTGTGGGTGGGGTTTTGTGTGTGTGTGTGTGTGTGTGTGGTGTGTTTTGTGTGTTTTGTGTGGGTGGGTGTGTGTGTGTGGGTGTGTGTTGTTTTATGTGTGTGTGTTTTGTGTGTGTGTGTGTATAAACCTTTTTGTACTCACCTATTTGGGGTTTTGCGGGGGGTTCGGTCCCCAGCCCCGGGCCCCCGCCTCTTCGCTGATTGCAAAAGGGGTCCTCTTCCCCTCCCCCCTGTTGGCTCTATTACTCGCCTTTAAAAATTTTTTAGGGTTTCCCTGCCCTTCCAAAATTCATTTTCTGGTATTCCAGGGGCCTTTGACTACTCTAGGGGACTGAAGAAATATTTCCTAACACCCCTTTTAAATTCATCTGAGTCTTCAATTTTCCAATTGTGACCTTTTGGGGTTTCTGTTTTCCCATCTTTTGGAACATCCCTTTCTTTGTCCCTCGTCTATTCCCCCGCAGTATTTTATTTTTCGTTATCTTTGTTTCCCCTGCCCCTCCTGGCCTCCAGTGTCGTCAGGCCGTTTTCCCCAAAAAACCTTTCTTTTTGGGGACAACCCCCGGTAGTTTCGGGGATAGTCTTGTTGAAAAACCCTTTGCACTTTCTCTAATTTCTTGCGTCCCTTGATAGGTTTTGGGTTCCAAACGGGTGCTGCAAAACCCCAGTAGGGGGCCTGGTAGAAGGTGTACAGAGTTTTTAAACCCAAATTCCTTTTCTGAAGGGGATCGGAACGCTATCCCTAGGTTTGCCAGGCGCCCGTTTTGCTGCGCAGTTATCTGATTGATGTGCGCCTCAGGGATTTTGCTCCCGGTTTTTTTATACCACCCCCAGATCTTTTTCCTTTAGTGAGGGGTTTTCAGTCTTTGGCCCCTCTAAACTTTATTGTGTCTGCGGGGTTTTTTTTGCCCCTTTCCCCAAACTTTTTGACTTTGCAAATTTTGGGAGGGTTTTAAAATTTAAGGAGCCAAGGTTTTCTGGGGCCCGGCTTTGGGGCCTGTCCAGGGTCTTTTGTAGGCCTGCCTGATTTCCCCGTCCGATTTGATTTTCTCATTAACCCTTTAAAACGTCTGCAAAAAAGGACCCCTTTCTGAGTCTTTGTGTGTGTGTGTGTGTGTGGGGTGGGGTGTGATTTTGTATGTGTGTGTGTGTGTGTGTGTGTGTGTGTGTTTTGTGTGTGGGGAGTGTGGGATGTGTGTGTGTGTGTGTGTGTGTATGTGTGTGTGGGGTGGTGTGTGTGTGTTGTGTGTGTGTCGTGTTTGTGTTTGTGTGTGGTGTTTGTGTGTGTGTGTGTGTGTTTTGGTGTGTTGTGTGTGTGTGTGTGGTGTGGTTGTGAGTGGGGTTTTGTGTGTGTGTGTGGTGTGTGTGTGTGTGTGTGTGTGTGGGGTGTGGTGGGTGTGTGCGGGTGTGTGTGTGGGGTGTGGGGTTGTGTGTGTGTGTGTGTTTTGTGGGGGGTGTGGGGAGGGTGTGGGGGGTGTGTGTGTGTGTGTGTTTGTGTGTGTGTGGGGTGTTGTGGGGTGGTGTGGGTGTTTGTGTGTGGTGTGTGTGGTGTGGTGTGTGTGTGTGTTGTGTGGGGTGTTGTGGGGTGTGTGTGTGTTGTGTGTGTGTTGTGTGTGTGTTGGTGTGTGTGTGTGAGTGTGTTTTGTGTGTGTGTGTGTGTGTGGTGTTGTGGGGAGGTGATGTGGTTGGTGGGTGTTTTTGTATGTGTGTGTGTGTGTGTGGTGTGTATGTGTGTGTGTGTTGTTGTGTGTTGTGTGTGTGTGTGTGGTGTGTGTGTGTTGGGTTGTGTGTGTGTGTGTGTGTGTGATGTGTTTTTGGGTGTGTTGTGTGTGTGTGTGTGTGTTTGTGTTGTGTGTGTTGTGTGTGTTTTGTGTGTGTGTTGTGTGTTGTGTGTGTGTGTGTGTGTGTTGTGTGTGTGTGTGTTGTGTGTGTGTGTGTGTTTGTGAGTGTGTATGTGTGTGTGTGTGTGTGTGTGTGTATGTGGGGTGTGGTGGGTGTGTGTGTGGTGTGGTGTGTGTGGTGTGGTGTGTGTGTGTGTGTGATGTGTTGTGTGTGTGTGTGTGTGTGTGTGTTGTGTGTGTGGGTGTGTGTGTGTGTGTGTTTGTGTGTTGTGTGTGTGTGTGTGTGTGTGTGTGTGTGTGTGTGTGTTGTGTGTATGTGTGTGTGTACCACCAATTGTACTCACCAAATTGTGGTTGCGGGGGTTTCGGACTCAGTCCGGGCCCCCGCCTCTTCATGTCGTATGGATCCTCTCTCTCTTGCTTCTGAGCTTTGTCATCTCTTCTTAAAACTATGTATGGTTCCTGCCTCCCCTATTCACTTTCTAGGGTATTCCCTTGCGCAATCTAGGGTGAAAAAACTTCCTGTCCCCGTGACTCGTCTGGTCTTCAGCTTCCAGTTGTGACCCCTTGTCCCCGTGTCCCCTCTCTGGAAATCCTATCTCTGTCCACCTGTCTTTCCCCGCGTATCTTGTATGTCGTTATCTGTCTCCTGACCTTCTGTCCTCCGTGCGTCAGTCCCCATTTCCCTTAACCCTTTCCCCTAGACATTCCTTGAGTTGGGACTGCCTTGTTGCAACCCTTTTTACTTTCTCTAACTTCTTGCGGCTTTACCAGGTGTGGGTTCCCGATGGGGCTGCTACTCGTATGGGCCTAACATAAAAAGGTACAGTGTCTGAAACGATTCCTTTTGGGTATCGGAACGCTATTTTCAGGTTTGCCGGCGCCCCTATGCTGCGCGGTTTTTGGTTGTGGGCCTCGGTGATGTACTCGGTGTTTTGGTACCCAAGGTTCTTTTTCCCCGGTGGGTCTGTAGTCTTTGTCCACCAGCCCTTTTTCGCTGCGGTTTCTTTGCCCCTCCCCAATCTTCTGACTTTGATTTGGCTGGATTGAATTCGAGGGCCCGTTACGGACCCATGTCCGCTCCCAGGTCTCCTTGCGTCCTGCCCTCATCCTCGTCCCCATTTATTTTCTCTAACTTCCGTAAACTGCGAACAGGGACATTCAGGTCTATTCCTTCCATCAT
>NC_069403.1:10896992-10933839 GCF_026875155.1 Cherax quadricarinatus | reverse complement strand
AGGGCCCATTGCGCCCTTTCCAAAAAAGTTACAAACTCCCATATACTGAATCTAAGTTCAGCATAGGTAAAACTATGACTGTGACAATACACAGGAACCAGTACAAATTAGGTCAGAAGCTATAGCTAAGGACCTGAGATACTCAGAGTGTCTATGTGACACACAACCTCAGTAACAACGTCGAAAATCACAAAGTCTATACAATGTTCTGAGAACGAGTTCTACAGAACTAACAAGAAAAATGAGACAATCTGTCCAACCAGCAAGCGAGTCTCTAGCAGACTGTCAGACAGACAATCTGTCCAACCACCAAGCGAGTCCCCAGAAAGACTGTCGACAGCCCAATCTGTCCAACCACCAAGCGAGTCTCCAGCAGACTGATACTTACGAGAGGTGAGACACCCCCCTCGATCACGTGAAGTACGGGACAGCGCAGCTCAGAAGCCGGCAAGTATAACGAGCGACAAGCGATAATTACAGTAGTTTGACAATCAAGATAACTGAGCACTTTTTATTTTTACATCCTAAAACATAAGTCAAATAAAAATTATAACAGTCAAAAATAATTAAAGTCATACATTTACGATTTAGCTATTATCGCGAATATAAGAATATAAAATTTAAAATAAAAAGGGTAATATACATTATATATACATGATAATCATTGTAACCCATTCAGGGGTTGCAACAATATTATATATATATATATATATAAAATATATATTATATATATATTTTAATATATATATATAATATATATAAAAATATATATATATATATATCTGGTCGAATGAGACCGAACTACAACTTGGTAAAAAGGTGCACAGTGCGCACACAAGGGATGAGATGAAATAGCTAACACAAGCTACCTGAAATGCTGGCTGCCTTGGACCAAAATGTCTAGCGTTGTCTGGGCCGCCAATGTATTGGTCCAGTGTGATATGGTGGTTAGAGCACTGAGTACCGGTGTTCCAAGGGTCGTAGGTTCGAGTCTCCTTCGACCAAAAGATTAGTGTTTGTGTATATTTCACCTATTCTCAGAATTCTAAACAAATTATATATAAATACATATGTCGTGCCGAATATGTAAAACTGGTCAGTTAGCAAAATCTCATTTAAAATTAAAAGTCCTTTCTAAAATTTTCTCTTATACGTTTAAAGATATATTTTTTTCATTAATGTTAATGTAGAAATTTTTAATTTGCTCCAAAAGAATCTTAGAAACTTACGTAACCTTATTATAAGAAGAAAAATTTATTTTAGCCAAAACCCCAACTAAATATATTTTAGATTTGTTTACAATAATTTAATACTAAACAAAACACAGTGAAACATATTTTTTTCGTTAGGTTAAAAATGATTTTGGCGAAATTTTTGGGCATACACAAATTTTCGCTTTGTCCTATATGGCAAGATGAACGTTGCTATTTAAGCCAAGATCGCAGTTCTGCCTATTCGGCACGACATATGTTGTATATATATATATATATTATATATATATATATATATAATATATAATATATATATATATATATAATTTTTATATATATAATATTATATTATATATATATATATATATAATATATATATATTATATATATATATATATTCGTATGAGTGCTGGTAGATTCAGCGTGAACAATGAAGATATCTTGGGCCCTTTCCCCTGAGTAGAATGAAAAGTATTTAACATGTCCAAGTACCTCATTCCATCAGAAATAACACTAAAGCAACGGGACTCTCAGTTATATAATTTAGAGACTCTGTGTCATTTCTTTCTGACAGATCTCACACGTGGTATGAGCAACGCTTAGAGGCTTACTTGTGGTATATACATGTATATGCCGCTGGTGACTGTGTGCCAACCGGATTCTCTCAGTGTGTAATGATAGCCAGTAACAGTCAGGGGGAAACGAGGGAGGGCAGGGATGGAAAGAGCACAGTGTAGGGTGAGGGTATCAGGAAAAAAAAGAAGGCAGTAATGGGTGAAGGAAGGAGGGGAAGGCAGGGTTGGCAAGAGGTAGGGAGGGCCTGGGTGTATCTAGGGAACGTCCAGGGGGTAAAGTTATCCTCATCTGTAACTCCGGGAAAGAGGTGGTTAATAGCTCCGCCCGGGAAAAACGGATTTTTTTTTTTTGAATTCATGGTTTTAATGCTAAAGGGGTAATGATTTTTATAGTAGCAAAGGGGCAATATTAATGGGTTTCAAATTAATACATAATATCTACAGGACTTTTATCTATATGATAAAGAGGTACACCCATATTAGTTTAATTTTAATTACGCCAAAATTATATATATTGTTAGATGGTCTATTAAAATCTATAGGAAAGAATTAAATTAGTATATTTTTTAAATCAACTATCCTAAAAGGCAGTGAAAAAGATTTAAAAATTTAACATCCATACGAAAAAAAAATTAACAATGACATACAATTACACACAGAGTAAGCTTGAATTATCCCGCTTCAAAGACCTACTCTGTAAGTTAGTCTCCGGGTTCCAGATTTAACATATCGTTCAATAGCACTGCCCGCCCTCAACTAAATGTTTAATGAATGTTTAACAGAGCCAGACCAAGCAGCATCCCAAGCTGGTCTTGCCCGGGCCCCTGGAGAAGTTTTTAATCTGCGTAATAAAAAGTGAGTCTACATTCGTCACTGACCCTTTTTCTTTTAAATATTTACAAAGGGTGGGCAAAAATTTAAATTTTTAAAAATTTTTTTGACCTTCTTTAATGATTATAATGGGTAATTTGGACCAGTTTTTTTTTGATTTGCTTTTCAAAGCAGCATTTGAAACTATCTTCTACAAGAACCAGCAACTATATTTAAATTATTTTAGCAAAGTGATGCCAGACGTTATCAAAAATACTTTTATTATCATCAGTTCCATCTTATTTATGATGGTACTAAAACGTAAATATTTTTGAATGTTTCATTTCAAAATCTTACTTTCAATTAATTAGAGAAAGCTGAACTAGAGGGTGGGTATGTCTCCCGTCACTACCTCTTCCCTGGATCCTACTCTGGGAGAAAACAAGGTGTGGCAAAATTTGGGTTCACCCAAGATAAATTATTTTGCATCAGACGACAGCTCAGACATACCCCGACAACTGAGACATGTGTGGAAGAGTTGAGGAAATGAGAGAGCAGGAAGGAAAGGGAGAAAAGTGGATGAAGTATTCATTAAATAAAATAGCCTGATTTTAGTGTCAACAATGTTGTAAACTGGAGCTCCTTAAGAATCTACAATGCGGTTATCATTTTTTTTTTAAAAATGCGATTAAAGCTTAGCTAGGGCTAGCTACTACCTGGGGGTTTTTTCCCGGGGGTTTCAACGCCCCCGGGGCCCGGTTCCATGACTGGGCCCCCCGGGTTGGTCGGGGTCTGATAAACCCAAAAGGCTGTTTATTTGCTGGCCGCACGCATACAACTTTACGAGCCACAACCCGACTGACCCGGGCACTGACTTTAGGATCTGTCCAGCTCTCTCTTGAAGCACCAGGAGCTTTTTGGGGCAATTCCCCTTTTTAATTTGCTTGATGGGGGGCCCGTTAACAGTCTTGGGCCCCGGACACTTTTTGTTTTTTTCCTTATGTACCAATGGCCCCCCCTACTTTTAATTGGGGCTTTTTTGGGCATCCCCCTCCCCAAAGTCTTTTATTTTCCCGTAGGGAGTGATTTCTGTGTGCAGTTTTGGGGACCATTCCTTCCGGAAATTTCCCAAGGGGTAGATTATGAAAATATCCCCCCCCTCCTGCGTTCCAACAGTAAAAGTAAAGTGTTTTCCAAGCGTTCCCAAAATTTAAAGGTGCTTGACAGAACTTAAAACGTGCAGAAAAGGGAAACTCTGTACCCTTTCCCCCAAGGGAACCCTGAAATTTTCCCACCTGTTTTGAATTTGATGTTAATGTAAAAGGCATATTCCAGCCTAGAGAAAACAAGTGATTTAAAAAGGGATCTTTCTTTTGGCTTGGCATCTCTCTTTTTGGGAACGTTCTCATTACCCATCCTATAAATTTTCTTTTGCCTTGCTATCGTGGCACTTTTTGGGGATCCTTAAAAGTGAGATCCTCAGACTTTCTACTTCCCCGGGCCCCTTTACATTTTTTTCCGCTCTTTGTAGCCCGAGGCCTGTAGAAAAACTCTTTTCTTATTTTTTATCCCCTCCATTTTTCCCAAAAAGGGAGTATTTGGGAAATTTTTGGTTCCTCTTTGGGAATTTTGTTTATTTGCATCATAGTTGTACTCTGGGGGACCTGGGGGGCCACGGGCTGCCCCCTCCATCAAACAAGGTTTCCAAGGGGTGGACTATTTTTGTTTTTTTTTTCCATTTTTTTTTTTTTCTTTTCCCCTGCCACAAAAAAAATCACCTGGATTGGGGGTTTTTCGTAGCTACAAATTTTTTTGTCTTGTGGGGTCTGTCCTTTCCTGTTCCCTTTTAGATGGAAATGCGGGCAGTTTGGGTTTGTAACACTGCTTCTGGAGGGCCGAGGAGTGACAAAATTTTTTGGGTGAAAGAAAGTACGGGAAGAAAACCCAAAACACACCCCCTTTAGACGGGAAAGGCCCGCTACATTTTTGGGATGCCCAAAATTTGCATGCCCCCCATTTTTTTCCTGAAAATTCCATCTTAAAGATCCCCCCAAGCATAATATTTGCACAAATTCTCCTTTGGTGAGAATTGTTGGGGGGCGGGGTTGTCAATTTCTGCAGGTTTTTGGGACTGCACTTATAATCCTCAGTACCCAAACCCCAAAGGGCCATCCCTTCCTGGTTTCCCAAATCTACTTTCCTCAGTAGGGGGAAGAAGGAGGAGACTCCTCCCTACATCTTGCTGTGGGCCACGGTTTTTTGAAAAGAGGGTTGTATTTTTTAAGGGTTTTTTAGTGGTGGCCCTGGTGGGGTTCCCTAGTAGGGGTCTGGGCGGGCAATAAGGCTGGGGGCTTTGACGAGTCAGCACTGGGGCTAATTTTAAACTACGGTGCCAAGACTCTTCTGTTTTTTCGAAGGAGAAAACCCCAAACCGATACAAAGACTTGCCCGAGGGGGGAAGGGGTGAACTTTTAACCATTTCTCATTAAGATCTGGTATTTAAACAGTGATGTTGTCGACAAGCTTCTGGCACTGAGGCAAAAGGGCAAGCACGAAGGCAGATAATAATAATAATAATAATAATAATAATAAAAAATAATAATAAAATAATAATAATAATAATAATAATAAAAATTAACAACAATAATAATAATATGTTTATTTCTACAAGTAAAAGTACGGGGTATACATACCATAGCTGACATCAATGCCCACACTACTAAAAAAAAGGCCCCTTTTTTTTAGGGCTGGATTTCTGCAAATTTGGTCAGTTTTCCCCCCAGGAGGGCGACCCACACCGGGTCGACTAAAAACCCAGGTCCCCCATTTTATACGAGGGTGAACACGGACAGCAGGTGTCTTAGGAAAACACGTCCTAATTTTTTCCCAGCCGTCCCGGGGGTTTCCCGAACTCCGGACCCCCAGTGTGTGAGACGAGTGCCTAGCGATCGAGCTAGGGGAAAACCGAAAGTAGAACTTTGCAGGCAGAAAAGGAGTGCAAAACAGGCGGGCAGAAAAAAAAGTCTTTAAAAGGGCAACCCAGTAGAACAAGGCATGGAGAGGGGAGGTAGTAGGGTAAAAAAGGTATCAAATATTGATGCTGGGTATAGAAAGCAGAGGGGAGGTTTTAAGGCATGACACACTTTCCCCGTCATGCGCCCAGCCCCTAATAGCCCCCAAAAGCAAAAAACCCAAAACCTTTTCCCTTTCCCCGATCCTTTAAAGCAAGTTTTTTTTTATCTCTAGGGGCCAGATGGAGCCAAAAGAAGTACCCCCCCTTTTTTACCAGCTGTAACGTGCCCAACCCCCTGTCTCCCCATTTCCCGCCAACACAAACCAAAACTCCACAACTAACACCCACACTCAGCTAAAACCCCCCACCTTTTACTCACCCAAAACCAAGAAACCCCCTCAACCTAGACCTCACTCACCCTAGACTTTACTCACACCAGACCTCACTTTACCAACCCCAGACCCTTTCTTCCAAAACCCCAGACCTCACCCCCACCTAACCTCAAACCCCCACCTAGACCTCACCCACACCTAACCTCGCTCGCACCTACACCTCAAACCCCACCTAGACCCTCAAACCCCCACCTAGACCTCACCCACACCCAAAGAAATTTTTCAACACTTTTTTTCAAAACCCTTTTGGGCGATGACCTACTTCGACTAGTGGGTGGTACCACCCAGACCCCGCCTCCATCTGCCTTTTACGTCCCCCCTCACACAGTATATAAAACCAAAGTCCCACGGCCCTAGCTTTCATTCTACAAAAATTGATGGGCTGAACACCCTTTGACTCCAGGTGAGGGGCTGATTAAACCCCATTCTCCCCTCTCCTTTACGCCCTTTCCTTTGTTTTGGGCTGATGAAGCCACTGTTGGCGAAACGTTTTCCCCGAATAAAGATTTCCATATGCTGCATAAGTGTCTCAATCTTTAACCCTTTTCGGTTTTTTTTAAACCATTCATCACAACTGTTTGGGCACTGCAGCATCATGGGGTCTTGTTACAAAGAATTTTTTCAACACTTGTTCAACCTTTGGACGATGAAACCCACTTCGACAGTGGGGTGGTAAAACCCCTATGACCCCGCCTCCATCTGCTTTCACGTCCCCCTCACTACATATATAAGCCACGTCTACGGCCCTATGCCCGGTTTCCCTTTTACAAGATTGAAAGGACTGAACACATCGACCTTTTCCCGGTTGAGGGACTGAAAACCTCATTCTTTC
The DNA here is from genome assembly GCF_026875155.1 of Cherax quadricarinatus. Taxonomy (NCBI): domain Eukaryota; kingdom Metazoa; phylum Arthropoda; class Malacostraca; order Decapoda; family Parastacidae; genus Cherax; species Cherax quadricarinatus. The sequence continues at coordinate 10,927,006 of NC_069403.1, read as the reverse complement.
CCCCTCTCCTTTCGCCCTTTCTTTTTTTTATTTTGGGCTGATAAACCACTGTGTGGCAAACGTTTCCTGAATAAAGATTTCCATATGCCCCGCATAAGTGTCTCAAACTTCAAATTGTCGGGTTTTTTAAAACCATTTATCACAACTGTCCCCACACTGCAGCATCATGGGGTCTTTTTACAAAGAATTCTTCAACACTTGTTTTAACCTTTGGGGATACCTACTTTGACTGGGGGATGGTAAACCAAATATGCCCCCGCCCCCATCTGCTTCACGTCCCCCCTTTACTACAGAACATCAAAAAGGTATACAATACCCACAGGGTTTTTAGGTAAGACACTTTTGCAACAGTTAGAAAAAACCTTTTTAAACCCAAAAGTTTCGCCTACCCCAAATAGGGTTTTTTCAGCGAATACAGAAAGTAGGCAGGAAAAAGTAAATGTTTAAGACGGGTGTAAATCAGTCCAAAACCCAAAAACCCCTTTAAATTTTAAAGACTTTAAGGGGGATGGACTGATTAATCCCTCTTTACATCTCTACTGTTCCTGCCTACTTTTTGTATTCGACTGAAGAAGCCTACGTGTAGGCAAAAGTTTTGGGAAAAAAGTTTTTCTAACCCGTTTTCATATGGTTCCCCTTTCCTAACACCTCACTACAGTATAAAAAGCCACGTCAAAGGCCCTTAAACCCGTAAAAATTCTACAAGATTGATGGGTGAACACATCGACTCCAGGTTAGGGACTGATTACCCCCATTCTCCTCCTCTCCTTAACCCCCTTACCTTTGTATTGGACCCATTAAACCACGTGTGGCGAAACGTTTTCCCGAATAAAGATTTCCTATGCTGCATAATTTTCTCAAACTTTAACTTCGGTTTTTTAAACCCTTTTTAAACACAAATGTCGGACACTGCAGCCCTCATGGGATTTTTGTTACAAAAAAATTCTTTTAACACTTTTTTCAAACCCCTTTTGGCGATGAACCCACTTCGACTAGTTTGGGTGGTACCACTATGCCCCCCCTCCATCTGCTTCACGTCCACCTCAAAAACAATATAAGCCACGTCTACGGCCCTATGCTGTACATCTACAAGATTGAAGGGGCTGAACACATCGCTCCAGGTTTTAGGGGCTGATTTTCCTCATTTTCCTCCTCTCCTTAAAGCCTTACTCTTTTTATTGGAAATGATAAGCCACTGTGTGGGGGAAACGTTTTCCCCGAATAAAGGGTTTCCCTAAAGCTGCAATTTAAATGGGCCCCAATCTTTAACTTTTCGGGTTTTTTAAAAACCCTTCATCACAACTGTCGGACACTGCAGCATCATGGGATCTGTTTTCAAAAAAATTTTTTCAACAAATTGTTTAAACCCTTTTAAAGATGACCTAAATTCGACTATGGATGGACCCCTAAGACCCCGCCTCCAACTGCTTTACGTCACCTCACTACAGTATAAAAAGCCACGCCCAAAGGCCCTAAACTGTACATTCTACAAGAAATTTAAAGGACTGAACACATCGACTCCAGGGTTTAGGGGCTGATTAAAACCTTTATTCTCCTCCTCTCCTTACGGGCCTTTTCTCTTTGTTTGGGCCCGAAAGAAGCCCCCCGTTTTGGGGGAAACGTTTCCTGAATAAAGATTTCCATAGCCGCATAAATGTCCCAATTTTTCAAATTTTCGGTTTTCAAAAACCCTTCATCACAACTGTCGGAAAAACTGCAGCATTTAAAGGGGTCTTGTTACAAAGAATTTTTTCAAAACTTTTTTCAACCTTTGGACGATGACCTACTTCGACTAGTTTAAGGGACCACTTGACCCCCGCCTCCAACTGCTTCACTTTACCTCACTACAGTATATAAGCCACGGCTACGGCCCTTTGCTGTACATTCTACAAGATTGAGGACTGAACACAAACGACTCCAGGTTTAGGGACTGATTACCTCATTCCCCCTCCTCTCCTTACCCCCTTTCTCCCTTTTTTTTGGACTGATGAAGCCACCTTTTTGGGCCCCAAAAGTTTCCCGAAAAAAGATTTCCATATGCGCAAAAGTGTCTCAATTTTTCAACTTGTCGGGGGGGGGGGGTTAAAAATTTATCAAAAACTGTCGGAACCCCCCGGGGAGCATCAAAGGGATCTTGTTTCAAAGAAATTTTCAAAAACCTTTTTAACCTTTGGACCCATGCCTACTTCGACTAGTGGATGGGACCACTTATGAAACCCCCCCTCCATCGCCTTTACGTTTACCTCACTACAGTATATTTAACCAAAGTCACGGGCCCCATGGGTGGGACATTCTACAAGATTGGGGGGACTGAACAAAATCGATCCCGGTTGAGGGAAAATGATTACCTCATTTCCTTTCCCCCTCCCTTACGCCCTTTCTCTTTGGGAATTTGGGCTGATGAAGCCACTGGGGGTGGCGAAAAGTTTCCTGAATAAAAGGGGGTTTTTTTTCCCTATGCTGCATAAGTGTCTCAATCTTCAACTTGTCGGTTTTTCAAACCCTTCATCACAACTGTCGGACACTTTCAGCATCAAGGGGAAACTTGTTACAAAGAATTCTTCAACACTTGTTCAACCTTTGGACGAGACCTACTTCGACTAGTGGATGGTACCAAATAGACCCCGCCTCCATCTGCTTTAAAGTCACCCCCCACAGTAAAAAGCCCCCGTCCTTTCGGCCCAATGCTGTACATTCTACAAGATTGATGGGGCTGAAAACCAAACGACTCCAGGGTTTAGGGGCTGATTTTAAAACCCCTTCTCCCCCCCTCCCTCCTTACCCTTACTCTTTTTTTGGACTGATGAAGCCCAAAATGTGTGGGGAAATATTTTCCCGAATAAAGATTTCCAATGCTGCATAAGTGTCTCAATCTTCATCAAAATGGTATACAATACCGACAGGTTTTTTTTATAAGACAAATAAAGCAAAAAGTTAACAACTTTTTTCCGAAACGTTTTTGCCTACACTTTGGCTTCTTTTAGTCGAATACAGAAAGTAGGCAGGGAAAATTTAAAATGTGGGAAAACGATGTAACAGTCCCTCACTGACTAGGAACTGAACCCCTTTTCCAGGCCGAGGGGCTGACAACCTCAAATTCTAAAAGACTTTAAGGGTGATGGACTGATTACCTCGTCCCTTCCCCACTCTACTGTTCCCCGCCCACTTTTTGTATTCCCACTGAAGAACCTACTTTTGTAGGCGAAACGTTTTTTTGGAATAAAGTTGTCTAAAATGTTTTCATATGTGTCTTACCTAACAACCTGTCGGTAAATTTTATACCATTTTTATTTTCATCTTGTCGAGACCTGCAACACGTGGCATCTTGGACAGAAAAAACCTTGGGCAAAACTTTTTTAAATGAGAAGGGTTGGGGTCCCGAGAGGGGGCATGACCCTCAGTTGCCCTCCCCACTACTACTACTACTACTACTACTAACTACTACCCACTACTACCCTTTTACTACTACCCCGGGACCTCTCCTTCCGACAAATATTTAAGTCTCCGCACTGGGGCGGGTTTATCTTTAGATAAAAATTTTTTTTTTTATATGGAACTGAACCTTTTTTCCAGGGCCCAGGGACTGACAACCCCAAATTCTAACGACTTTTAAGGGGGATGGGCCCGATTACATCGTCTTCACATCTCTACTGTTCCCCCCCTACTTTCCCGTATTCGACTGAAGAAGCCTACTGTGTAGGCGAAACTTTTCGGAATTAAAATTGTCTAACTGTTGCATATGGGGTTTTTACCCAACAACCTGTCGGTATTGTATAAACCCTTTTTTATGTTCATCTTGTCCCGACACTGCAACACGTGGCACTTGGGGCAAAAAACCCTTGGACAAAACTTTTCAAGTGAGAAGGGTTGGGTTTTGAAGGGAAAATGACCTCTCAAATTGCCCCTCACTACAAATACTACTACACTAAAATACACTAAATTTCTTTCTACTAAATTCTACTACTAACCCCTGCCAAATCTCCTTTCCCACAGTATTTTAAAATCTCCGCAAATGTCGGGTTTATCTTCAATAGTTCCTGACATGGAACTGAAATTCCCCCAGGGCCCAGGGACTGACAACCTCAAATTCTAAAACTTTAAAAAGGGGGGAAGGACGATTTCATCGTCTTTTACATCTCTACTGTTCCTGCCTACTTTCTGTATTCGACTGAAAAAGCCCCCACTGTGTAGGGGAAACGTTTCGGAATAAAGTTTTCTAACTGTTTCATAAAGTGTCCCTTTCCTAACAACCTGTCGGTATTGTATAAAACCCTTTTGATGTTTATCTTTTCAGACACTTTCAACACTGGCATCCCTTTGGGACAGAAAAACCCTTGGCAAGCTTTTTTAAGTGAAAGGGTTTTGGGTCGAGAGGGGCATGAAACCCCAGTTTTTCCTCTCACTACTACTACAAATTTCTACTACTACTTCCCACTATACCCGCACCTCCCTTCCCACAGTATTTTTAAATCCCCCCGCCCCTGTCGGTCGATCTTTTAAAAAGTTTCCCCGACTAAGGAACTGAAATTCTCCAGGCCGGGGACTGACAACCTCAAATTCCCAAAGACCTTTTAAAGGGGGATGGGCTGATTACATCGTCTTTACATCTCCCACTGTTCCTTGCCTACTTTTTTGAAATTTGACGAAGAAGCCCCACTTGTAGGCAAAAAAGTTTCGGAATAAAAAGTTGTCTAAAAATGTTGCATATGTTCTTTCCTAAAAAACCCGTCGGATTGATACCATTTTTATGTTCAAAAAAGAGGAAGGCTAAGGAGAAAGGGGGAGTTTTTGGAGGGAATCAGTTTCCCCAGCCGGAGTCCCCATGTGTTCAAATCCATCAATCTTGTGAATGTACAGCATGGGCCGTAAAACTGGCTTATTTCCGGGAGTGAGGTGACTTGAAGCAGACGGAGGGGGGATCATATGGTTTCATCCACTAGCGAAAATTTGGTCCCTTTTTCCAAATTTAAAAAAGCGTTTTAAAATTTTTTTTGTTAAAAAAGGGTCCCATGATGCGTAGTGTCTGACAGTTGTGATGAAGGTTTTTAAAAACCCACAAGTTGAAAATTTAGACACTTTTGCAGCATATGGGAATCTTTATTCAGGAAAAGTTTTGCCACACAGTGGGTTCATCAGTCCAATACAAAGAGGAAGGGGGTAAGGAGAGGGGGAGTGTGAGGTAATCAGTCCCCCCAACCTGGAGTCCCATGTGTTTTAATTTCCCTCAATCTTGTAGAATGAAAAGCATAGGGCCGTAGACCGTGGCTTAAAATACTGTAGGGAGGTGGGCTTTTTCAGCAGGGGGAGGCGGGATCATAGTGGTATCATCCACTATCCCAAGTAGGTCTTTTTTCCAAAGGGTTTAACAAGCGGTTTTAAGAAACTTTGTAAGAAGATCCCCCGATGCTGAATGCTGACAGTTGTGATAAAGGGGGTTTGAAAAACCGACAAGTTTTAAAAATTGGGGACACTTTTTTGCAAACATATGGGAATCTTTTTTCATAAACTTTTGCCCCACAGTGGGGTTTATCCCGTCCAATACAAAAGGAAGGCGTAAGGAGAGGAGGAGTGTGAGGTAAAACACCCTCACCTGGGGTCGAAAGTGTTTTAGTCCATCAATCTTTTTAGAATGTACAGCCTAGGGCCGTTTGCGTGGGGTTATATACCCGTAGTGAAGGGGACTTTAAGCAGACGGAGGCGGGATCATAGTGGTATCATCCACTAGTGAATTTGGTCCCTTTTTCCAAAGGTTGAACCCAAACGTTGAAGAATTTTTTTGTAAAAATCCCCTGATGCTGTAGGGGGTCTGAAGTTGTGAGAAAGGTTTGAAAAAACCCACAAGTTGAAGATTGGGGATACTTATGCAGCATATGGGGAAACTTTATTTCCCGGAAACGTTTCGCCACACAGTGGGTTTATCAGTCCAATACAAAGAGGAAGGCGTAAGGAAGGGGAAATGTTAGGTTTTCATCCCCCCAGCCCGGGAGTCGATTTGGGTTTAGTCCATCAATCTTGTAGAAAAGTACAGCATGGGGGGCCCTAGACGTGGCCCTTTTAAAACTGTATGAGGTGACTTGAAGCAGACGGAGGCGGATCATAGGGGATCATTCCCCCTAGTTTGAAGTAGGTTTTTTGGGCCAAAGGGGTTTTTTTAACAAGCCTTGGGAAAAAATTCTTTTTTAAGAAGAAACCCCTGATGCTGTAGTGTCTGACAGTTTTTGATAATGGTTTAAAAACCGGGCAATTTTAAGATTTAGACACTTTTTGCACATATGGGAAATCTTTATTTAGGAAACGTTTCCCCCACACCCGAGGCTTCATCCCTCCAATACAAAGAGGAAAACATTAAAATGGTATAAAAAAACCGACCGGGTTGTTAGGTAAGCCCCATATGCAACAGTTAGGTATCTTTTTTTTCGAAACGTTTCGCCTACACAGTAAGGGTTCTTTAGTCGAGTACAGAAAAGTTGATAGAAGCAGAAATACTTGAAGACGATGTAATCACCATCACCCTAAAGTTTTGAGGGTCATCCCCCAGGGCCCGGGAAGAGCATTGTTCCGTTGTCTGAAACAAATGAAGTTTAATGACCCGGATGGAGGGCCCTTTTTATAGTGCTAGGGGGTTTAGACGTAGGTTTTTTTCTTTGGGAGGGGGAAAGGGCCCTCTCAAAACCCCGCCGTTTTTTACTAGTAAGGTCGAAGTTTATGGTCCCGTACCCAAAATAAACCCTTTTTGTTTCAAATGTCTGAAAGAATGAACCCTTAAAATGGGTTTAAAATACCGACAGATTTTTAGGGAAGACACATAGCAAAAGTTAGGTATCTTTATTTCGAAAGTTTTTGCCCACACAGTAGGCTTCTTTTAGTCGAGAACCCGAAAAGTTGAAGAAGCAGAAGATACTTGAAACGATGTAATCAGGGCCCTCACCCTTAAAGTTTTTTAGGTGGGCAGTCCCCCTCAGTCTGGAGAAGAGCCTTGGGTTTCCCTTTCTGAAACAATATGAAGTTTTAAATGACAGGATGGAGCCCCTTTTTAAAAAGGGTAGGAGGTGAGACGTAGGGGTTTCTTTGGGGGGGCAGGTCCCTCCAAACCCAAACCCCTTTTCAAATATAGAGGTCGAAGTTTTATGGTCTGTACCAAATACCCTTTGTTGCAGTGTCTGACAGAAGAACATTAAAATGGGTTAAAAAAACCGACGATTGTTAGGGGGGGGAAGACACATATGCAACAGTTAGGGATCTTTTTTTTCGAAAAGTTTCGCCTACACAGTAGGGTTCTTTAGCGAGTAAAAAGAAAAGTTATAGAAAACAGAAGATATTTAAAGACGATTAAACAGTTCATCACCCTTAAAGTTTTGATGGTCGTCCCCCAGCGGAAAAAGACATTGTTTTCCCTTTGTCTGAAACAATATGAAGTTGAAGTGACAGGAAGGAGCCTTTATATAGTGCTAGGGGGTGAGACGGGAGGGCTTTGGGGGGGCAGGGCCCCCTCAAACCCACCGTTTTTAAATAGCACCTAACAATCTGTCGGTATTTTATACCCATTTTAAAAGTTCAAATTTTGTCAGACACTGCAAACACAAGGGGATCTTGGGACAGGGCCATCAAATTCGACCTCTACTAGTGAAAACGGCTGGGTTTTTAGAGGGACCTGCCCTCCCAAAGCAAACCCAAAGCTTTACCTCCTAGCACTATATAAAGGCTCCATCCTGTCACTTTCAATTCCCTATTGTTTCAGAAAAACGGAAAAAATGCTCTTCCCCCCAAATTTAGGGACTGACCACCTCAAAACTTTTAAGGGGGGATGGACTGATTTTCTCGTCTTCAAAATATCTTCCCGCTTCATCAACTTTTCTGTACTCCCACTGATGAAGCCTACTGTGTAGGGGAAAACGTTTCAAAAAAAAGATACCCCAACTGTTGCATATTTTGCTTTTCCCAACAATCGTCGGGATTTTTTTTACCATTTTTTAAAAAGTTCCCTTCTGTCAGACACTGGGAACACAAGGGGATCTTTGGTCAGACCCAAACAACCCTTTTGACCTCTACTATGAAAACGGCTGGGGTTTTAGAGGGACCTGCCTCCCAAAGCAACCTTTCGTTTTCACCTCCTAGCACTATAAAAAAGGGTCCACCTGTCACTTCAACTTCCCTATTTTTTTTTCAGACAACGGAACAATGGGTCTTTTCCCCAAATGAGGGACGACCACCTCAAAAAATTTAAAAGGGGGGTGGGCTGATTCATCGCTTCAAGTTCTTCTGCTTCTATCAACTTTTTTTGTACTCGACTGAAAAAACCCTACTGTGTAGGGGGAAACTTTTGAAATAAAGATACCCCAAAGTTGCATATGTGTCTTTCCTAACAATCTTCGGAATTTTTTTTTTTTAACCCTTTTTTTAAAGTTCATTCTTTAGACACTGCAACACAAGGGTATTTGGGACAGAACCCTCAACTTCGAACCCCTACCCAGTGGAAAAAGGCTGGGTTTGAGAGGGAACCTGCCCTCCCCCAAAACAACCTACGCCCCAACCCCCCTAGCACATAAAACTTTCCCTCCCGTCAAATTCAACCATATTGTTTCAAAACAACGGGAAAAATGCTCTTCTCCAGACCCGAGGGGCTGACCACCTCAAAACTTTTAAAGGGAAAGGACGAAATTTCATCGTCTTTAAGTATCTTCTGCTTCTATCAACTTTTTTGTACTCACTGAAGAAGCCACTGTTTTAGGCGAAACGTTTTTTGAAATAAAGAACCTAACTGTTTTAAAATGTGTCTTACCTAAAAAATCTGTCCCGGGATTTTAAAAACCATTTTAAGGGTTTTATTCTGTCAAACCCCTGCAACACAAAAGGGGATCTTGGTACAGCCCCTCAAATTCGACCCACTAGTGAAAAAAGGCTGGGTTTGAGAGGGGCCTGCCCCCCCAAAGCAACCTACTCTCACCCCCCTACACTATAAAAGGGTTTCCCTCCTGTCCCCCTTCAACTTCAATTGTTTCCCAAAAACGGAACAATGCTCCTTTTCCCCGACTGAGGGAAATGACCACCTCAAAACTTTAAGGGTATGGACTGATTACATCGTCTTCAAGTATCCCCCTGCTTCTATCAACTTTTTTGAAATCGACTGAAGAACCCCACCCGTGAGGCAAACGTTTTTTGGAAAAAAAAGATACCTAACTGTTGCATATTGGTTTTTACCTAACAATCTGTCGGGGGGATTTTTTTAAACCCTTTTAAGTTCATTCTGTTTAGAAAAACTGAAAAAAAGGGTTATCTTGGGACGACCCATCAACTTCGACCTCTACTAGTGAAAAAAGGCTGGGTTTGGAGGGGCCTGCCCCCCAAAGCAACCTTTCGTTCCCCACCCCCAAACACTTATAAAAAAACTCCATCCCTGTCACTTTTAAATTCATATTTTTTTCAGAAAAAAACGGGAAAAATTTTCTTTCTTTTCCCAACTGAGGGGCTGACCACCTCAAAACTTTAAAGGGGGATGGGCTGATTACATCGTCTTAAGTATCTTTTGCTTAACAACTTTTTTTGTACTCGACTGAAGAAGCCCACGTGTAGGGAAAAAGTTTCGAAAAAAAGATACCAAAATGTTGCATATGTGTCTTACCTAAAAACACAAAGAAAGGGAAAGGGTTAAGGGGAAAGGGGGAGTGTTAGGTTTAAACATTTCCTCAGCCTGGAGAAAAATGTGTTCAATTTCCCTCCAAACTTGTAGAATGTAACATAGGCCCTAGACGTGGCTTATATACTGTAGTGAGGTGAAATTGAAACAGACGGAGGCGGGGTCATAGTGGGGATCATCCACTAGTCGAAGTATGTTCCCTTTTTCCAAAGGGTTTAACAAGCGTTTAAGAAACTTTGTAAGAAAATTTCCCCTGAAAGCCCGTATGTCTGACAGTTTGATGAATGGGTTTTAAAAAAACCCACAAGTTGAAGATTGAACACTTATGCAGCATATTGGGGGAAACTTTATTTTAGGGAAAAGTTTCGCCACACAGTGGCTTTTATCAGTCCAATACAAAAAGGAAGGGGGTAAAGGGGAGGGGGAGTGTGAGGGAATCATCCCCCAGCCGGAGTCATGTTTCAGTCCCCTCAAAACTTTTAGAATGTACAGCATAGGGCCGTAGACGTTTGGGTTATAACTGTAGTGAGGTACTTTTAAACAGACGGAGGGGGGATCATAGTGGTTTACCCTAAATCCCAATTTGGTCCTTTTTTTCCAAAAGGGGTTTAACAAGCGTTTTTAAGAAATTTTTTGTAAGAAAATCCCAGAGCTGGGAGTGTCTGAGAGTTGTGAAAGAATGGTTTTTAAAAACCCGAAAAAAAGTTGAAGATTGAATACTTTTGCAAACATTGGGAATCTTTATTCAGGAAACGTTTGTTTGCCACACAGTGGTTCATCAGTCCAATACAAAGAGGAAGGCGTAAGGAAGGAGGATTTTGATTTAAACAGGGCCCCCCAAAACCTGGAGTCCCATGTGTTCAGGGCCATCAATCTTGTAAATGTACAGCATAGGGCCGTAGACGTGGCTTATATACTGTAGTGAGGTGACTTGAAGCAGACGGAGGCGGGATCATAGTGGTATCATCCACTAGTCGAAGTAGGTTTTTGTCCAAAGGTTGAACAAGCGTTGAAGAATTCTTTGTAAGAAGATCCCATGATGCTGCAGTGTCTGACAGTTGTGATGAATGGTTTGAAAAACCGACAAGTTGAAGATTGAGACACTTATGCAGCATATGGGAATCTTTATTCAGGAAACGTTTCGCCACACAGTGGCTTCATCAGTCCAATACAAAGAGGAAGAACATTAAAATGGTATAAAATACCGACAGGTTGTTAGGTAAGACACATATGCAACAGTTAGGTATCTTTATTTCGAAACGTTTCGCCTACACAGTAGGCTTCTTCAGTCGAGTACAGAAAAGTTGATAGAAGCAGAAGATACTTGAAGACGATGTAATCAGTCCATCACCCTTAAAGTTTTGAGGTGGTCAGTCCCTCAGTCTGGAGAAGAGCATTGTTCCGTTGTCTGAAACAATATGAAGTTGAAGTGACAGGATGGAGCCTTTATATAGTGCTAGGAGGTGAGACGTAGGTTGCTTTGGGAGGGGAGGTCCCTCTCAAACCCAGCCGTTTTCACTAGTAGAGGTCGAAGTTGATGGTCTGTACCAAGATACCCTTGTGTTGCAGTGTCTGACAGAATGAACATTAAAATGGTATAAAATACCGACAGATTGTTAGGTAAGACACATATGCAACAGTTAGGTATCTTTATTTCGAAACGTTTCGCCTACACAGTAGGCTTCTTCAGTCGAGTACAGAAAAGTTGATAGAAGCAGAAGATACTTGAAGACGATGTAATCAGTCCATCACCCTTAAAGTTTTGAGGTGGTCAGTCCCTCAGTCTGGAGAAGAGCATTGTTCCGTTGTCTGAAACAATATGAAGTTGAAGTGACAGGATGGAGCCTTTATATAGTGCTAGGAGGTGAGACGTAGGTTGCTTTGGGAGGGCAGGTCCCTCTCAAACCCAGCCGTTTTCACTAGTAGAGGTCGAAGTTGATGGTCTGTACCAAGATACCCTTGTGTTGCAGTGTCTGACAGAATGAACATTAAAATGGTATAAAATACCGACAGATTGTTAGGGTTTAAGACACATTTTGCAATTTTTTAGGTATTTTTAAATTCAAAACGTTTCGCCTACACAGGGGGCCCTTTTTTCATGGGTCGGAAAAAGTTGATAAAGCGGGAAGATACTTAAGACGATGAAATTCGGGTCCATCCCCCTTAAATTTTTGGGGTTTGGTCAGTCCCTCAGTCGGGAGAAGACTTTGGGTTTCCCTTTTTTGTCGGGAAAAAAATTTTAAGTTAAAAAGTGACGGGATGGACCCTTTTATATAGGTAGGGGGTTGGGGAACGTGGGTTGTTTGGGGGGGCGGGCCCCTCTCAAACCCACCGTTTTCACTAGCACCAAACAATCTTGGGTTATTTTATCCCAATTTAAATGTTCATTCTGTCAACATGAAACACAAGGGTATCTTGGTACAGCCCATCAACTTCAAACCTCTACTAGGGGGAAAAGGGCTGGGTTTGAGAGGGCCCTGCCCTCCCAAAGAAAACCAAACGTCTCACCTCCTAGCACTTTTTAAAAAGGGGCTCCTTCCTGTCACTTCAATTTTCATATTTTTTAAGGACAAGGGAACAATGCTCTTTTTCCAGACTGGGGGACTGACCACCTAAAAAACTTTAAGGGTGTTGGCCCGGTTTAAATCGCTTCAAGTATTTTTCTGCTTCTATAAAATTTTCGTACTCGACGGGGTTGAAAGCCTACTGTGTAGGCGAAAACCTTTTTCGAAATAAAAAAAACCCCTAACTTTTGGCATATTTTGGCTTCCCCTAACAATCGTCGGTTTTTTTATACATTTTAATGTTCTTTCGGGCAACCTGCAACCAAGGGTATTTTGGGTTTACAGCCCCCATAAATTTTCCGACCCCCTACTAGTAAAAACGGCTGGGTTTGGGGGGGACCTGCCCCCCCAAAAAGAAAACCTAGCCCACCCCTAGCACTATAAAAAGGCCCCAAACCTGTCACTTAAACTTAAATTTGTTTCAGACAAGGGAACAATGCTCTTCCCAGCTGAGGGACTGACCCCCCTAAAAAATTTAAGGGGGGGTGGACTTTTTACATGTCTTAAAATTTATCTTCTGTTCTATCAATTTTTCGGTACTCGATGAAAACCCTACTGTTAGGCAAAAACGTTTCGAAAAAAGATACCAAAATTTTTTTGCATATGTTTTTCCCCTAAAAATCTGTGGGAAATTTTTTAAAAACCCATTTTAATTTTCATTCTTCGACATGCAACAAAAGGGGTATCTTGGTCAGACCATCAACTTCGCCTTTTCCCTAAACCAAAGTGAAAACGGCGGGGTTTTGGGAGGGGGACCCCCCCCCCCCCCCCCCGCAACCTACGCTAAACCTCCTAGCACTTTTAAAAAAGGTCCATCCTGTCACTTAAACCCATATTGTTTCTTTAACAAGGGGAACAATGTTTCTTCTCCAGACTGAGGACTGACCACCTCAAAATTTTAAAGGGGTGATGGACTGTTTAAACTTCGTCTTCAAGTATCTTCTGCTTCTTCAACTTTTCTTTTACTCAATGAAGAAGCCTACTGTGTATGCAAAAACTTTCGAAATAAAAAACCCTAACGTTGCAAGGGTGTCTTCCCTAACAATCTGTGGGAATTTTATCCCATTTTAATTTTTCATTCTGTCGGGAATTTCTAAAACCAAAAGGGGTATTTTGGGGTACAGCCCATCAACTTCGACCCTTACTATAAAAACGGTGGGTTTGAAAGGGACTGCCCTCCCAAAGAAAACCAAACGTCTCACCCCCTAGCACTATAAAAAAGGCTCCATCCTGCCCTTCAACTTCAATTGTTTCAGACAAGGGAAAAAATGCTCTTTCCAGACTGAGGACTGACCCCCCCCCCCCCCCCCCCCCCCCCCAAAACTTTAAGGATGATGGACTGATACATCGTCTTCAAGTTTTCTTCTGCTTCTATCAACTTTTTTTTTACTCGACGGGAAAAAAGCCTACTGTGTAGGCAAAGGGGTTTCAAATTAAAGATCCCTTTAACTGTTGCAAAATTTTGTCTTCCCTAACAATCTGTCGGTATTTTAATACCTTTTTTAAAATTTTCATTCGTCAGACATCCCAACACAAGGGTATTTGGTACAGACCATAAAACTTCGACCTCCCCTAGTAAAAAAGGGGCGGGGTTTTGAGAGGGACCTGCCCTCCCAAAGCAACCTACGTTCACCTCCTACCCATTTATATAAAGGCCCCATCCTGTCCCTTAAATTTCCCATATTGTTTGAAAAGGGAACAATGCTTTTTCTCCGACTGGGGGACGGGCCCCCCCCCAAAAAATTTTAAAGGGGTTGATGGACTGATTACATCGTTTTCCCGGGTATCTTCTGCTTCAAATAAAATTTTCTGTACTCGACTGAAAAAGGGGCCAAAGGTGTAGGCAAACTTTTTTCGAAATAAAAAATACCAAAACTGTTGCATTTTGTGTCTTATCTAACACAAAAAGAGGAAGGTTTAAAGAGGAGGAGTGTGGGGTAATCAGCCCCCTCACCCGGGATTCGATGTTTTCAGTCCATCAATTTTGTAGAATGTACAGCTTTGGGCCGTAACGTGGTTTAAATATACTGTATGAGGGGGACTTGAAGCAGACGGAGGGGGGTTTCATGGGTGGTATCATCCACTTGGGAAGGGTTTTTCCCCTTTGCCCAAAGGTTTGAACAAGCGTTAAAAGAAATTTTTGGGTAAGAAGACCCATTGGCTGTAGGTCTGACGTTGTGATGAATGGTTTAAAAAACCGACAAGTGAAGATTGAGACCTTAGGGGCCGGGCATAGGGGAATCTTTATTCGGGAAAACGTTTCGCCACACAGTGGCTTTTTCAGTCCAATAAAAAAGGGGAAAGGGTAAGGAGAGGAGGAGTGTAAAGGAAAATCAGCCCCTCACCCTTTGGAAAGTCGTTTTGTGTTCAGTCCATCAATCTTGTAGAATGTACAGCATGGGGCCGTAGACGTGGCTTATATACGTAGTGAGGGGGACTTGAAGCGACGGAGGGGGGGGATCATAGTGGTTTCATCCACAAGTCGAAGTGGGGCCTTTGCCCCAAAATTTTGGGAACAAGCGTTGAAAAAATTCTTTGTAAGAAGTTCCCAAGAGGCGGTAGGGGGCCCTGCCCAGTTGTGATAATGGTTTAAAAAAACCGACAAGTTGAAGATTGGACACTTTGCAGAAATATGGGAATCTTTATTCGGGGGAAAACTTTTCGCCACACAGGGGCTTCTCGCCCAAATTAACAAAGAGGAAGGCAAAAGGAAAAAGGAGGAGTGTGGGGTAATCATCCTCACCGGGAGTCGAGGGTTTTTCAGTCCATAAATTTTGTAGGTAAAATTTTACGGCAACCCACTCTCTGAAAAAACCCCTTCATTGGGGTTCCCACAGATAAAAGGGAAAGCACAAAAAATAAGGGGACGACTTTCAATCAGGACCCTACAAACACAACAATTCACTCTACCCCCGTCCCCCATTTTTGAAGCCCAAACGTTGGGTCTTTGTGAAAAGACTTAAACAATATGGCCCCTCTCCTTACGAAGCACTAAAGGGACATTTTTGGGGAACAAAACACGGGGGCCTCCGGTAGACAGCACTAAAAGACCCCCCCAACGCCACACAATCCCTAAAGATTACATCCGGGACACCCCCAGGGCCTCCCCCAAGCTCCTTTTGACGGTTTGGCCATCTCAATTACCACTTTCCCACCCAAGCATTTTAGAACAAGAACGTTTCACTAAAACTCCCACTGCTGGACCTGCAAACTCCTATAATCACCCACCAAGGACTGCCCCATCAAGAATAAGAAATTTTGTTCAAAAAAGTGGGGGTTTATGGAAAAACGATTTCCCGATCCTGCACCATTACCCACAGCACCAACCTGTCTTTAAAGCAAGGGTAATCATCAACCCCCTTTCACTAAGTGCCCACTCAAAGGGAAAAAAATCATATTGAAGAAAACTAAAGTTCTGAAAAAAACCCCCAATTCAAACCCCATATGCCCGCCCAAAAACCAAACCCCAAAAAACCCAAACAAACCTAAAAGCTAATCCCAGGCACCATCGCCCAGCAACTCCCTCCTCCCCTCCCCGACGGTGCTCCTTCCAAGGTGCTGTAAAGGGATGGTATGCCAAAACCCCTTTCAAACGCAGAAGGCCCCCGGGACTTTCAAAAACCCATTAACGAAAAATATTCCGGGCTGAAAAACATGCCTGCCTTTAAATTTTTCCGGGGAAACCACCCTTCAAAGACATCCCCAGGATCCTTCCCAACGTCCTGAACTTTACTGCACCTTAAAAAAACCTGTCTCCTGCCCAAACAAAATGCTCCGTAACTTCTATAAAACCCCTTCCCCCCCTGACCAAAGTTTTAAACCCAAATTTCCTCAACCCCCCGCCTCCCCCTCCCCCCAGCCTGCTGTTACACCAAACCCTTACATCTCACGCTGCCCTTCGAACCTTTAGTCCCCTGCTACCACCCCTTTTTAGATTCTCCCAGTTTAAAACCCCTCCAGAAGAAAGATAACGACGACTCCAGTAAACCCCCATGGGGGAAAAACCCTTACCTTTTACACTTTCCTTCCCAAAAACTGACACCAAACCTGTTCTGGGGAAATCTACAAAAGCCTCGGGGCTTGGGGGGCAGTCAAGTATGCATGTGGAAAAAAAACCCCTTCACTTTCACACTCACCCAAGTTCTTGAATTCATCAAGCCTCTACGTTTTACCTTCAAAACAACCAAAGGCCCAAATTTTAAACCCCCTACTAGAAGCAGCTTCAAAAAGTTTTAAAATGGCTCCTTTTCTAACCTGCCCCCCTCAGTTACCCCCTATAACTCCCATATGTGTTCTACCCTCTGATGTGACCCAGCCCCGTGCCAGCTACTCAAAATTCAAGCTTCCAAAATACAAAAAAATTCAATCAAAAAGTCCCTGCTATTCCCGTTCTCAAGTCTGCCCCCCGATCGCCTTAGCGCTGGGTTTACCCTTGGGTCTATTTCTCTTTTTAAATAAGAACACTCCTCTTTCCCGAGCTATTCTTCATCGTCCCGGGCTTCCCCCCCTCATCCCATTGGGTTTTACCCAAATTGTTTGCTTTCTTGCTAAGCTGTAATTCTACAAATTTATGGGGGTGAACACATCCCACTCCAGGTGGGGGGCTGATTACCTCACAATCCTCCTCTCCTTACGCCTTCCCTTTTTATTTTGGTGATGAAGCCACTGTGTGGGGAAAAGTTTCCTGGGAATTTAAAATTTCCCCTATGCTCATAATTTTTCAAACTTTAAAATTTTTTCGGGTTTTTTAAAACCCATTTTTCACAACTGTAGACACCCAGCATCATGGGATCTTCTTTCAAAGAATTTTTTCCCAAACCTTTTTTCAACCTTTGGACAAAGGGCCTTTCTTCGATATTGGGTGGGTAAACCCCTATGGAACCCGCCCCCGTCGTTTAAGTCACCTCCAAAAGTATATAAACCACTCTACGGCCCTAAACTGTACATTCTACAAGTTGATGGACGGGGCACATCGACTCCAGGCTGGGGGACTGATTACCTCACACTCCTCCTCTCCTTACGCCTTCCTCTTTGAAATTGGACTGATGAAGCCACTGTGCGGCGAAACGTTTCCTAAAATAAAGAACATAAGAACATAAGAATGTAGGACACTGCAAAAGGGCCCTACTGGCCCATACGAGGCAGGTCCTTATCAAAACGACACTACCTAAAGCTACTCAAGAAACAACTTCCCGCACCCCCCAACACCCAATCAAACCCAGCCCCTCCACTCATATATTTGTCCAGTCTCTTCTTAAAGCAACCCAAGGTCCTAGCCCTCTATCCCCCCACTGGGAAGACTGTTCCACGCATCTACAACTCTGTTAGAAAACCAGTATTTACCTATGTCCTTTCTAAATCTAAATTTATCCAACTTAAATCCATTATTCCTGGTTCTTACCTGGTTCGACACCCTCAGTACCTTATTAATGTCTCCCTTGTTTATGCCCGTCTTCCACTTATACACTTCAATGATATCTCCCCTCATTCTACGCCTCTCCAGAGAGTGCAGTTTTAAAGGGCTTTAAGTCTATCTTCATACGGAGGTTCCTTACACAGAAATCATTTAGTCATTCTTCTCTGTATGTTCTCTAATGAGTCTATGTCCATCCTGTAGTAGGGGACAAAACTGAGCAGCATAATCTAAATGAGGCCTCACTGTGATGTATAGAGCTGTAAAATAACTTTTGGACTTCTGTTACTTATACTTCTTGAGATAAATCCAAGTAATCTGTTGGCCTTGTTGCGCACACTGAGGCACTGCTGTCTTGGCTTTAGTTTTTCTGCTTCCCATGACTCCCAAGTCTTTTTCACTTCTGTATGACCAAGCTCTACTTCACCTAGATTATAGCTTCGAGGGTTATTTCATTACCAAGGGCAAGTACCTTACACTTATCCACATTAAACTTCATCTCCCATTTCTCAGACCAAAGAAATTAATTTTTCAAATCGTCCTGGGGGTTCATTGATATCCTCCTCAGAGTGAATTATACGGCCTATCTTTGTATCATCAGCAAACTTACTCAAGTCACTAGTAATCCCTTCATCAAGGTCATTAATGTAAATTATGAACAGGAGGGGGCCCTAAATGATCCTTGTGGAACGCCACTATGACTAATCCCCATTCAGATTTCACTCCATTAATGGTAACTCTCTGCTTTCTATTGGTAACCCATGCCTCAATCCATGCTAGAAGTTTACCTCCTAACCATGAGCTGCCACTTTTTTTAAGAGTCTCTTGTGAGGTACTCTGTCGAAGGCTTTACTAAAATCCAAAAACAATATCATATTCCTTATCACTGTCAACTGCCCCCAAATGTTCTATTGAAGAACGTCAGTAAGTTTGTCAGGCAGGAACGACCTCTCGTGAATCCATGCTGAGATTCATTTAAATCAAGTTATGCTCTTAAAGGGTGGACTTCTGATAATGTCAGCTATAATTGATTCTAATAACTTCCCCACTATAGATGTCAGGCTTATTGGACGGTAATTTGAAGGAGTGGACTTATCCCCTGATTTGAATATAGGAACCACATTAGCCATCTTCCACAACTCTGGCACAACACTGGTAAGGAGGGACGCATTGAAATACACTCGTTAATGGCTGACTAAGCTCCATTTTGCATTCCTTAAGTACCCTTGAAAACAACTCATCGGGTCCCGGGGACTTATTTGTTTCAGTTTTGGTCTATCTTTTTTAATAACCATGTCCCTCGTGACAGTTTTTATTAGTTAACTTAAATTCATCAGGAACTAAATAATTGTTAATTACTGGAAACTCATTTACATTCCTGTGTAAAAACTGACAAAAAATAGTCATTAAATAAGGAACACATTCCAGTTCATTATCCGTCAGCTGTCCTTTCCCCAGATTCAGAGGTCCTACTTTTTCCTTCACCTTCGTCCTATACACTTGAAAGAACCCCTTTGGATTAGTCTTTGATTCATTAGCGACTCTAATTTTCATAGTCACGTTTAGCCTTTCTAATCCCCTTTTTTACTTCTCTTTTAAGCTGAACATATTGGTCAGAAAGGGTTTAAACCCTCCTTTTCTGATGCCCCTTATAAATTCCCCTTTTCTCCCTAATAGATGCTTTAGCCTCCTGTTAACCCATTGGGATCGTTATTATTAGACCTAATTTCTCTCTGGGGAATGTATATACTCTGGGCACTGTGTACATTATTAAGAAAACACTAATAAAAGCAGATCCCTTCATATTCATAAGTATGATTATCGTCAATAAAATCATTAGCTGATAACCCCAATCAAGATTAGACAGATGTTCCCTAAGTCCATTATAATCGGCAGAACGAAAATCGGGGTTTTTTTACTGTATTATCATTATTTTTGCATTCCCAATTAATGCTAAAGGTGATGGATTGTGATCACTTGCACCAAGCTCTTCAGTGATCTCCAGATTATTCACGAGTTTTTCCCCTTATTTGACAAGACTAGGTCTAGCAAATTATTACCCCTGGTAGGTTCAGTTACACTCTTTTTCCCAGAAAACAGCCTGAACTTTTTTCCATGAAGTCACTGGACTCTAGATTACCTGTCAAAGAATTCCAGTCAATTTGGCTAAAGTTAAAGTCCCCTACTATGACTACTTTACTGTGTCCAGAAGCCCTAAAAAATTTCGTCCCAAAGAAGTCTCCCTCTAATCGTGATCCAAGCCGGAGGTCGGTATATTACACCTAGAATTAGTTTTTCTTGACCCTCCACGAACTCTACCCAAACAGACTCTGTTACTGCTCCATCTATTTTTATACCTGTTTTATGCAACAATTAAAAATTTTCTCGAACATACAATGCAACTCCTCCCCCTTCCCATTACATCTATCCACATTGAATAACTTAAATCCCTGAATATTACACTCAGCAGTCATATCCCGACTCTTTAAAACATACCCCGTTTCAGTTAATGCAATGATATCAAAGTTCCCCGCACATGCTACCCCAAAGTAGTTCATTAATTTTATTTCTTGCACTTCGACTGTTAGAATAAAATACCATCATATGTTTTTCTTTTGCACATTTTTTCCCATTCATCTTTGTTTTACACAATTTCTGAAATTAAACATTACCCAGAGTTACTCCATGACAGTTACTATTAAGATTCTTAATATCAGAGCATAAGTCAATATATCCATACTCATTATTAATCATTTCTAAACCCTACCTCTAACTAATCCTAGTTTAAAGTCCTAACAACCCCCCAACTGAGTTAGCAAGAAAATCCACACCTGCCCTGGATAAGTGAACCCATCCCTGGCATACATGTCATTTCGGCCATAGAAGTTGTTTCCCCGTTGTCAATGAATGGTAAATGCATTTTTCCTTACAGTGTTTATCCAGCCAACAATTAATACCAATTGCTCTGGACAACCATTCATTACCAACACCTCTTCTTGGCAAATGCCACATATAACAGGGCGCCCCCCCTTCTTTTCCCAATCATGTCTATAGCTGTCCTGAACTTTCTAAATAAATCCTCACTTCTACGCTTGCCTACATCATTGCCTCCAGCACTGAGGCAAATAATAGGATTGATCCCATTACCGTTCATGATGTTGTCAAGCCGGCTAGCAATGTCCTCAATCCAACCCCCGGAAAGCATACCCTTTGTCTCCTTTTCCTGTCCTTCAAGCAGAATGCCCTATCCATGTATCTAACCTGGCTATCCCCAACAACAACAATATTCTTTCCTTTCCCTTTTTGTCGTTCGTCGTGACGATCCCAGTAGTAGACTCACATTCGTCGGGTAGCACCGAGAATGACTCACTACCATGACTCACCCACAACTATGACTCGCCCACAACCACCACTCACCTACAACCATCACTTAACCACAACCACCACTCACCAACAACCACCACTCACCCACAGCCATTTACTCACCAACAACCACCACTCACTCAAAAACAACCACTCACCCAGAATCACCATCACCCACAACCCCGCTCACCCACAAACCCTCTCTCACCCACAACCACCACACATTTACAACAACCACTCACCCACAACCACCACTCACCCACAGCTATCACTCACCAACAACCCCGACTCCATCACAACCACCACTCACCCACAATCACCACTAACCCACAACCACCACTCACTCACAACTATCCTCACCCACAACCACCAATCATCCACAACCACCACTCACCCACAACCAACACTCACCCCCAACTATCTCTCACCCACAACCACCAGTCATCCACAACCACCACTCACCCACAAACCCCCCACTCACCCACAACCATCACTCACCCACAACCACCACTCACCCACATCTATCTCTCACCCACAACCACCAATCATCCCCAAACACCACTCCCCACAATCACCACTCACAACTATCTCTCACTCCACAACCATCAATCATCCACAACCACCACTCACCCACAGCCATCACTCCCACAACCAGACTCCCCACAACCATGACTTTACCCACTACCATGATCACTCACAACTATCTCTCACTCAAACATCTCTCACTCACAACCACCATTCTCCCAACCACCACTCACCCACAAACCCCCACTCACCCCCAACCATCACTCACCAACAACCACCACTCACTCACAACTATCTCCCACCCCTAACCACCAAACATCCACAACCACCACTCACCACAGCCATCAAACCCCCAACCAGACCAAACCCACAGCCATAACTCACCCATACCATGAATCACCACAAATATCTCTCAATCACAACCATAAATCATCCACTCACCACTCACCCACAACCCCACTCACCCACAACCATCACTCACCAACAACCACCACTCACTCGCAACTACCCCTCACCCACAATCACCACTCACCCACAACCACCACTCACTCACAACTATCTCTCACTCACAACCAACAATCATCCACAACCACACTCACCCACAACCAATACTCACCCACAACCATCACTCACCCCACAACCCCCACCCTACAACCATCACTCACCCACAACCACCACTCACCCACAACACCCACTCACCCACAACCACCACTCACTCACAACTATCTCTCACCCACAACCACCAATCATCCACAACCACCACTCACCCACAGCCATCACTCCCACAACCATGACTCACCCACAACAATGACTGACCCTCTACCATGATCAGCCACAACTATCCCCCCACCTCAAACCCCCAATCACCCAAACCACCACTACCACACTACACTCACCAAAACCACCACCACTCCCAAAACCAAAACCCCCAAATCCCCTCACCCCAACCACCGCCCCCCACCACAATCTCTCACCCCAACCACCACTCACCACCACAACCCCCCCCACCAAACCACCCTCACCCCAACACCACTCACCCCCAACCACCCCTCACCCCCAACTATCTCTCACCCACAACCACCAAAATCCCCAACCCCCACTCCCCACAACCACCACCACCCACAACCATCACTCACCACAACTATCTCTCACCCCCCAGCCACCCAATCACCACAAAAACCACCACCCCAATCAAAACTCACCCACAACCACCACTCACCACAACTATCTCTCACCCCAACCTCCAATATCCAAACCCCATCACCCACAACACCACTCACCCCCAATCACCCCTCACCCAAAACCACCACCATCCAACTATCTTCACCCAACCACCAATCACCACAACCCCACTCACCCCAAAACCATCACTCCCACAAACCATGACTCCCCACAACCATGATCACCCACAACCCTGACTACCCCCAACTATCTCTCACCCAACCACCATTTACCAAACAACCACTCACCCCAACCACCACTCACCCACAACCATCACCACCAACAACCACCACTCACCAACAACTACCTCCCACCCCCAACCACCAATCTCACAACCCCCACTCACCCACAGCCATACTCCCACAACCCTGACTCACCCCAGCCAGATCACCCCCTACCCGACTCACCCACAAAATCTCCATCACAACCCCAATCATCCCAAACCCCACTACCCACAACCACCACTCACCCCCAAAACCCTCACTCACAAGAACCCACCACCACTCGCAACCCACCACCCCAATCACCACTCACCCACAACCCCCACTCACTCAAACATCTCTCACTCACAATCACCCCAAACATCCAAACCCCTCACCACCCCCAACCATCACTGACCCCCAAAACCCTCACTCACCCCCAAACCACTCACCTACAACCTCCTCACGCACAACCACCCTTTACCCAACCACCAACCCCCCACAACCACCACTCCCAAAAACAATCTCCACTCACCCCCCAACCACCACTCACTCCCAACAATTCTCTCACCCACAACCACCAATCATCCACAAACCCCCACTCTCCTACAACTATTACCCACCCACAACCACCACCACCCCCAACCCCCATTCACCCACAACACCACTCACACACAATCTCCACCACCCACAAACCCCCACCACCCACAACCACCCCTCCCCACAACCATCACTCACCAACAAACCCCCACCACTCACAACCCCACTCACCCACAACACCCCTCACCCACAAACCCCCGCCACCCCAAAAAACTCTCACCACAACCACCCCTCATCCACACCACGACTCAAAAAACAACCACCACCACCCACAAAATTTTCCTCAGCAACAACCGCACCACTCACAACCACCACTCACCCACAATTACCCCTCCCCACAACCACCCTCACCCCCAAATATCTCTACCCCAACCACCAAACATCCACAACCACCACTACCCACAACCACCACTCACCCAAACCACCTCACCCACAACCACCCCTCACCCCCAACTATTTTCACCCAAACCCCCAAACTCCACAACCACCACTCACCCACTCACCACTCACCCACCACCCCCTCACCCACAACATCTCTCACCCACAAACCACCAATACACAACCACGACCACCCCCAAACCATTCCCCCCAATCACCAGTCACCCACAACCCCCACTCACTCCAATTATCCTCACCCCCAACCACCAAACAACCCCAAACCCCCCACCCACAACCCTCACCCCCCAACAAGGCCACCCCAACCATGATACCAACTACCATGACTACCCACAAAATACTCTCTTCTCAAACACCCATCATCCCCAAAAACCACTCCCCACAACCCCCATCCCCACAACCCTCACCCCCCAAAAACCACCCAAACACTCACAAAACCCCCACTCACCCCAAACACCGCTTCAAACAACCACCACTGACTCACAAAATATCTCTCACCCACAACCACCAAAAACCACAAAATCATCACCCACGCCCTCACTCCCACACCATGACTCAGCACAGCCCTGACTCACCCACTACCATGACTCACCCACCATGACTCGCCCACAACCCCCACTCCACCAGCCATCACCCCACAACCAGACTCACCCACGGCCATACTCCCCACTACCCCGACCACCCCCAAAATATGACCGCCCCAATCACCCCTCACCACAAAACCCCCACTCCCCCCACAATACCCCTCACTCTCAACCACCTCACGACAACATTTCACCCACAACCCCCAATCTCCACAACCACCACTCACCCACAATCACCCTCACCCACAACCATCACCACCACAACCACCCCCACTCACAACTCCCCCTCCCCAAATCACCACTCTCTCACAAACCCCCACTCACTCACCAACTTTCTCACGCACAACCCCCAAGTCCACAAACCACAACCACCCTCAGCCATCACTCAAACAACCAGACTCACCCACAACCAGCTCCCCACTACCCTGATTTAACCAACATGACTCGCAAAAAACCCCCCACTCACCTACAACCATCACTCACCCAAAACCACCACTCACCCACAACCCCATCACTCACAACCACCATCACCCCCAATCACCCCTCATCCCAAACCACCATCACTCCAACCACCACTCACCCCCAATCACCACTCACCCACAAACCCCCACTCACCCAAACTATCCTCCCCACAACCTAATTCCCCAACCCCCACTACCCAAAACACCACTCCCCCAACCACACTCACCCACAACTACCACCCCCCACAACTACTCTCACCCACAACCACCAATCATCCACAAACCCCCATTCACCCCCATCCCCCCACCCCAACAACCACTCACCCACAACTATCTCTCACCCCCAACCCCAATCACCACAACCACCCCTCACCCAAAACTACCACTACCCCCAATCACCACTCACCCCCAATACCACTCACTCACAATTCTCTCACTCAAACCACCAAACACCACAACCACCCCTCACCCACAGCCATCACTCCCCCAACCTGACTCACCCCAACCATGACTCACCCCCTCCTGACCACCCACAACTATCTCTCACTCAAACCACCCCTTCATCCAAACCACCACTCACCCACAACCCCACTCACCCACAACCATCACTCACCAAAAACGACCACTCACTCACAACTATCTCCCAACTACAACCACCATCATCCAAACCACCACTCACCCACAGCCATCACTCCCACAACCATGACTCCCACACCAGACTCACCCACTACCTGACTCCCCCACAAATATCTCTCACTCACAACCACCAAACATCCACAACCACCACTCACCCACAACCCCACTTACCCCCAACCATCACCCCCAACAACCACCCTCACTCGCAAATCCACTCACCCCCAATCACCCCTCACCCACAAACCACCAGTCAACACAACATTTCACTCACAACCACCAATCATCCACAAACCCCCTCACCCACAACCATCACTCTCCCACAACATCAATCACCCACAACCACCCTCACCTACAAACCCTCCCACCCCCCAACCCCCATCACCCACAACCACCACTCACCCCCCAACCCCCACCACACAATCTCCACTCACCACAAACCCCCACTCACCCACAACCACCCCCTCACTCAACTATCTCTCACCCCAACCCCCAATCATCCAAACCACCCTCACCCACAGCCAACTCCCACAACCAAACTACCCACAACCATACGACCCCCCCCATGACTCACCCACAACTAACTTCACTCACAACCCCCCACTCACCCCCAACCACCACTCACCCCCAACCCTCACTCACCCAAAAACCACCACTCCTCACACCACCCCTCACCCAACACCCCTCACCCACAAAAACCACTTTTACAATATCTCTCCCCCAACCCCCTTCATCCACAACCACCACTACCCCCGCCAACACCCCAAACCAGACTCACCCCCAAAACCCTACCACCCACTACCCTCATTCACCCACAACTATATTTGCCCACAACCACCCTTACCCCCAACCACCACTTCCCCAAAACCCCCACTCACCCACAACCACCACCACCCCCCCAACTATCACTCACCAAAAACCACCCCCACTCACAACCACCACTCACCCACAAAAAAACCCCTCACCCCCAAAAACCCCTCACCCACAAATACCCCCCACCCCAACCACCAAATTTTCCCAAACCCCCACTCACCCCCCAAACCCCCACTCACCCACAATCATCACCCCCACAAAACCAAACACTCAAACCACCACTCACCCACAATCACCCCTTTCCCCCAACCCCACCCTCCAATATCTCTCACCCACAAACCCCCAAACATCCAAAAACCCTCCCACCCCTGCCATCACCCCACAACCGACTCAGCACAGCCAAAACCACCCCCAAAAATGACTCACCCACCTAACTCGCCCACAACCACCCCCACCCCAACCCTCCCCCACAACCATGACTCACCCCCGGCCAGATCACCCACTACCATGACTCACCCACAACTATGACTCGCCCCCAACCCCCACTCACTCACAAAAACCACCACCCACAAACCCCCCACCCTAACCACCACCACCCCAAAATATCTCTCACCCACAACCCCAATCATCCAAACCACCACTCACCCACAATCACCACTCACCCCCAAAACCCTCACTCCCCAACAACCCCCACCACTCACAACTCCCCCCACCCACAATCACCACTCACCCACAACCACCACTCACTCACAACTTTCTCACCCAACCCCCAAACGCCACAACCACCACCACCCCAGCCTCAAACCCCAACCAGACTACCCCAACATGACTCACCCACTACCAGATTTAACCTCAACTATGACTCCCCACAACCACCACTCACCCAACCCTCACTCACCCACAACCCCCATCACTCACAACCACCACTCACTACAACCCCCACTCACCCCCAACCACCCCTCACCCAAACCATCTCTCACCCCCAACCACCACCATCCACACCCCCCACTCCTCACAATCCCACTCACCCACAAACCCCCACTCACCAAATATCTCTCCCCACAACCCACTCACCCCCAACACCCTCACCCACAACTATCCTCACCACAACCACCAATCACCCCAACCACCCCTCACCCCCAATCAACACTACCCCCAACAACCCCCCACCCACAACTATCTGTCACCCACAAATCCTTCATCCACAACCCCCACTCACCAACAACACCACCACCCACAATACCACTCCCCCAACCACCACTCCTACAACTATCTCCATCACAAGCCCAATCACCACAACCACCACTCACCCCCAAACCATCACTCCCCCCCAACCCTGATCACCCAACCATGACTCACCCACTACCCTGACTCACCCCAACTATCCTCACTCTCAACCATTTTTCATCCACAACCACCCCTCACCCCCAACCACCCCTCACCCACAACCACATCACAACAAACCCCCACTCACTCACAAAATCTCCCACCCACAACCACCTATCACCACAAACCCCCACTCCCCACAGCCATCACTCCCAAACCCTGACTCACCCCAGCCCCTGACTCACCCATACCCTGACTCCCCACAACATCTCTCACTCACAAACCCCCAAAACACCCCAACCACCACTCACCCCCAACCCCACTTACCCAAAACCATCATCCCCCAACAACCCCCACTCACCGAAATACCACCACCCCAATCACCCCCCCCACAACCACCAGTCACTCACAACTATCTCTCCTCACAACCCCAACACCACAACCCACCCCCCACAACCACACTCTCCCAAACCCTCATTCACCCCAACCCCACTCACCTACAACATCACTCACTACAACCACCCTCACCCACAACCACCCCTCCCCACAACCACCACTCACACAATCTCCACTCACCCCCCAAACCCCCACTCACCCACAACCACCACTCACTCACAACTACTCTCACCCCCAACCACCATCATCCACAACCACCACTCCCACAGCCATCCTCCCACAACCATGACTCACCCACAACAAAGACGACCCCTACCATGCTCCCCCAAACTATTCTCAATCACAACCACCAACATCCACAACCCCACTCACCACAACCACCCCTCACCCACAAACCTCACTCACCAAAAAAAAACCCCACTCACTCACAACCACCACTCCCCAATCACCACTCCCCACAACCACCACTCAAAAATCTCCACCCACAACCCCCAAATCCCCAAACCCCCACCACCCCCCATCACTCCCCCAACCATTGCTCACCCACAACCATGACTCACCCCTACCATCACCACCCACAAATATACTCGCCACAACCCCCACTTACCCACAACCACCCCTCACCACAACCCCACTCACCCACTACCCCCACCACCCCAACTATCACCACCAACAACCACCACCACCACAACCACCACTCACCCACAAACACCACTCACCCCAAACACCACTCACCCACAAATATCTTCACCACAACCACCATCTTCACAACCCCCACTCACCCACAATCACCCCTCACATACAACCATCACTCACCAACAACCCCCACTCACTCCAACTCCCACTCACCCACAATCACCACTCACCCACAACCACCCCTCACTCACAACTTCATACACCACAACCACCAATCACCACAACCACCCCTCACCCCAGCCCTCCTCCACAACCATGACTCACCCACAACCATGACTCACCATAAGACTCATCCTCAAATATAACTCGTCCCCCAACCCCCACTCACCCACATCACACTCCCCCACAACCACCACTCACCCACAACCCCCACTCACCCCCAACCACCACTATACCAATCTCCACTTACCCCCCAACCCAACTCACCCAAACCACCCCTCACCCACAACCATCACTCACCCAAAAACCACCACTCACTCACAACCACCACTACCCCCAATCACCACCACACCACAAAACCCCACCCACAACCACTCTCACCCACAACACCACTCATCCACAACCACCCTCACCCCAACCACCCCTCACCCCCGCACCCCACTCACCAACAACACCACTCACTCACAACCACCACCACCCACAATCACCATTCACCCACAACCACCACTCACCCACCATTATCTCTCACCCCAACACCAATCATCCCCTACCACCACTCACCCACAACCACCACTCACCCACAACCATCACCCACCCCAACCACCACTCACCCACAACCATCACCCCAACAACCACCAATCACTGACAACCACCACTCCCCCCAATCACCCGGGTTTCCCCCCAAACCCCCACTCACAACTTCTCTCCCCCCCAACCACAAACATCCACAACCACACTTCACCCCTGCCACACCCCCAACCCGACTCACGCACAGCCAAACTCACCACTACCATACTCACCCCAGTATACTCGCCCCCAACCACCCTCCCCACAGCCATCACTCCCACAACCGACTCACCCCGGCCATGACCGCCCCACTACCCTGACTCACCCACAACATACTCGCCCCTAACCCCCCAACCCCTCACAACCCCACACCCCCCAATCACCACTCACCCTCAAACCCCCACTCACCCACAACTATCTCTCACCCAAACCCCCAATCACCCCAACCCCACTCCCCCCCCAC
>NC_069403.1:10808315-10896492 GCF_026875155.1 Cherax quadricarinatus | reverse complement strand
GTTTTTTGAGACGTGTAAAGTTAATGAGAAAATCAAATCGCGAGGATCAGGAGGACTACAAAGAGATCTGGACAGGCTACAAGCCTGGTCCAGCAACTGGCTCCTTAAATTTTAAAACCCTGCCAAATGCAAAGTCATGAAGTTTGGGGGAAGGGCAAAGAAGACCGCAGAACAATATAGTTTAGATGGCCAAAGACTGCAAACCTCACTCAAGGAAAAAGATCTGGGGGTGAGTATAACACCGAGCATATCTCCTGAGGCGCAATCAATCAGATAACTGCTGCAGCATACGGGCGCCTGGCAAACTACGGATAGCGTTCCAATACCTCATTAAGGATTCTTTTTAAGACTCTGTACACCATCTAGTCAGGCCCATACTGGAGTATGCAGCACCAGTTTGGAATCCACACTAGTCAAGCACGTCAAGAAATTACAGAAATTTGCAAAGGTTTGCAACAAGACTAGTCCCAGAGCTACGGGGATTGCCCTATGAAGAAAGTTTGAGGGAAATCGGCCTAAACGACACTGGAGGCCGGGATGGTCAGGGGAGAAAATGATAACGACATATAAAATACTGCGCGGAATAGACGAGGTGGACAAAGACGGGATGTTCCAGAGATTGGACACAGACACAAGAGGTCACAATTGGAAGTTGAAGACTCAGATGAATAAAAGGGGATGTTAGGAAGTATTTCTTCAGTCATAGAGTAGTCAGGCCATGGAATAGCCTAGAAAGTGATGTGGTGGAGGCAGGAACCATACATAGTTTTAAGGCGAGGTATGATAGAGCTCATGGGGCAGGGAGAGAGAGGACCTAAGTAGCAATCAGCAAAGAGGGGGGGGCCAGGAGCTGTGACTCGACCCCTGCAACCACAAATAGGTGAGTACAAATAGGTGAGTACACACACACACACACACACACACACACAAAACACACACACACACACAACACACACACAACACACACACCACACACTTTTCTCATATCTCTTAAGAAATATTCTCTCATCGAAACCTTTATCATCTCACTACAGAACAACCCCAAGATTACTTCGAACACTCTCATAAATCATTTGTATACTCACATAAACCCCTTTGAAATTTCCAAACAAACACTAAAACATTTCCAAGACAACATTTTGAATACTCCCAAATAAGATTTATCATCTCAAATTTTTATCTCACACTTTCATATTTCATTAAATTACAACTCATCCCCCAAAACTCCTCCCTCATTCTCCAGATTTTACAACGTATCACAAAAAACTAACTCAGACCCCTTACTTTGAAACTACACCAAAAACACCATCATTTACCTTTGAATACTCCAAAAGCATCATTCGAATACCCCAAATCACACTGAATACTCCCAGAACCCTTCATAAATACTCTTGCACATCATTTGAACACCTTCAAAAACACCTTTGAATAGTCTCAAACACCATTTGAGTACTCCCAAATACACCACTGAATACTACAAAAACACTTTTTCTCGTTTTAAACTAATTTCATCAGAAAAAATCACACAACCCAAAAACTTATAATCACTTTTCAGCAACTCTAGTTTCAAAAAACACCCACAACCCACAACACCCATAACCCACATCACCCACAACCACAACACCCACAACCCACAGCATCCACAACCAACAACACCCAAAACCAGCAACCCACTTATAACATCTTTTGGGTATTCTCTAGTTCGACAACAACACCCACAACCCACAACACCCCACATCCAACAACACCAAACCCACAACACCCACAACCCAAAACCCCCCAAAACCCCACAATTTTTTCCTCGTTTTTAACTAATTCATCAGAAAAAGTCACAACAACAACCCACTTATAACATCTTTTTCGAATATGTCTAGTTCGACAACAATACCCACAACACCCACAACCCACAACAACCCACTTATAACATCTTTTTCGATATCTCTAGTTCGACAGCAACACCCACAACCCACAACAACCACAACCACAACCCCACAATCCACAACACCCACAACCCACAATTTTTTTTCTCATTTTAACTAATTTCATCAGAAAAAGTCACAACAGCAACCCACTTATAACATCTTTTGGGTATCTCTAGTTCGACAACAACACCCACAACCCAAACACCCCACATCCACAACACCCACAACCCACATCACCCCCACAACCCACAATTTTTTCTCGTTTTAACTAATTTATCAGAAAGTCACAACAACCAACCCATTTTATAACATCTTTTCGGGTATCTCTAGTTCGACACAACACCCACAACCCAAACACCCACACCCCACAACACCCACAACCCACATCTCCCACACCCCACAATTTTTTCATTTTAACTAATTTCATTAGAAAAAGTCACAACAACAACCCACAACTTAAAAACCACTTTTCAGCATCTCCAGTTCGACAACAACACCACAACCCACATTTTTTTCTCGTTTTAATAATTTCATCAAAAAAAAGTCACATCAACAACAACACACTTATAACCACTTTTTCGGCATCACTAGTTCGACAACAACACCCACAACCCCAACACCCCACAATCCACATCACCCACAAAAACAACCCACTTATATCATCTTTTTTGGTATCTCTAGTTCGTCTACTTTACCCACAACCCTCATCACTTCCCAATTTATTCACAATTTATTCGATACAAATTTTTCCCTTCTTTTACTGAATCTTAAATGTAATACACTTTCCCTCTTTACATTACTAAAATTCTAATAAAACCTCTCCCATACCCATCTCCTTGTTCCACATAAATTGATATTATACTCACAACAATAATCTCACTACCCAACTACTGCGACATGTTTCAACACCCTCCATTCTTTTCCAAATTTTCATAACTTTTCAATTCAAATATTTCTTTTTAAAATATTAACATATTACATTTATTTTCAGAAAAATCTCCCATATTTCTTTAAATTTCTAATACAACCCTCCCCATACCCCTCTCCATCTCACCCACATTTCTTTACATCCACTCCCCCATCTCCCAACCAAAACCTCTTCTGACACACAAAAAAAATCACATTTCACTCCACAAATGAATCTCGTCACCTATCTAAAATCCACTAAATATTCAAAAAAACTCTATGACCAACCTAACACCACACACACACACACACACACACACACCCCACACACACACACACAACACACACACAACACACACACACCTCACTTTACTTTGAACACATTCAAACACTCTCATACATCGTTTGAGACCACCTTTTCTCAATTTTTCTTAAGAAATTTCTCTCAGCCACAATCTTTATCATTCACTACAGAACAACCCCAAGATTACTTCGAACACTCTCATAAATCATTTGAATACTCACATAAACCCACCTTTGAACATTTCCAAAAAAACACTGAAGCACATCCAAAATATCATTTTGAATACTCCCAAATAAGATTTATCATCTCTAAATTTTACTACACTTACACATTTTTAAAACTGAAATTAACACTCATCCACCATACTACCCCCTCAGTCTCCAGACTTTACAACATTATCACAAAAACTAACTCAGACACTTATGACATGAGACATTTTAACCAAAACTAACACAAACACATATCTGTTATATCTCCAATATCTAAGATCACCACAATCAAGACGTTTACCAAATTCTATAACCCCACCACTAAGATCACCATTTTTTGTACACATTCTTTTTAAAACATCATCACAACGAAGATCACTAAAAACAAATCTATACTTTTACTAAGATCACATAACATTTTGGTCTTCCCCTAACTCAACCATCTATTTACATTCTCATTCCACTTACACATTTCATTAACCAAAATTTAATTCATCCACCAAACTCCTCCCTCATTCCCCAGACTTTACAACATTAGCAACAAAAAAACTAACTCATACACTTATGACATGAGACATTTCCAAAAATAACACACTGACAAACTTTGAACCAACTCAAAACATCACCAAAACACCAATGATCATCTTCAAAAATACTTTGCACATCATTGAACACCTTCCAAAACACCATCAAACACCCCCGAATACTCCCAAAACATACTGATTACTACCAAATCACCACTAATACTACCAAAACACCGTCAAAAATCACCAGAAACTAAGTTTAACATCACCATCTAACACCCTTTTTATAGAAATCCCCTCAAATCACTATAACCAAGAACTCCCTCCCCATGGGCGCATAAAAAAAAGCATGAACACTAACCTAATACACAAACACCTAGTACATGATCACCATCAACTGAAAACCCTATCTTGTACACACATAAATCTAAAAAACAACCACCATCAACAAACGCTCATATTCACTTACCTCAAAAACCACTAATACCACAGAAAACTCTCATTTCTTATAAACATTCACACAAAAAATCATATTTGACAATAGCTAAGTGCACTCACCTCACTACCACCAACACACGATGTCACACCCACAGAACCGGCGAGGTCACCTCCAGTGACGTCACACTCCCATCTGTGTTTACTTGGTGGTCACATCACACCCAAAACCCCCCTTGTTTCAACCTGTTGTACCCACAATATCTAAGAACACTATAACCCAAAACGATTACCAGATTTTATGACCCCACCACTTAAGATCACAGAAATCCACCATTTTTTTATAAACATTCACACAAAAATCACGATCACCATTTCCATATCATGTTTACCATCATCTATCAACACTCTTCACCAAGATCACCAAAAATCTAAGATCATTCATCTCAAAACTACTATGATCACTGAAAACAACTTATTTTTTAAACATTCGCACAAAAATAAGACATACACAAAAATACCGCGACACTTCCACCAACACTATACATAACATGAGCACTATAACATATCTTCACCACCAAAAATAAAAATAATACACAGACACCACAACTTTTACATTTCAATCGCAAATTTAAGACATGTGGCATACTCACCAAATCTAAGACATTCACCTCAAAAATAAAACATACAAATCATATCTAAGACATACACCAAAACCTATAATTGACATACTGACAATAAATATAAGACTAAGCACAAAAAATTTACCATGTCATGAGACATTACCAGAACTAAGTCACACACCTCCAAATAATACACAATCACTTTACTAAGTTCATGTTAACTATTTCATCAACAAAAAATATTAATACAATTTACTCACCAAATTTATGTTATAAATCATCAAAACATAAAAATTTTTTTACAATTTTTTTCTCAAACAGAATAAATTTTTTACCACATTTATCATTTCTCATCTATGTTACATATCACATTTCTCACCCTCATCATCCCTAAAACATCCTTTCTTTTTCATCCGTATATCACCCAAGAGATGTTTTACCCCGACGAGCCATCACGACGTAGGAGCCAGAGTGTAGTAAGGTGGTGTTGGAGTGGTGATGGTTGCTCTGGCTCCTACGTCGTGATGGGTCGTCGGGGTAAAATATCTCTTGGTGATATACGGATGAATAAGAAAGGATGTTTTTAGGGATGATAGTGTGAGAAATGTGATATGTAACATAGATGAGAAATGATAAATGTGGGATGAATATTTAGTTTTAGAAAAAATGTGGGAAAACATTTTAGTTTGATGATTATAACATAAATTTTTGGTGAGTAAATTGTATTTTAAATTTTTTTTTTTTGATGAATAGTTAACATGAACTTAGTAAAGTGATTGTGTATTAGTTGGAGGTGTGTGACTTGTTCTGGTAATGTCTCATGACATGGTAAATTTTTTTGTGCTTATGTCTGATATTTATTGTCAATACGTCAATTATAGGTTTTGGTATATGTCTTAGATATGATGTGTATGTCTTAGTTGGAGGTGAATGTCTTAGATTTGGTGTGTATGTCACATGTCTTAAATTTGTGATTGAAATGTATAAGTTGTGGGTGTCTGTGTATTATTTTTATTTTTGGTGGGGAAGAATTAAATTTTAGTGCTCATGTTATGTTTAGATGTTGATGGAAATGTCGTTTGGTATTTTTGTGTATGTCTTATTTTTGTGCGAATGTTTAAAAAATAAGTGTTTTCAGTGATCATAGTAGTTTTGAGATGAATGATCTTAGATTTTTGGTGATCTTGGTGAAGAGTGTTGATAGATGATGGTAAACATGATATGGAAATGGTGATCGTGAATTTTGTGTGAATGTTTATAAAAAAAATGGGTGATTTCTGTGATCTTAGTGGTGGGGTCATAAAATCTGGTAATCGTCTTGGTAATAGTGTTCTTAGATATTGTGGGTACAAAAAGGTTGAAACAAGGTGGGTTGGGTGTGATGTGACCACCAAGTAAACACAGATGGGAATGTGACGTCACTGGAGGTGACCTCGCCGGTTCTGTGGGTATGACATCGTGTGTTGGTGGTAGTGAGGTGAGTGCGCTTAGATATTGTCAAATATGATTTTTTGTGTGAATGATTATAAGAAGTGAGTGTTTAACCGTTGTGGGATCTGATAGTGAGGTGCTGGCCGGACCCCTTATATAGCTTCCTTGGATGCTTCACTTTCATAGTTCCTTGATAATGTGAGTAGTCACGAAAGCGCTTGGAATTTCTCTATTCTTTCAGAGTGGTTGTTTTGCATATGTTATATATTTATATATATATATATATATATATATATTATATATATATACATATATATGTATATGTATATATATATATATATATATATTATATATTATATATATATATATTATATATATATATTATAATATATATATATATATATATTATATATAAAATTTAGCTGAATTAGGCTAAATTAAATTGTGCTTGTTATAATAAGGTTAGGTAAATTTTCTAAGATTCTTTTGGTACAAAATTATTAATTTTTTCGTTAACATAAATAAAAAAAATATATCTTTAATCGTATGAGAGAAAATTTTAAAAAGAACTTAATTTTAAACGAGTTCTTGCTAACTGACCAGTTTAATCTTTAGCTCAAGTTCTTTCACAATTCTCCGTGCGTCATCAGGAGACTTACTTGGGGTTTGTTTTCTTCATTTTTGAAAACTTTCCTGTTCCCAGTCCTTGTTGTAAACGTTTTTGTACCAATGTTTAACACATGAATTGTTAAAAGTTGTGTGTTTTTTGCACGCGTATTCGTGTTCGAGAACTCCAATATGACCACTTCCATTTCTTTTAGTATAGTTGGCCAGCGATATTCTGAGGAACTTGGGTTATTTGAGCTGTGGGTTATGCTTGGGCGAAGGCCCCTTGATACGGTAATATTTGCTGGTATCTCCTCTTAAATATTAGCCCCGAAGCTAGTGTCACTTACTGCATAAATATTGCTTAGGGAATGCCCATTGAAATCAGGGATATTTAAGGTGCAGGGAGGAATACTAACACCATGTGAATGCTTGCAATAATAATTCCTTCACTGCACGTGGTGTCTTGAATAGAGGGACCAGAGGAATCTAGGTTGCTTGGTGGAATCAGGGGATTCTAGTAGCATATTCTCCACCACCAAGTGTGTCAGTACTTTGTTAGTGCATGTAGTTAAGAATTTTTTAAGGTGCCCCGTGGCCTGGTAGCAAAAGCTCTCGCTTCACATGGTGGGGGTCTGAGCCCGATTCCCATTGAAGGGGTGGAAACATAGTATGTGTTTCCTTACACCGGTTGTCTATGTTCACCCATCAGTAAAATGAATACCTGGGTGTTAGTCGAGTGGTGTGGGTCGCATCCCGGGACAAAACTGACCTAATTTACCCGAAATGCTCTGCATAACAAGCGACTCTATATAATAATATGTTACTGATGTCAGCTATGGTCTGTATACCTTGTACATGTACTTGTAGTAAATAAAGATATTATTATATTATTGTTATATTATCAGTTGCATATGGAAATGTATCCTAAAAGCCACTTGTGAAACTGAGACGACTAATCTCAGACATTACAGTACTTGCTAGGGTGAGCATCTCACAAGGAGGCAGTCCATACACAATTTCCACAGTAGATATACATAATATCGTTATTACACATCCTTTACTGATTGTGTTGGTGGTTGGCAAAAGAAGGTTAGAGATGTCTATTGTACATCTTTATTATAACTGTAAGTGGTATCATGTGCTAGTAGAAATAAAGATTGTTATTATTATAAAGTGATTTAGCTATTTTATTTTTTAAGTATGGAAAATCTTGATAACTTTCTTGTGATTTGTGTTTAATAATGGGGTTAATTGTGTTTATATAGTAGTGTAGGAGTGTAATGTTAATGTGACTTTTGAAAGGTGATCGGCCAAAGGAGTACCAGTATTCCCTATAATTTCATTATTTATTGTAATTAAGTAAAATGTAATTGTTGAAATGTTGGAAAAATTATTATTCCGATAAGGAAAATGTATTACTCACCTGGAAGTGTCACTAAATTTAAATAAATATATGTGTATAAGATAAACGTTTTGTGAGAGAAGAATCAAAGATGGCGTACTGTAAACACCGGACCGGCGAGTGGTGAATGTAATAGTAGCCAAAATAATATTGGCGGAATTACTTCACTACAAGATAAATGAAGAGAAAATACATCTGGAAGGGTCCAGATATATAAAGAAATGTAATCATAAAGGATAATTTGAATTGAAAAAAACAAGAACTGCAGCTGGAGACACTACAGTGCATGCCAAATATATCATCCAATAATTAATGTACGCCTCTGGCCCTTGTGGTTTAGCGCTTCTTTTTTTATTATAATAATAATAATGTACGCCTCCCAGTGTGTATTAACCCACACACAACAGGTAAGGTAGCTAGGTATTGGCCAACGTTAAGTTGCCTTTGTTTTAGGTGTTAGAATTTTGGCCAACATTAAGTTGCCTTTGTGTTAGGTGTTAGAATATACCACCAATGTAATAAATGAGTAAGTTTATTAATTTGTTATAATATGAAATTGTGTGATTAATAATTTGAAATTTTGTATCTCAAACAAAATACTTAAAACTGTCAAGGCCATATAACTTTTTTTATAATGCTGCATAAGTGTCTCAATCTTCAACTTGTCGGTTTTTCAAACCATTCATCACATATAATGAAACAGTTCACTAAATAGCCAGTGTTAGGCTTAAATTTTCATAATAAATTTTGTGAATTATTATTTTGTTATTATTATTATTATTATTATTATTATTATTATTATTATTATTATTATTATTATTATTATTATTATTATGTGAGTAAATTACCTGCATGAGATTTATAGAATATTACCTGAATTATTACCTGTAAATAATTTGGGTGAGGTTAGTGGGACTTATTCACAGTAGGTCACTGAACAGTAACTCCCTCGACTGCCCACTTCTTCACCACTCTCACAAAAAGCTAGACCTGACATTAAAATAATTATCATATTAAAACCAGCTACTCTGGTAATTAAAGTTATGTGGACTGTATGTTATTTTGGTTTTCTTGCTGAGTACACAAAAATATAACTATTAGTACAATACATATAATACAATTGTGTTATTTGAAAGAACTTTGTATTATCACTTACCATTCAATTACTGTAGATGGATCAGACCACAACACCTAACACCTAGACCCTACACTGGCCAGCTAGAGATCTAAATACAAAGACTAATGGTGTAATTCCCTGTGAGTGATGTTTGCATCCCATATCTTCCTCCATCCACACGTAATTCTTGAGGTCCCACAAATTTTCTGTCCCAATTCTTCAGCAGAGGGTGCTAACACAGGTTCCTATTACAAATTCAGGCCACAACAACCCAAATTGGCCTTTGAAGACGCCGAATTACATTGCATAACTCGGTCCAGTGTTCACACATAAATTCAATATGGCGTCTTCCCTCCAGCATCATTCAGCAGCTCTTCTACACTCGTCACTCGGAATTTCTCAAAAATGTCAAATCAGCATCATATTTTATTACACAATTATTATATTATTCATTTATATGTTCTACATTTAGGACATTATATAAAAAATTTCCACAAATATTCATGAACCATATGTCTCTAATTCAGATCCTGAAGTTAGTTGGGGAGCTGAGATGGTGTTCACTGAAGAAAGTATATTGTTTTCCACCTCAGTGTTCCTGAAGTTCCACAAGCCTCCAAGATACACCAACATCAGAAAGTTACTGTTTGTTGTATCAAGAGTTCTCAATTATATGGGTGGAAGGATAATTCAAAATTGTTTTCTTCTGAAAAAAATCCCCCACATAATTCTATTCTATTCTTGGTGATTTGCTGGTATGGATCTCGGCCCGGGTCTCTTCCAATTTGGTGACCCGGCATTGGCTCCCCGGGTAGGGAAGTGTCGTTTACCTTCTTTCCTCGTACTTACGTGGCAGTCCTCCAGTGGGAAGAGGGGTTCCTCCCCTGTTCTATGGACAAATGATGTCCCAAAAGTTAGTTTATTCTAATGGTGGTTGGTGTGGGGTGCAACGGAGGTCCTCAGCAGGCCTTCACAGCGACTTCAGTCGGGGGAGGGTGATGTGCAATAACTAGGAGTAAGGTCTCCAAGTCTCTGATGGCTAAGTACACAATATGTGCTCCCTCATCCTCCTGGGCCTGTCCCACTGGGGTCATTGGGAAGTACCTGCAGCGAATGGTCACTGTCGCTAGGTAGTCTAACAGGTAGTGCACGAGGAATTTCAGAACCATCCGGTCACAGTGGGCATAGAGCTCCTCTCTTGCCCGTTTATGATCTGTGCAGTGGTGGGATACCCTAAGTGTAGGCTGTGGATATACACCCACAGTTCCCTCGTTTGTGTCTGAATACTTGGAGGGGGTGCCCTGTGAGTCGCCCTGTCATACCAGCAGCAGTTCTGTGAATCTCCAGGGTCAGGAAGTGGGCGCCTGGCCACACTGACAGCCCATAGCACAATCTGGATACCGCTGATGGAGAGTGCAGCACGTGGCTGTGCCTCGAGCATTGCTGTCTTAGCAGCCTCATCTGCTGCATCATTGCTGGGGATACCCACATGGCTCAGGTTCCAGTTGATGGTGGCACTGCGTCCCTGGGCCATGAGCGTCTGCAGGTTGCTATGGATTAAGTGTATGTTGTCTCTTGGCTCCCTGTGCACAATTGCCTGGATCACTGACTTGCAATCAACATGGATGACGAGGGGTTGCTCATGATCTGCAATTGCATGCTACAGAGCTTGCTAGATGGCATAGAGTTCGGCCTGCAGAGCCCTCTATTTGATGTGGCGTACATGTTTCTGAAAGGTGAGGCACCTGTTGATGTAGATTGCCAAGGTACCTATAGCTGCGAACTAATTCCAGGTCGATGCCCAGGATCTGCAGCTTTTAATTGATTTCCCTGGTGCGAAGGATCATGGCTTTGAATTTTGCTGCAGATATCTTGAGCCCCAGGTGATGGCAAGTGGAAGCCAGCAGATCCAGGTCCTCCTGGGCGCTCTGTAACAGCCGGCACTTCCTGGATACAACAAGTGCCAGGTCATCCACGTAGCTGAGCAGGAACGTGCCTGTGAAGAAAGGCAGACGCACGAGCTGGTGCATCAGTACATTGAACAGGGAGGGACTAAGCACCCTGCCCTGCAGAGTGCCGTTTTCCAGGGTCTTGAGAGAAGAGGCTTGCCCCTGGAAATGCAACTAGGCTCACCTGTCCTGGAGATAGGATCGAAGTCATGCAAGCAACCTGCCCTTAACTCCCCTGTGGGCCAAGAGTGCAAGGATGGCAGGTGCACTGGCTAACTCGAAAGTTTTCTCGAGGTTGAGGAAGACAACAATATGGACTTGGGCATCCGACCCAATGCTTGCCAGTAGGGTGGTAAGGCTTTCAAATGTGCCCACTCCTCTGGTGAATCCATAGAGGTGTTTATGAGGAAGGCTAAGCTTGCACTTCAGTCGCTCCAACACCATCCTCTCAGACACCTTGGAGATGCAACTGGTGGGGGAGATGGGTCTCACACTGCCAAGATCCCCGGGCTTAGGAACTGGTATGATATCGGCCTCCTTTCATACGGCAGGGCGTCTGCCGGCTCTCCAACTCCGGTTGATGACCCCCAGGACAGCTTCGTGACCAGAATAGCAGGACCGAGTGATCATGCCATAGGTGACACCATCATGCCCTGGTGCAGTGTCCCGATTAGATGTGAAGGCTGCCTGGAGCTCTCGGTCAGTGAAGTCTTCATTGGTGTCGTCCTTTGCCTGGCATGCCACTTGGATCACCACCATCCTTCTAGGAAGGAGGGTAGCCTGGAGGTCCTGGAGATCCTGAGGCAGTTGAGCCACAGCTGCTCTGGAGGTGAAAAGTTCCATCAGATGCTCTGCCTCCATGGCGGGGTCTGGGTGCACACGGGCCACACCGCAACACTGCCCAGTGGCCATTCTTAACTTGGTCCATATCTTAGATAAGGTGGTGGAGCAGCTGAGGGAGGCACACCACTCGAACCATTTAGTTTGCCGGACCCTGTGTGAGACATGGCGCACAAACTGCACCACTTCCCTTAGTAGACGCATGGACTCGGCCGTGGGATTGCGCCTGTGCATCTTGCAGACGACATTGATCCAGTGGTTATACTCCTTGATTTCCTCATTGTAGAACCACCAGTCACACTTGTATGACCCTCTGGCTGTAATCCTGGGTATGGCTGCCTCAGCTGCCCATGTGAAGGCCACCTGTGAGCTCTGAGCCACCTATCTGGATCTTCTGGTAGAGTAGTCTCTGCCCACCAGTGCTCGATGACCTCCTGGAAGCACTGTCAGTCGGCCTTCTTGAGATTCAATCCGGGGGTATGTGTAGAAGGTGCGTGCCGCTGGACCATCAGTGTGGTGACCACTGCAAAGTGATCACTGGTCAGACGGGGGTGGACCTCTCATCTTGCACTTGAGAGCAGCCGTCTGGAGATGAGTGTTATGTCAAGGCGGCCACCATAGTGATGGGTTGGCTCCCCATTGTTGAGGAGGGCGATCTCAGGTACATCCTCCAGCACAGACGCAAGATGCCTCCCAGTTGCATTGGTGGAGAAGACAGAATTAAGTATTGGGTGGTGGGCATTAACATCCCCAACCTCAACAAGACCCTCCAGGGGGAGAGAGTGCTGCCACCTCTGAAATGTCAAGGGTGGACAGAGAGCTTCTGTATATGTTGTAAACCACGAGAGGTCCATCCAGCAGGTGTCAGGTGATGACCTGTACCTCCACGCCCTCTCCACAGTTGGTGGGGTCAGCAGAGATCGAGTGGGGGATAGTGTTCCTTGCATAGATCGCCGTGCCCCTGCTGGTGCCTTCCAGGTGCTGAAGGTAAGCCGAGAATCCCAGGATACATGGCTGTGGTTGATGTGGTGGTTTGGTAAGTGTCTCCTGGAGCAGGAAGACATCCACCTCATCTTATACTGCAGCTTCAATCACTAAGTGAATTTTCTGCTGCAGCCCACAAATGTTCCACTGGAAGATCTTCAAGGGCTGGAGAGGTGGCCCTCTGATTCCATCTCTGCCTGGGACTCGTCATTTTCTATTGTTGGTGACTCCAGGATCTCCTCCATCACGGACTGGAAGGACTTCTAGATGATGGCTTGAAGTTCCATTGAATCCCTATCCAGTAGGACCACACCTAGCATATATGACAGCAGCTGTTTGCAGGCTTCCTTGTCCTCTGCCGATGGCAGCAGGACGTCTTCAGTCGAACGGGAAATGAGTCCACCATTACTTCTGTAGGTGTGGGGCTGGACGACTCTTCGTGTTGGGGCTGGGACAATGGGTATGTCTGGGTGGCTATCGACACTGCAACTGCATAAGTTGGGTGCACCCTGGGCCAGACATGAGTGGCAAGAGTGGCCGTGGGCTTCTGTGTTGCCTGGGGGTGAGCCGCTGCTGGACTTTGGCCGTTCACAGGAGGGGCCTGCCCTCGGGAAGAGGCCTGCTGGTGGGATGGCATGGATTGATGGTGCCTGGCAGAGGCCTGCTGAACAGTGTTCCTGGCCTGTGGCCGCCTTTCCCAGTGATTGTGTCTCCTCAGCCATCTTGCAGTCTGGCCCTGCTGTTGGTCATGCTGCTGCAAGCCAGCAACTTCCCTCTGATGCCACTGCTGGGAGCCCAGCACTGGGAACTCACTGTTATTGCTGTGGTGCCGTGGTCAGAGCCCATGCTGACTGTTGCTCAGTGGTTTTGTGGTTGGGCGTTGCCATGGGTGCCAGTGACACAATTGCTGTCAGTGCTGCACCATCACAGGACAGCTTTGGTTCCAGGCATGGTGCCTCTTTAAGCAGTTGGAACACTTGGGCTCTGGCTGAGAGGCCTCGATGGTCAGTTGTTTGAGGAGTATAATGCAGTCCTTTGAGTCGTGTGCCTTGCTGCACACTCCACACTTCTTCTCTCACTGGCAGGTCTTGAACTTTCCCCAGACCCCAAGGTCCAGGTGTGTGGGTAGTGATCCTTTGTGGTGTATCACCACCTGTAGGGTGGACACCTTGTTCACCCAGGTAGTGACTCACTCCGTCTCGACAATATTGGGCACTTCGGAAATGGGATCCAATGGGAGGGGCACAGGGATGTGTATGAGAATCCCCTTGTATACCTTCTCCCAAGCGACCAGTTCCACCATGCTGGGATGCATCACAACCAGCCCATTTAACTCCTCGTATGATTCCTCGTCCTGAGGAATGACCGGAATCTTGTTTCTGAGAGTGAGCTCGCAGCGGAACTTGAGGCGGGATATGTTCTCCAGATTCCTCACAAACCCATAAATGGGAACCTTGAATTTGTTGAACTCCACGGTTGCTTGTGTCCGAGCAGAGCGGGAATTCTTTCATCCACGTGGAGTCAGTCATTTCCCATCCTCTGTGGTGCCTGATGCTACAGGGGTGGGTACCTGGTGTGGCCCCATCCCCGCCAATGGAGCAGTAGCCACAGTCTCCTAGGTTCCTCCCAAGGTCCACCTGGGGGAGCTGCATGCGT
Organism: Cherax quadricarinatus; assembly: GCF_026875155.1. Taxonomy (NCBI): domain Eukaryota; kingdom Metazoa; phylum Arthropoda; class Malacostraca; order Decapoda; family Parastacidae; genus Cherax; species Cherax quadricarinatus. Next base: position 10,881,581 of record NC_069403.1, on the reverse strand, counting down.
GCACTGATGGGGCAGTGCCCTGAGGGCCCTGCCCTTACCAGATCTCCTTGGGTAGCTGCTGCCATCTGAACTAGTGGCAGGTCGGCAGATACAGCAGTCTCCACAGTGTCCTTGGCCTTCTTGGTGGGGGGCTTCCATCTGCCCCACGTCGTCCTCCGACTCTTCTATGCATTCCAATAAACGTTTAGGCCGCTCTCTTGGGCCTGACGAGGTGACTGTGGTCGTAGGGACAGAACCAGCAGCTGTGCTGCTGACCGTGACCTCACAGCCGCCCACACGGGGCTGGTAGCTGTGAAGCACAGCTCTCCGGTCGGAGCTCTCAGCCACCCTCACGTGGCTCACAGCTGACGCACTAAACACAGTCCGACCAACGAACACTAGAATCGACGCTACACATTAGGGCGAGTGTATCGCCCTAATGCACACGAACGCATAGCCCACGAAGAATAAGAACTAACACAGATGTCAATCTTCACGTCCAATCCTCATTCTGAATTCCTCCCCTCCTGCCCCCCATAATTTCTAACATTAAGGTTTTAATCATGACAGGAATTTAGAGCTAGGCTTTTGATAATAGATATTACAATAACCCCAGTGGAAATAAGTCACTTTGAATTTTTAATTATTGTAGGTTATTTACACTATGTATGGTAACTGTAATTACTTGTATCTGTACCTAAATAAACTAAAAGTTGATCGCAGGGCACATATAATAGTTATACATATAAAATAAGTTTTCTTTAGATACTTGAAGTAGTCATTTTCTTTCTCTCTTCTGAAGGACAAACATATTTTATAGGAATAAGTTGCATGATTCACGTCCTGGTTTATAATATCTTTATTTACTACAAGTACATGTACAAGGTATACAGACCATAGCTGACATCAATGACATACTACTATATACAAAGCCGCTTGTTATGCTGAGCATTTCGGGCAAATTAGGTCAGTTTTGTCCCAGGATGCGACCCACACCAGTCGAATAACACCCAGGTACCCATTTTACTGATGGGTGAACATAGACAACCAGTGTAAAGAAACACGCTCAGTGTTTCTACCCTCTCTGTGAATCGAACCAAGACCCTCGCCATGTTAAGCGAGAGCTTTTGCCACCAAACCACGAGGTAGCAACCCATGATAACCAAGTAAAGCCACCCCCATTGTAAGTCAATTTGACTTTTTTGGGTTATCCTAGACCAGTGGTTCCCAACCTTTTCTTACTCCCGCACCCCTATAAAAATTTTGCTCTAACCTCGCACCCCCTACAATTTAAACTTTGTTCAAAAATAAAGGATGTGGAATCATACTAAATTTTATCAAAAGAAGATATTTATTTCACTTTCTAATATAATATGTGAACAAAAATCAGACTTACAAAAAAAAAAAACATATCACAGAATGATATTTGAATACACCTTACAAAAATAATAACTCTTGCTTCAAATATATACAAAAAGTCAAATCAAGAACTAACTTTCAAACCTTCAGAAAGGAATTTTATTTTTTTAATATGTAAAAAATCAAACATATGGACAAGAAAGGATGTCTCAGATTAACAAGAGCATTTCACCCCTCCATGGAAGATGTGTTCATTTAATATCACATACCTACAAGTCCCTCCCAAGAAGCTCATTGCTAGTAATCCCTTCCTTAAATCTCTTGTTAGAGCAACTGCTCAGGAAGAAATTTTTCGCCTAGCTGGTAGTAATAAGTTATCACAAGTTATATACACTGATGGATCTAAACAGGAGTCTTCTGGCAGGGCTGCATCTGCTCTTGTTGCCACCTCCCTAGTTAAGAACGATAATAAATTTGTTGAGTTAGGCATAAGAATTAACAACTGGGCGTCTACACTGCAAACTGAATTGTTTGCAATCCTAATGGCGCTAAAGCTAACCTATGACACTGAGCTTGACTCTATCATCATTACTGATTCTATGTCATCATTGAAGGCTCTTGGCTCATATAATGACTCCAACAACATGCTCATTGGGGAAGCCAGGTATAGATACTCAAAAATTAGGGACAAAGGAATTAATGTACAATTGCTATGGATCCCATCACACATTGGATTACTCCTTCATGATAAAGTTGATATGTTAGCCAAGAAGAGTATCCAGAAGGAGAACGTAGAATATAACTTTGGTATAACTGTGTCTAGCATTAGGAATAATATTAGGAGAGAAGTAAATAATGAAGATGATTGTTATAGGAATGCAGTTAGAAGCCTGAGTAGATCTATAACCCACTATGATAACATGAACGTAGATAAGTATGTTTATGGAGCAACTTGCAATGTGAACAGACTGACTGATGTTGTAGTGGCCAGGCTTAGGCTTGGTTACAAGTACTTCTGGCAGTTTGGGAGACACACAGGTGATGATCAAACTAAATGTAAATTATGTGATCAGGCATATGGTCACTCTCTTGAACACTATGTGCTTAATTGTCCACTTATTGAGGAATACAGAGACAGACAGTATAATAACCTATGTGACATGTCAAGATATCTTATTAATGAAAATAAGATACCAGATATACTAAGCAAATTTCCTAAATTTGCTTGTAACAGATAAGTGAACTATAGATATGTAGATATAAATCCATATGTATTCCTGTTAACCCTTTGGGGCCTAGTTCCTAGGCCTTTTGTGTATCCACATGCTCTCGCGCTAGCGTCCACAGGATGGATATGGGGTGCACAATAAACTAGCCACTTCGGTGGCAAATCTAAAATCTATCTATCAGATTAACATGTGAATGTACCATACAAAAAATAGTTACTTTCTTTAAATATGTACAAGATAATAAAATCAAAAGACTGACTTCCAAAACGTTTGCGAATCCATTTTAATTCAATGACTCTTTTGTTCCTGTTTCTTGCTTGAGAGTTTTTCAAAACGGGGAACTGTTGGTGATAGCAACACGCATGTCTGCCTATGCATTCAAACGATTTCTAGATTTTGTCCTAGTTGACAAAAGAGTACTAAATCGTGATTCACATAAGTAAGTTGTCGCAAATGGAATGAGCAGAGTTAGTGGAGTTTGACAAAGTCTTGGAAATAGAACCAGAGCCGAGCACCAATACTCTTCCAAAGTTTTACTCTCAAATTGCATTTCAAGAGCACGATCTGAACGCAGATCTATAAGATCTTCTTTCAGCTCTCCATCATCTGACATTTTATCCAAATTGAAGGAGTAAGGATTCATAAACCATTCTTCAGATGATTCCAGCTTCCCTACATCAAAATATCTATCAAATAACGCTGTCAGCACTTCCAAATAAGCCACAATTTCTCCACAAACACTAGGAATCAAACTTGAAGATTCATTACCATCAGCTATTTCTTCAAGTGATGGAAAATTTGATAGATTTCCTCTTTTCACTCGTTGACACCGCAGATATAACTTATCTTTGAATGCATTTAGCTTTTCATAGCAATTCAGCAAGTTTATATTTTTACCTTGAAGTGATAAACTCAGATCATTCATACGAGTGAATATGTCACTCAAATACGCTAAGATTTGATTGAATTCTTGCAATTCCAACTCTTCAAGCAGATCACAACGACGTTCCTTCAGAAATACTTTGATTTCTTCTCGCAGCTCGAAGAAGCGGGTTAAAACTCTCCCACGGGAGAACCATCGGACTTCTGTGTGGAGTAAAACTGTATGTTCACTTCCAAGATCTTCACAAAGTGATTAAAAAGGCGGTGATTTTGAGCATGACCTCTAATCCAGTTGATGGTCTTTACTGAAGTATCAAGGACTTTCTTCAATTTTGGAGGCAAGGTTTTTGATACCAAAGCATGACGATGAAGGAAACAATATGTAATCTGTTTCATCAGTGAAAAAAAAAAACAGATTTATTTCCCGGCATAGCAGGAGCGCCATCAGTACACACAGATCCAATAATTTGGATATCCAATTCATATTTTGCAAAGAAATCTTTCACAAACTGAAACACATCTTTTGCTTTGGTGGTTGTTTTCAGTTGTTCACAGAAAACAAAGTTCTCCTTTATGGCACCATCATTAACATACCTCACCAGTGCAATAAGTTGACTGCAATTAGAAACATCAGTAGTTTCGTCCAACTGAAGGGAGATTTTCAAGGGACTAGCCTTCATATGTGAGATAACTTGTTCCAAAATATCTAAACTCAAATCGTCAATTCGGCTTCGAATAACATTATATGACAGTGGCACTAATTCAAGCTTCTTTCTTGCTTCATTTCCGAGAATAGTTGTAGCCATTTCTAATGCACATAGTTTAATAAGCTCTTCTGCAATAATATGAGGTTTCTTAGACTTTGCTACTTTGTACGCCACTTGGTATGAAGTCATCAGCAGTGGTTTGTCAACAGATATAAACCCTAATTTTGGAAGGGTTGCTCGAGAATCAAAACGGACTCTTTTAGCTTGCAACGACTTAAAATCATGGCCCGCAACATTGGCCCCACCATGTTGGTTGTTGAAGTGTTCTTGCAGCTTAGATGGCTTCAAATTAGCGTTGGAGAAAACAATTAATTCCACAGATTATGCACTCAGGCTTTTGCAGATCCTCAGTCTCCGTTGAAAGTGAAACCAAAACGAACGTAGTCATCATTCCATTTTCTTTTCTTCGACATTGTGAAGGGTTATGATGATAATCTGAAATAAAGAGATGAAAATGAAGATAATGGTAATTTTACTATGATTATTGAATATTAATAAGTAATAAATAAATCAATTTCCTGTTATTAAGACGGACGCTTCTCGCACCCCCTGGAATGATGTCTCGCACCCCAAGGAGGTTCGAGCACCCCTGGTTGGGAACCACTGGATCTACACATATGCTTCTTTGTATGATAATTTATGTAACTGTATTCGTCTACCTGTACCTGAATAAATTTATTTACTCATGCTGAGTAATCCAGTAGTGAGAACATTCTGCTCACAACGGAAATGTCCCGGGAATTGCAAGGAATTGATATATAAATATATTAGAAATTTCGATCCTGGTAGGAGACATGTTGGTGTCCCGTGGCTCGATCGCTAGCGCACAGCTCACACACTGAGGTTCGGAGATTGAATCCCTGGTACGGCTAGAAAACGTTAGGACGTGTTTCCACAAGACACCTGCTGTTCATGTTCACCCATTAGTTTAAAATGGGTACCTGGGTGTTAGTGGACTGAAGTGGGTCGCATCCTGGGACAAAACTGACCTAATTTGCCCGAAATGCTCAACATAACAAGCGGCTGTCTATATAGTAGTATGTCATTGATGTCAGCTATGATCTGTATACCTTGTACATGTACTGGAATAAAGATAATAATAATAATAATAATAATAATAATAATAATAATAATAATAATAATATTATTATTATTATTGTTATTATTATTATTATTATTATTATTATTATTATTATTATTATTGTTGTTATTATTATTATTATTATTGTTATTATTATTATTATTATTGTTATTATTATTATTATTATTATTATTATTATTATTATTATTATTATTATTATTATTATTATTATTATTATATTTTATATTATATTATTATTCCAGCCCAAGTTCAATACGACATATATAATTAAATTATTATATTTAAAAAAAGTTATTTTTAACTACAATGAAATAAGTCACATTGACTTTTTTGGGGGCTATTCTAGGTAATTTACGCCATGTATCATAATTGTGCTTATGTGTACCTGTGTCTAAATAAACTTGCAAGCTACATGTTATATAATGTCGTGACGTAAAGAAAATTATGTTCGGATTTTTTATCCGGTGAGTAAGTTATCCAGGATAATGTTTCCTGAGAAACTTTAACAAACAACCAACCCAGGACTGGTGTGGGTCGCATCCTGGGACACTGACCTAATTTGTCCGACATGCTGAGTATAACAAGGGGCTTTCTATATGGTAGTATGTCATTGTTATCAACTAGGCCTGTATACCATGTACATGTACTTGTAGTAAATAAAGATATTATTATTATTATTATTATTATTATTATTATTATTATTATTATTATTATTATTATTATTATTATTATTATTATTATTATTATTATTATTATGAGGATCCTTTAATCCTTTCCCACAGGATAAGATAAGATTTTTTAACCCCGCAGGGTTAACCACCCAGGATAAACCAAGAAAGTCAGTGCGTCACCGAGGACTCTGTCTTATTTCCATTGTGGTCCTCAGTCTTCTTCACCAGGATGAGACCCGCACAAGTTGACTAACACCCAAGTACCTACTTGTCTGCTAGGTGAACGGGACAGCAGGTGTTAGGAAACATGCCCAATGTTTCCATCCTTGCCAGGGATCGAACCATGGAGAGTCAATGTATGAGGCGAGAGTGTTGCCACTGGCCACGGGATGATGTTCATTCTATGTGAATACAGTTTATCGTATATCCTACACAGTAATACTGAAATTTGTAGACCTGGAGAATATGCAGAGAACTTTCATGGCAAGTGTAAGTACAATAAAGCACCTAAATTACTGGGAACGGTTGAAGTCCCTCAAGCTTTACTCCTTGGAACGCAGGCGAGAAAGATACGCCATAATGTACACTTGGAAATTCAGAAGAGGGACTAGTCTCAAACCTACACCCGGAAATCACTCCCTACGAAAGCAAAAGACTCGGCAGGCGGTGAAACATTCCCTCAGTGAAAAGCAAGGGAGCCATAAGTACACTAAGAGACAGCATAATAAGTGTCAGGGGCCAGAGACTGTTCAACAGGCTCCCAGCATACTTAAGGAGGATTTCCCAAGGATTTCCCCTAATTGTCTTCCAAAAGAGGCTGGATAGTCAGTACCTGACCAGCCGGGCTGTGGTTCGTACGTCGGTTTGCGTACGGCCAGCAGTAATGCCTGGTTGATCAGGTCCGGATCCACCACGAGATCAGCTCATGGACCGAGCCGTGGGGGCGTCGACCCCTGGAACACCCTTCAGGTATACTCCGGTAGTTGCACTTGGTCTCGACCAACGTTTGTAACCCCCGCAAACGTTGTAGCAAATGGTCTCACCGAATCGTGAAACAAACTCCTTGTAAAATCTGCAGTAGTAGTTATAAGTAGGAATAAGATTATTTCAAGGCTGCCCGAAACGCTCTTCATAACCGGGGACTTTCTGTGAAGTAAGTCAGTGTCATCATTTTTTTTTTTTCGTGAATTCAGTGTAACCCAAATTTTGTTGGAAATCAAATTTATCATTTAATAAAGTATCCATTGACTGCTAAGTGGAGAGGCACAGCAGGTGCAAAGAATCATTTCCAACGTCTTCGCTCCTCCGCGGATTCATCTCCGGTCCCTCAGTGTGTGAGTTGAGGCAGCTACCAACTGAGCCAGTTGTGTAAGTCAGTAAGTTAATTCAGGTACGGGTACACATTGGTACAATAATCATGCCTAGGAGCATATGTGTAAATTACTTAGGATAACCCAAGAAATCAGACAGAAAGTGACTCATTTCCTTTGGGGTTCTTATAACATTTTTTTAGTTAATGCCTGTCTGTAAGACACAGTGGAACTCTGTCATGATGGGAGAGGTACGTGGTAGAAGTCTTGCTAAGTAGCAGTAGAAGATGTGGCCACATGTGGGAGTGGCCCACTAGTGAAAGTTGGCCAAACCATTAGGTGGACCAGAGATATTGTAGAGACATCCTCAATCTTCAGTTGGAGCAGTGGAAGTAGCAGTTGGTGTGAGCACCCGTGGGCAGGCATGGCAGTAGGTCAGGCCTATATGATGGGCCGCGGTTTAGCAATCAAATGGTAGAATCTTGCGTTCTTTATACCAAGATTCCAAGGTGCTGCTGTGTCTGACAAGTGTCTTTAGATTAAAGTATGTAATACCGACAGGTTGATGAATAAGACACATGTGCAACACCTTGGTATCTATACTGAGACACATTTCGCCCACCATGGGTTTATCAATCTGATAAAGAGACAAGAGAAGGTAGCGTTCTATACTGGAGCCAGTGGAAGAAATAGAACACTCAATCAGCAGTATGAAAAGCCTTTTATAAGTCAAAGATCACGATACCCAGGAAATTCTCATATTCACATTTGGGTTTTTATATATTGCATTGGATTAATTAACGCGATATCCCTCAGTTAAGATCCCCAGAAACCTGACAGGTAATTACGGATATTTTCATAAAGAGATAGATTTTTGCACCCAAGTTGCTAGTTTATTGTGCAGGTCATATCCATCCTGTGGACGGCAGCGCGAGAGCATATGGATACACAAAAGGCCTAGGAACTAGGCCCCAAAAGTGTTAACAGGAGTACATCTGGATTTATGTCTACAGTTCACTTATCTGTTACAAGCAAATTTAGGAAATTTGCTTAGTATATCTGGCAACTTATTTTCATTAATAAGTTATCGTAACATGTCACATAGGTTATTATAATGTCTCTATATTGCTGAATAAGTGGACAATTAAGCACATAGTGTTCAAGATAGTGGCCACAGAACTGGCCACATTTGGCCTGATCATAATCTATGTGTTTCCCAAACTGCCAAAAGTACTTATAACGAAGCCTAAGCCTGGCCACTACAACATCAGTCTGTTCATATTGTAAGTTGCTCCTTAAATATACTTATCTACGTTCATGTTATCATAGTGGGTTATAAATCTACTCAGGCTTCTAATTGCATTCCTATAACATTAATTGTCATTATTTACTTCTCTCCTAATATTATTCCTAATGTTAGACACAGATATACTAAAGTTATATTCTACATTCTCCTTCAGGGTACACTTCTTGGCTAACATATCAACTTTAACATGAAGGAGTAATCCAGTGTGTGATGGGATCCATAGCCATTGTACATTAATTTTTTTTCCCGGATTTTTGAGTATCTGTACCTGACTTCTCCAACAAGCATGTTGTTAGAGTCATTATGTGAGTCAAGAGCCTTAAGTGATGACAGAGAATCAGTAATGATGATAGAGTCAGTCTCAGTGTCATAAGTTAGCTTTAGCGCCATTAGGATTGCAAACAATTCAGTTTGCAGTGTAGTCGCCCAGTTGTTAATTCTTATGCTAAACTCAACAAAATTGTTATTGTTCTTAACTAGGAAGGTGGCAAAAAGAGCAGATGCAGCCCTGCCAGAAGGCTCCTGCTTAGAACTATCAGTAAATATAATTGCTGATAACTTATTACTAGGCGAGAAATTTCTAATTGATCAGTTGCTTTTACCAGTGATTTAAGGAAGGGATTAATTGTACTGAGCTTCTTGGGAAGAGCTTGCAGGTATGTGATATTAAATGAACAGTCTTCTATGGAGGGGTGAAGTGCTCCAATGGAACAGTTCATGCAGGTAATAAAACTTAATAAAACTGTATGTTTTCACAACTCATTTAGATCTATGTGTATTTACTTCTAGACATTTAGTAAGATTCATAGTGATAGTGTCTGGTTCATTTCTTAACATTCTAATACCGAGTACCATGTTAATCTCAATAATCTTATCACTGATACTAGAGATACCATGAAGACACTTAACTACTTCATAATTTACCGCTTTCTCTGGAATTTTAAGTATAACGGTAAACATACTAACAAACCTGACAGCATAAGTACTGTTTTTCTTGTAAATAAGAGTGACTCTGACCACCTTAAGCTCATTCGGCACTCCAGATTCATAGATACATTAATTATGTGAGCTGCGGATACATTCAAAATGAAGGCGCCATCTCTTAGAAATTTGGCTGAAATGTTATCGGGACCAGTTCTTATGCTCAGGTTCAGATTCATAGGATACGCTTGAGAGCTGAAAATTGATTAAGATGACGCTTTTATCACAGAAATAAGTTTTAAATCCATTGAGGTTGAAGTTGCTTGATTTACTTGGCAATGCATCAAGCAACTTCATCTGATGCTTGTGTGTCTATGAACTACTAGAAAACATGTCACTGAGCACTCGGAACTGTTTCTGAGAAAGTAGAACAAGAGAGTTCGAAGCATTCATCTCGTCCATTAAATACAGCCTTGAAGAACAAGTCTGACCTCCGTGTATAAAGCTAGTCAGTAGTAGAAATGACAAGAACAAAGCTCAAGATGAGAAAGAAGAACAGAAATGAGTTGGAAGCTGCAAACACCTTTACTGTCCTCCAAGAGGAATGCAAGACGACCATTTTCGTAACTATCAGGGAGGACAATGAAGAATGCTGGAGGAAAAATCAAGGTAAGCAAATTATTGTAGTTGGAAACTCTTAGGTGAGATTAATGGATCTTGAAACCTGTGAGACAGGAAGACTAGGATGCGAGTTTGTCTTCCTGCTTTTGGGATGGACACTTTTGTGGAAAGGTTGTGTTGAATCTAGAATGACAGTGGAAATGAACTCTTCGTTTGATAAATTGGACACATGTGCAACACTTGGGTATCTTTATTGAGGACAAGTTTCGCTACACAGTGGCTTCATCAGTCCATACAAAAGAGAACGTTGAAGAACAGTAGAAGTTTGAGGTAATCAGTCCCTCAACCTGGAATCGATGTGTTCAGTCCATCACTTCCTTACCCATCCATTTCTACTTTGTATTGGACTGATGAAGCCACTGTGTGGCGAAACGTTTCTTCAATAAAGATTCCCATGTGTTGCATAAGTGTCTCAATTCTTCATCTACAGATATCATAGTTCGGATAGAGGTAGCAGCAGTTAAATATGGGAGATACCTGGAGTTTACCTGGAGAGGGTTGCGGGGGTCAACGCCCCCGCTGCGCAGTCTGTGACCAGGCCTCATGGGGGATCAGGGTCTGATCAATCAGGCTGATCAATCGACTCAAGGTTGAGGGACTGATTACCTCATTCTCCTCCTGTTCTTCAAGATTCTCCTTTGTATGGACTGATGAAGCCACTGTGTGGCGAAACGTTTCCTCAATAAAGATACCCAAGAGTTGCACATGTGTCTAATTTATCAACATGTCGGTTCTCTGAACCATTCATCTACATAGGTAGAGGTTGTTTTGATAAGGACCTGCCTCGCATGGGCCAGTAGGCCTTCTACAGTGTTCCTCCATTCTTATGTTCTTATGTTCTTATGACATTCCTCAGGTCACGTGCGTCACACCTCACTCTCCGCCTATATATATAATGTCTTTCTACCTCTGTATGTTAGAAGGCCACACTAGTGTACCATGGAGTCAACGAACCAGACAAGCTGTTGCCTGTGATAACGACATATCCTCCTCCTCGCTAGTGTCCATAGTTAGGAGTACATATGGTGTTGTCGCTTATGAGATGCACCAGTTGAACTGACCAGAAGAGTGCTTCAACAGTATATGTCGCATCATTGTAGAAACCTTTCTCCCTCGGGAGCCAGAGACGGGTCATCGCAAGATTGAGACCCGTGCCAGGACTACGGTCTTGGCGAACATTATACATGCATACATACATGTATGTTAGAAGTGATCAAGGTCGCAGGACCGAAACGTTTTCTAATAAATATGTTATAGTGTTTGCTTACGTGTCTTTCTAAACCAGTGTACATATGTACTCAGAGCTTACCTTATTTCCTGTTTTAGGGATTAAGGTATTGTTGACAGCTTGTGAGAGGGTTACATGGAGCCTTAATGACTCCCATGTAGTCCATAAGATTTAATGAACCTTGACCAACCACTAATAATCTACTGACTATTGATGTAAACTTAAAATTTGACTTGACACAACCATCATTCAACTTGTTCTTCCTAATATCATCAGATGTCCTCCTTCTAGTAGAAAAATTATTTTTAACCGGATTAAATAGTCTTTTCCCCGAAAAGTTGAACCTGGTTCATGACACATGTTCATCCAGGTTCACAATGCTAACATGTTCTTTTAGCATAGTCATCGAGGTATGTGATGCATCAGAGTGAAGATTTATGGTAGCTATCAGCAAGGAAGCAAGTAACAGCAGCCTGATCCCCCAGGCAGTGTGCTACTGGCTGCCTCAGAGACCTCAGAATACCTCTTTATTTACTACCAGTACATGTACAAGGCATACAGACCATAGCTGACATCAATGACATACTACTATATAGAAAGTCCCTTGTTATGCAGAGCATTTCGGGCAAATTAGGTCAGTTTTGTCCCAGGATGCGGCCCACACCAGTCCGCTAACACCCAGGTACCCATTTTATACTGATGGGTGAACAGGAACAACAGGTGTCTTATGGAAACACGTCCCTAATGTTTTCCAGCCGTACCGGAGATTCGAAATCTGGATCTCAGTGTGTGAGGTGAGTGCGCTACCGACCCAGCTACGGGACGGTCCAAGTTGGACCGAAATGTTAGAACATAAGAACATAAGAAAGAAGGAACACTGCAGCAGGCCTACTGACCCATGCGGTGCAGGTCCATTCTCCCCCCTAGGATTAGCCCAATGGCCCACCCAGTCTCGTCACCTCCACTCAAGGAATGAGCACGGCACTAGACCCAGCAGCACAAGCTAGTCAGGTCCAACTCACACCCACCCACACCCACTCATGTATTTATCTAACCTATTTTTAAAACTACACAACGTTTTAGCCTCAATAACTGTACTCGGGAGTTTGTTCCACTCATCCACAACTCTATTACCAAACCAGTGCTTTCCTATATCCTTCCGAATCTGAATTTTTCAACTGAACCATTGCTGCGAGTCGTTTGGCTGGAAATTTTCAGCACGCTTTTTAAACATCCCCTTTATTTATTCCAGTTTTCCATTTATACACCTAAAATTATATCCCCCCCCCCTAATTCAAAACGCCTTTCTAGAGAGTGCAGATTCAGGGCCCTCAGGCTATCCTCATAGGGAAGATTCTGATACATGGGAAATCATCTTTGTCATCCTCCTTTGTACGTTTTCCAGAGCATTTTAATCCATTCTGTAATACGGTGACCAGAACTGAACAGCATATTTGTTATTATTTTTAAATTATTATTATTATTATTATTATTTTTATTTTTAAATTATTATTATTATTATTATTATTTTTTTTTATTATTATTACTATTATTATCAGTTTTTGCTGTTGTTTATTGTTTCTTGTTATTAGGGCCCACTGAGAAAGAAGGAAAAGATGAGGGAGGGGAGATGAGGGTTGGGGAAAAAGGGGGTAGGAGTGGTTTTTGTGTGGAGGACCAGGTCATCATGATTTCAGGAAGACTGAATAATACTGAAGTTTGTTACGTTGGCAGCAGCATTAATGAACGCCCTCAGCAGCAGCAGCATTAATTAACGCCAACAGTAGCAGTAATGAACGCCAACAGCACCATTAATTAACGCCAACAGTAGCAGTAATGAACGCCAACAGCAGCACTAATGAACGCCAGCAACAACAGTAATGAACGCCAACAGCACCATTAATTATCGCCAACAGTAGCAGTAATAAACGCCAACAGCACCATTAATTAACGCCAACAGTAGCAGTAATGAACTCCAACAGCAGCAGTAATGAACGCCAACAGCACCATTAATTGACTCCAACAGCACCATTAATTAACGCCAACAGTAGCAGTAATGAACGCCAACAGCAGCAGTAATGAACGCCAGCAACAGTAATGAACGCCAACAGCAGCAGTAATGAACGCTAACAAAAATAGTAATGAACGCGTATAACAGCAGTAATGAACGCGTATAACAGCAGTAATGAACGCGTATAACAGCAGTAATGAAAGCGTATAACGCACTAATGAACGCTTATAACAGCAGTAATGAACGCGTATAACAGCAGTAATGAACGCGTATAACAGCAGTAATGAACGCGTATAACAGCAGTAATGAACGCATATAACAGCATTAATGAACGCTTATAGCAGCAGTAATGAACGCGTATAACAGCAGTAATGAACGCGTATAACAGCAGTAATGAACGCGTATAACAGCATTAATGAACGCGTATAACAGCAGAAATGAACGCGTATAACAGCAGTAATGAACGCGTATAACAGCAGTAATGAACGCATATAACAGCAGTAATGAACGCGTATAACAGCATTAAAAGAACGCGTAATAGAGCATAATGAAACGCGTATAACAGCAGTAATGAACGCGTGTAACAGCAGTAATGAACGCGTGTAACAGTAATGAACGCGTATAACAGCATTAATGAACGCGTGTAACAGCAGTAATGAACACGTATAACAAACAGTAATGGAACGCGTATAACAGCAGTAATGAACGCGTATAACAGCAGTAATGAACGCGTATAACAGCAGTAATGAACACGTATAACAGCAGTAATGAACGCGTGTAACAGCATTAATGAACGCGTATAACAGCATTAATGAACGCGTGTAACAGCAGTAATGAACGCGTATAACAGCAGTAATGAACGCGTATAACAGCAGTAATGAACGCGTATAACAGCATTAATGAACGCGTGTAACAGCAGTAATGAACGCGTTTAAAACAGCAAACAATGAACGCGTGTAACAGCAGTAATGAACGCGTATAACAGCATTAATGAATGCGTGTAACAGAAGTAATGAACGCGTGTAACAGCAGTAATGAACGCGTATAACAGCAGTAATGAACGCGTATAACAACATTAATGAACGCGTATAACAGCAGTTTAAAGAACGCGTGTAACAGCAGTAATGAACGCGGTTTTAACAGCATTAATGAACGCATGTAACAGCAGTAATGAACGCGTATAACAGCATAAAAGAACGCGTATAACAGCAATTTAAAGAACGCGTGTAAAAAGCAGTAATGAACGCGTATAACAGCATTAATGAATGCGTGTTACAGCAGTAATGAACGCGTGTAACAGCAGTAATGAACGCGTGTAACAGCAGTAATGAACGCGTATAACAGCATTAATGAACGCGTGTAACAGCAGTAATGAACGCGTGTAGCAGTAATGAACGCGTATAACAGCAGTAATGAACGCGTGTAACAGCAGTAATGAACGCGTATAACAGCAGTAATGAACGCGTGTAACAGCAGTAATGAACGCGTATAACAGCAGTAATGAACGCGTGTAACAGCAGTAATGAACGCGTATAACAGCATTAATGAACGCGTGTAACAGCAGTAATGAACGCGTGTAAACAGCAGTAATGAACGCGATAACAGCAGTAATGAACCGTGTAACAGCATAAATGAACGCGTATAACAGCAGTAATGAACGCGTGTAACAGCAGTAATGAACGGTATAACAGCAGTAAAAGAACGCGTAATAACAGCAGTAATGAACGCGAATAACACAGTAATGAACGCGTTTTAACAGCAGTAATGAACGCGTAACAACAGCAGTAATGAACGCGTGTAACAGCAGTAAATGAAACGCGTATAACAGCAGTAATGAACGCGTATAACAGCAGTAATGAACGCGTATAACAGCATAATGAACGCGTGTAACAGCATAATGAACGCGTAATAACAGCAGTAATGAACGCGTGTAACAGCATAAGAACGCGTATAACAGCAGTAATGAACGCGTATAACAGCAGTAAAAGAACGCCCTATAACAGCAGTAATGAACGCATGTAACAGCAGTAATGAACGCGTATAACAGCAGTAATGAACGCGTGTAACAGCAGTAATGAACGCGTATAACAGCAGTAATGAACGCGTGTAACAGCAGTAATGAACGCGTATAACAGCAGTAATGAACGCGTATAACAGAATTAATGAACGCGTGTAACAGCAGTAATGAACGCGTATAACAGCATTATTGAATGCGTGTAACAGCAGTAATAAACGCGTGTAACAGCAGTAATGAACGCGTGTAACAGCAGTAATTAACGCGTGTAACAGCAGTAATGAACGCGTGTAACAGCAGTAATGAACGCGTGTAACAGCAGTAATGAACGCGTGCAAAAAGCAGTAATGAACGCGTATAAAAAGCAGTAATGAACGCGTGTAACAGCAGTAATGAACGCGTGTAACAGCAGTAATGAACGCGTATAACAGCAGTAATGAACGCGTGTAACAGCAGTAATGAACGCTATAACACAGTAATGAACGCGTGTAACAGCAGTAATGAACGCGTGTAAACAGCAGTAATGAACGCGTGTAACAGCAGTAAATGAACGCGTGTAACAGCAGTAAATGAACGCGTGCCAACAGCAGTAATGACGCGTAATAACAGACAGTAATGAACGCGTTGTAACAGCAGTAATGAACGCGTATAACAGCATTAATGAATGCGTGTAACAGCATAATAAACGCGTGTTTAACAGCAAATAATGAACGCGTGTAACAGCAGTAATGACGCGTGCCAACAGCAGTAATGAACGCGTATAACAGCATTTAAAAGAATGCGTGTAACAGCAGTAATGAACGCGTTTTAACCAGATAATGAACGCGTGTAACAGCATAATGAACGCGTATAACAGCATTAATGAACGCGGTGTAACAGCAGTAATGAACCGTTGTAACAGCAGTAATGAACGCGTTTTAACAGCAGTAATGAACGCGTTATAACAGCATAAAAGAACGCGTAAAACAGCAGTAATGAACGCGTGTAACAAGCATTAATGAAAAGCGTTATAACAGCATTAATGAAACCCTGTAACGCAGTAATGAACGCGTATAAAAGCAGTAATGAACGCGTATAACAGCAGTAATGAACGCGAATAACAGCAGTAATGAACGCGGTTTTAACAGCAGTAATGAACGCGTATAACAGCAATAATGAACGTGTGTAACAGCAGTAATGAACGCGTATAACACAGTAATGAACGCGTTATAACACAGTAATGAACGCGTATAACAGCATAATGAACGCGTGTAACAGCAGTAATGAACGCGTATAACAGCAAATAATGAACGCGTTTTAACAGCAGTAATGAACGCGTATACAGCAGTAATGAACGCGTATAACAGCAGTAAATGAACGCATGTAAAAAGCAGTAATGAACGCGTATAACAGCAGTAATGAACGCGTTTTAACAGCAGTAAGAACGCGTATAACAGCAGTAAATGAACCCCGTGTAAACAGCAGTAATTTAACCGTATAACAGGTAATGAACGCGTATAACCCGCATTAATGAAAGCGTGTAACAGCATAATGAACGCGTATAACACATTATTGAATGCTGGGAACAGCAGTAATGAACGCGTGTAACAGCAGTAATGAACGCATATAACAGCAGTAATGAACGCGTGTAACAGCAGTAAAAGAACGCGTGTAACAAACAGTAATGAACGCGTGAAAAAGCAGTAATGAACGCGTGCAACAGCAGTAATGAACGCGTATAACAGCAGTAATGAACGCGTGTAACAGCAGTAATGAACGCGTGTAACAGCAGTAATGAACGCGTATAACAGCAGTAATGAACGCGTGTAACAGCAGTAATGAACGCGTATAACAGCAGTAATTTAACGCGTGTAACAGCAGTAATGAACGCGTTTTAACAGCAGTAAAAAAGAACGCGTGTAACAGCAGTAATGAACGCGTGTAACAGCAGTAATGAACGCGTGCAACAGCCAAATAATGAACGCGTATAACAGCAAATAATGAACGCGTGTAACAGCAGTATATGAACGCGTATAACAGCAATTAAATGAAATGCGTGTAACAGCAGTAATAAACGCGTGTAACAGCAGTAATGAACGCGTGTAACAGCATAATGAACGCGTGCAACACAGTAAATGAACGCGTAATAACAGCAATTAATGAATGCGGGGTAACAGCAGTAAGAACGCGTGTTAACAGCAGTAATGAACGCGTGTAACAGCAGTAATGAACGCGTATAACAGCATTAATGAACGCATGTAACAGCAGTAATGAACGCGTGTATCAGCAGTAATGAACGCGTATAACAGCAGTAACGAACGCGTGTAACAGCAGTAATGAACGCGTATAACAGCAGTAATGAACGCGTGTAACAGCAGTAATGAACGCGTATAACAGCAGTAATGAACGCGTGTAACAGCAGTAATGAACGCGTATAACCCGCAGTAATGACGCGTGTAAAAAGCAGTAATGAACGCGTATAACAGCAGTAATGAACGCGTGTAACAGCAGTAATGAACGCGTATAACAGCAGTAATGAACCCGTGTAACAGCAGTAATGAACGCGTATAACAGCAGTAATGAACGCGTATAACAGCAGTAATGAACGCGAATAACAGCAGTAATGAACGCGTGTAACAGCAGTAATGAACGCGTATAACAGCAATAATGAACGCGTGTAACAGCAGTAATGAACGCGTATAACAGCAGTAATGAACGCGTATAACAGCAGTAATGAACGCGTATAACAGCAGTAATGAACGCGTGTAACAGCAGTAATGAACGCGTATAACAGCAGTAATGAACGCGTGTAACAGCAGTAATGAACGCGTATAAAAAAGCAGTAATGAACCGTATAACACAGTAATGAACGCGTATAACAGCGTAATAAACGCAAAGTAACAGCAAGTAATGAACGCGTATAACAGCAGTAATGAACGCGTGTAACAGCAGTAATGAACGCGTATAACAGCAGTAATGAACGCGTGTAACAGCAGTAATGAACGCGTATAACAGCAGTAATGAACGCGTATAACAGCATTAATGAACGCGTGTAACAGCAGTAATGAACGCGTATAACAGCATTATTGAATGCGTGTAACAGCAGTAATGAACGCGTGTAACAGCAGTAATGAACGCATATAAAAGCAGTAATGAACGCGTTTTAACCCGCATAATGACGCGTGTAACAAACAGTAATGAACGCGTGTAACAGCAGTAATGAACGCGTGTAACAGCAGTAATGAACGCGTGTAACAGCAGTAATGAACGCGTGCAACAGCAGTAATGAACGCGTATAACAGCAGTAATGAACGCGTGTAACAGCAGTAATGAACGCGTGTAACAGCAGTAATGAACGCGTATAACAGCAGTAATGAACGCGTGTAACAGCAGGTAATGAACGCGTTAAAAAAGCAGTAATGAACGCGTGCAACGCAGTAATGAACGCGTAAAAACAGCAGTAATGAAAAGCGTGTAACAGCAGTAATGAACGCGTGTAACAGCGTAATGAAACGCGTATAACAGCAATAATGAACGCGTGTAACAGCAGTAAAAGAACGCGTGCCCAAAAGCAGTAATGAACGCGTATAACAGCAGTAATGAACGCGTATAACAGCAGTAATGAATGGTGTAACAGCAGTAATGAACCGTATAACAGCAGTAATGAACGCGTATAACAGCATAATGAACGCGTGTAACAGCAGTAAAAGAACGCGTGTAACAGCAGTAATGAACGCGTATAACAGCAAATAATGAACGCGTGTAACAGCAAGTAAAAGAACGCGTGTAACAGCAGTAATGAACGCGTATAACACCCGTAATGAACGCGTGTAACAACAGTAATGAACGCGTGTAACAGCAAATGAACGCGTTTAAAAAAGCAGTAATGAACGCGTGTAACAGCAGTAATGAACGCGTGTAACAGCAGTAATGAATGCGTATAACAGCATTAATGAACGCGTGTAACAGCAGTAATGAACGCGTATAACAGCAGTAATGAACGCGTGTAACAGCAGTAATGAACGCGTGTAACAGCAGTAATGAACGCGTGTAACAGCAGTAATGAACGCGTATAACAGCAGTAAAGAAAATGCAATCACAATAAATCACTTGAACACTCGTGTATTACTGTAATCATCAAATACAATGCACTGCCTCTGCAGCTCATAACAAATACGTCGTTTACTCTCTTATCAGGACAAATGCGTCGTTTACTCTCTTATCAGGACAAATGCGTCGTTTACTCTCTTATCAGGAGCAAATGCGTCGTTTACTCTCTTATCAGGAGCAAATACGTCGTTTACTCTCTTATCAGGAGCAAATGTAGTTATACACTATTGATTTTTAGCAGTAATATTGATTCTATTTTCCGAGTTATTTATTCGTTTTCAGTGTGACACTTTATCTTAGTTGTGTTGACTTTATTTATTTTTATTATTGCATATATGTTAAAGTGGGAAGTATTATCACTTCAATTTGTTATAGTTTGTTACTAGGCTAATATGTTGGGGGGAGGGAGTGACTCGCGCTGGGCGAGTGAAAAAAAAATCGAAAAATTATGGAAATTGAGTTAATCGCTTTGAAAAATAGCTTAACACTTTGGCAACACTCTGGTATAAGTCTCATTATTCTTATTATTATAATCATGGGGAGCACTAAACCCATAGGATTATACAGCGCATGTGGCGGGGAATGGAAGTCATTCAGGGAACTGGAGCACAGATCCAATTCCCTAGATCAAAAGCCCCTCACCAGCATGCAGGAACCTCCCTTGAGGGGCTCATTGTTCTAAATGATTCGCGCTGTAGCTCTGCCTTGTGCAGACTCGGTAGCGCTCTTGGCCTTAGTGCCTCACCATCCCTGGGTCTGGGAGAGGCTTGCAGTTGAGTGGTATTTACTGGACCTTTCATTTTCGTCTTCGTCATCAGGTTTGGTGTGTCGCTGATTGCCTTTTCAAGGGCAGGAAGCCTCCAAGACATTCCAGTGCATCGTTTCAACGTAAATAGTGAAAGTGTTGGGCAGATTGTGAAGGCTGATGAGTGATGATGGCCGCGACCCACTGTGCGTGAGTGCTAGCCACGTATATACAAACTTCCAAAGGCCTTCATAAACACATCTACCTCTAGTACAGGCGCCATGCGTCCATTTAACTTAAAAATGAATACGTATCGGCATATGGTGTGGGAAGCAATGGGGTGTTGAGAGTAAGGAGGTCGGGACCAGTCAGTGCCTCCTCCCCTCACGCCCGGGGGGGGGGGAGGGTGTGTAGGTGAAGATGAGTGAACACACTGGTTTTAAGTAGTCATATTACTCACACCTTTCATGGTATGCATGGGAAATAAATGTCGTGTTTATGGTAATCAGGACAGTGTGAATCTTAACCTAACATTGTCAAACCTGTGTAAAAAAAAAAAAAAAACAGCGCAATCCGTGTATTGGGAAGTGCCCCTCACCCCACTCCCCGGACATGCCCGTGTGTAGTGTACAGTGACCCTACCCCCACCTACCATAACCCCCTTACCCTGAGGAGAGCCAGGAGTTTTACCTTTCAACTCCCCCGCCTGACCCACCCAACTCCCAGCGACACCCCAACTGTAGATTGTACTTTTCCCCTCCCAGCCTCAAGCCCCAGCAGGCAACCCCCCTTCCCCTCCAATGCCCACGATGTCAGCGATTTCGTAAGATGAGCTGGGTTACCAGGAACTACCACTACAGAGCTAGTCCCGTGGAATTCGATTGCGAGGCAACTGTCAGGTGTACCACAAAGAGTGTGCACTCAATCCCTCAAATTTCAGCATCTGTGCACACAGTGCATGCCTAGGCTCCCGGAGAGCCCCAAGTGGGAACAACCAACCGCCCCTCCTTGCAGACAGAGCTGACAGTTACAGCTACTTCACCTCTACAGAGGACCTGGGATCTGCAATTAAATTACCGTCTACCAGGACGCTGACATATCCCCAAAGCAGTTCTTCAGAGCTGCTAGCAAATTCGCTGACCTCTTGTGGAGGGTCAGTGATGCCCCTGCAAGCAGCATCTTTTACTCAATATTTTATATTTGTTTTAGGTGTCATTTTTATATAATTTATCTGCCATATTTTTATTAGTAATAATGGTGATAAGGCAACAAAAGGACCCCAGTGGAAATAAGTCACTAGCTTTTTGGGGTTATTCCAGGTTCTCTACACATACGCTGCTATGTATGATAATCTATGTAACTGTATACCTGAATAAACTTACTATTCCCTCAGCACTCCTGTTGCTGACCGAAGTGTGCTGGACCTCCGTCTTCATCCTCACCAACAGGGTTGATACGTCGCTGGCTACCTTCCAAAGGGTAGGGAGTCTCCCTCTGTACTCCTGTTGTTGACTGAAGCCTCCACACCTCAGCCTGAGTGTGTCGTTTGCACGCCATACAGATAGGGTTGCCTCTCGTCGCCGCTCAGGGTATACACAGTGCTCCATCGGCGACAGCTCACCTCTTCATTTCAAGTGTCTAGATGCCTCCTGCGACACGCCTCTACAGAAAACTTTAAGGTAATAGCCAGGCAAGTGTGTGTCTCATGCACACGTACTTGCCCAGCTGAGTTTCTTTTGTACTGAGACCATTACGTTCTTTGACGCCGTCACCGCTGTTTTGTTATTTAACATAACTTGTGCAAGATAGGTATAAAATACCGACAATATGAAAGTTAAGACACGTGTGTAACATCTGGATATCTTTATTGTAGACGTTTTGCCATCCAGTGGCTTTATCAATACAGATTCTAGGACATGCTTAGAAGACAGTAGAACTATATACAAAAGATGAGGTAATGAGTCCCTCAGTCCAAGGCTGAGGGACTGATTACCTCATCTTTTGTATATAATTCTTCTGTCTTCTAATTATGTCCTAGAATCTCTATTGATAAAGCCACTGGATGGCGAAGCGTCTACAATAAAGATATCCAGATACTGCACATGTGTCTTAACTTTAACTTAATTTGCTGTTACCCTGTATGTTCCCACGATGTCTGCTTCTCGACCAAATGCTAACTGTACTCTTTTCTTCACTTACTCTAAACCTGACGAAGCTTCCAAAGATGCTGATAGCACTTTATGTAAGGTCACCCACGTCCCTCTCATTAACCTCATCACTACTGAGAACTAACTTTCCGAGGCTAGCTTTGTTATCAGCTGGACTCCTGAGCATAGAGCCAGGAGCACAGCGGTCGCAAAGCAAGTTGACAATTCCATCTCGGCCGCCTATGACAGTGACTGCAACGACATTAAACTTGAACTTGCTAACAGAAACAACGTAACCATTGAAGAAATATACAGAGCTTCCCTCTCTCACGTCCTCAAAATACGCTGTTTTACACCAGAAGCCACACACCTCCTCCAGAATGGCATTCGTGCCAAGATGTACATAATCCCTGTCACCTCCCTCTTTATGCCTAACTACATACCCACCATACAAAATCCTCCTGGTTGTCCACTACTGGACAACCAGCTCCAACCCTCTTAAATGTCCAAACTGCCTACAACCACACTCAGTTACCTTCTTTCAATGCCAAAAATGCAAGGGATACACTCTCTACGAAATGACAAACCTATTAACTCTCCTAACCCTCTCTCTTCCCACTCCCAGCCTTCTCTCACTTTTGCTAGCTTCTCTCACCTCTACCCTTAATTACCTCCCCTCCTTCCACCTCTCCCTCCACTCCCCCCCACATGCAAACACAATCAAAGGACTCACTACTACCCTGTCTTCTATATCAGTACCCAACCAAACGAACAACCTGATCTCCTTTATTGTACACACCACAGTCATTCTAGCCAAACACTTTGATATCGACTTCCCTAAACTTCTAAACGAATTCTTTTCAGCCAATGGCTTACTCCTCTTCCCTTCCCTTCCCTTCCCTTCCCTTCTAACTTCACCTTACCTCCTCCACGCCAAGACAGCAACTTAGATGTCTCTCCCAACCTCCTCGAACCCACCACTCAACCTTAACCGCACCCTCCCTGAACAACCCTCCTCCATCTTTATCTGCAACACCAACTCCTGATGAACCTACCTTACCTTCCCCTTCCAACACACCTGCTAACACCGAACCTTCTACATCTGCCACACCCTCTCCAGCCTTCACTGCTCCCTCTGTCCCCTCCTCTTCCACCTTCACTGTACCATCTAATCTCAAGTACACCATGGACTCCAATCAACCTGTCACTGCTCACACCTCCCGATATCCTACCAGAAGTAAATGCTGCTTCAGAGAACACTCACACACTGACACCAGAATAGAGCGAAACAACACTGAAAATCTATTAAACCACAAAAACACTCATGCTCTCATTCATCAGACACACACGACAGGCTCAGTTCAGTTGAAGATTGTTGCATCAAAGAGACATCTGCAGACGGCACAACCAGGATGGGACCAAAACCTGAACTAGCCAGACCTCTGTACCCTGTCCCCACAAACAACACCGACCATGGCTCTTAAGGTCACACAGTTTAATATAAGCAGCTACAATGAACAAGCACCTCCTGGCTGAATTCGTTGAGGCTGAACCCCCTGATGTGCTGCTTTTAAATAGTACTTGTGTGCAAAACACCCAGTGAATCAGACACTGGGGTTACACTACACGCCAGTCTAGTGCTGATCCCTATAATGGTACTGCGATTATGGTGAACAGCACTATTCGACACGACTTCCTAAACCTCCCCTTCACCTGTCCTCACAGCCTGGCTGTTAAAGTCTTCACGGTCTCATTATTATCTACACTACTTATGTTCGACCTAACTCCAACATTAACATTCCTGACTTAACCCTCCTCTTTAATAATCAAACATTCCTGTCTATCTCCTTGCTGACCTAACCACAAAACATACAGACTTCCATGACACATACACTAACACTCATGGTAACCAATTGAAACACTTAATCACACAAAAACACCGTATGCACCTCGGCCCTCACTTCAACACTTTCTTTGTCCCTTTGGGCCAAGGAAAACCAGATATAATTGTTACAAATAGCGCCAGCCTCCACCTTCATCACCACATTACACCAGGCCTCCTCTCCGGCTCAGACCACATACCCATCACATCTCTTCAAACCCTATTCTCATTCCCTCCAGACATTCCTTTCTTCTCTAGGGCAAACTAGGACTCTCTTAAAAAGCACTTAAACAACACTAACCTCTCACATAACTTCGATAACAGACCTACATCAGACATCGACACACAGATTGCTCTCACACAAGACTGCAACACAAGCTGCTGAAAATGCAATTCCTAAAAAATAATACACTGTCAAATACTCCCTCCATCCTTCTGAAAGGACAAAACGCCTTCTCCTCTACTACCATCACTACTTTGCCACCAACCACCACAGATTTGCACATGTCAGTAGAGACCTCACATTCCTGAGAAACATCATCATCCGTAGTCTGCATTCAGGCTGCTTACTCTCACCGCATGCGGGACCCTAGGGAATTCTGGGCTTTCATCCAGGTTACTGGAGTCCCAAAAACAACACACTTCCAACTCATAACACACAACAACACGAACATCACAGACCCAACACAAGCAGCACATGCTTTCAAAGACATATGGGAAAATATTTTCCACCATCACCCTCCTGACCCAGCTGCACAACATCACACACAAGATGTAGAACACTGGGTATCCACACATAGACACATCATCTGTCCTGACTCTATCATACAACTGTCCTCCCTTACCTCCACCCACATTCTCAACACTCCTCAAGTCTACTAGAAACCCTTGGAAAGACTTTCGAACAACTCATTAACCAAAGACTAAGGACTCGCTTAGAGATTAACCACCTCCTGATTGATCGACAGTTCGGCTTCCACCAACACTGCTCAACACAAGCAGCACTTAATATCATTCTGAACTATATTCTAATCAATAAGGCCCAAGGATGTACAATGGCCCTGGTTGCTAAGGACGTGGAGAAAGCTTTCGATACAGTCTTTTCAACCTTTCCCTGAATGTCAAACAATTACTATGCAACTTCCTTGATGGCCGTACGATGTGATTAAGTTGAGAAACTGTCTCTCTGACTCCTTCACCTTTCATGCTGGAGTTCCCCAAGGCTCTGTGCTCTCTCCTACCCTGTACATCATTTACAAAATTTTTCGAAATATTTTTGGATTTGTGCGGGAGTAAGATAAGAGATAAATTTCGTTCGGATTTTTAACCCAGAGGATTAGGCAAATTGGATAACCAAGAAATGTCAGTGCGTCATCGAGGACTGTTAACTTTTTCCATTGGGGTCCTTATATCTTGTCTCCCCAGGATGCGACCCACCAGTCGACTAACCCAGGTACCTATTGCTGCTAGTGTGAACGGACAACGGTGTAAGAAAAGTGTCGAAATCTTCCACTCGCCGGAATCGATCCGGGCCCACCGTGTGTGAAGCGGGAGCTTTAGCCACCAGGCAACGGGCCTGTATTTCGGTTCACTAGAATATTGGATTAGCATTGTTTTCTCAGTCAAGTCCCCAAACAAACGTTTCGTAGTGCCATTTTAGGCACCATTGTTCCAATTTTTCAGTCATCTTTTTATTTCAGTGTTTTTTGGGCTGTCTTATTGAAAACTTAACTTAAAAATTAAAGATTTGGATGAGAAAAAAAATAGCTGGAACCCCACCCCTTAGTAAGTTGAAACAGTGAAGAAGAAAGAGATATTTGAAACAATGGTGTTTCAAATCGATCATGTCATTAATAGTTAGGTAGAGTTACTGTGAAAAAAAATATTTAACATTTTCAGGTTATTGTTCATTAATAACTATTATCATTAAAGTGTGATCAGTCTGAGAAATAATTATTACTTTAAGTGAACAATATAATCTATTTTTATATAACGATAGACATTACGTCAATAATTGATGAATGGCAACATGTATGGAAACGTTTTCCTGTGTTTACCATGGAATAGCGGGATGACGTATTTGTTGTCCTAACCTATTCATTAAATCTGTTATAATTTTATTTAACCTTGAGCTCCCACTGTTCTTAAAATTTATAGTGGATATGTTCATCCTGTTTTAATTTTAGTTTCCTGTCGGTAAACGAATAGTTAATGGTTGAGGTAGTATAAATGGCTTGTTGAATAAGGGGCGGGCATCGTTACCTCTGCCCTCATCCCCTTCTCTCCACCCTGTGGGAGTTAATTAACAAGGGACCCTCCTAGAGAGTTTGATATCATTTGACTTTATGCTCCCACCAAGTCAGAATGGAATTTCGCTCCTGTGTGTCTCCACTCAGCGAACAGCTGTTTTATGTAATGTATTTCTTGTCATGATGTGTCAGCGTGCCCTTAGACCCTATTGACTCATTGCCCACCAGAATTATGTTGAGTGGCCAGTGGTCTTGGATTGATACTCTCATCATGGCCCTTGATGAGTGAATAAGACCCTGCGGTCTTGATGACCCATATGGCCCAGCTCAGAAGACATGCTGAAGTGTTCCTGCTGAATTTGCAGATTCGTAAGATATTATCATTTCATATACATCATACATATATAAATTTCACTGGCAGTGGATTTGCAAGCTTCAGTATATAAATTAAGTTGCCTTAATAAGATCGATATATCATTGAGACTGTCTCGTCTTGTAATTAGTGACTATAATGAGCACTCTTTAGTAAGTAAGTAAGAATAACTTATGCATAAACAATAAGACTTGGGACCACAAATAAGTCTGACTTTGTGAGATCTTGATACCCGTTTTCTATGACTAACGGGTTCTACACTATATCTTAAAGACCTTGTGGTCTTTATCCTGTTTGGGAAGGACCAAATGTGGAATTTCACTAGATAAAATGCATTAAAGACCATAGATGACTATGAAAAGACACTTATTGGCTTATAACTCCAGCAGCCACAGTTTTGGGTGTCTCCGGTGTTGATCCTCTGGGTTCTCACTGGGCTGAAATAAGGCGATTATAACTAGGGTTAATACTAGCCCTGAAGACCTATATTATACGCTTATTGCAGGTATTGCACCTGGAAATAGTGGACGAGTCTTGCCTGTGTTTGGGCAATCACCCATATGCCATGGCGTCTACTGGTTATCAAACCTCACATAAGTACCTACCTGCTGCAGTGAACAGTCTAATATGAGTTTGGGTGTGTGTATTGTACCCAAAAAAGACAGCCATATCGATGGCTTGATTGAAGGCAGGATGAATCAACTCTTTTTCTGAATGATGTTGAATCGTTTAGTGTTATGGGAATGCTCGTTGGACACTAGTATTCTTGTTCACTAAGTATATCAACATGCTGGGTTATGTTACAAAGTTTTTCAAGTCACATGAATTTCCATCACATGTTCACGAGATTCGCTCGTCGACGGTAATTTGTCACTGTTTAATGTTTAATGTCTAGCATAGATGACTTTTGTAGTTTGAACACTGCATCCCTGCTCCTGCTCACCCTGAAGATCATTCGAGCATGAATAAGTACCACGGAGATACAAGACTTGGCCCCATATTCATGATTCTATGCGTGTGATCTGTGTAACACTACCACAAGACTTTGCTCACTCAGTTGATCTTGCAAGAGTCTTGCTGGCTAGACTGCTCTTAACATGGCGAGTGTCCCTTATATGGGCGAAATAATGCTGACAAATTGTCAAATCCTTTTCAAGAAGGGCTCCTTGGTGCGGTGAAGAGCCTGAAGAACCATGTTGTAAATCTTGCAAACAAGGCAGCCAGGAAGCTTACAGCACTTCGCCGTATCTCGCATCAGCTTGAGAGTAGGGGTTGCAAGATTCTGTACGAGGCATAAGTACGCTCACACTTTGAGTATTCTCCACTTTCTTGGTTTGCCTGCCCCCCCCCCCTCTCATCTGCGACTGCTTGACAGAGTAGAGAACAGAGCAAGATGTCTCATCTTTCGCCTGGACCCATCCTGGATAGATCTGTCATTTCAGCAGAGCCTTCAACATAGGAGGGATGTGGGTGGCCTTACTGTTATGTACAAGGCCAATATTGTCAAAGTACCACATTTGGATCCACTTCGAGGACAGCGTGAAACAAGCTTTTATGCCACAAGACGGGCAGAAAGCAGCAACTTCATTTCTGGCTGTACCCTTCTCCAGAACATCACTCCATCTGAGATCCTATATACCCAGGATGACTCGAGTATGGAACACATTCGTACAGTATAATGATGTCAGTGAGATAAAGTCAGTTGATCAAATGAAAATGCTGGCCCACAGATGGCTCCAACTTCATCCTGTTCCTTACTTGTATGTCTCATAACAAAAATGCTTTCAAATGAGCTGATGTAGGTAACAGCTCTTAGCTTGCCAATAAAGTTAGGAATCCTTAACCTGTAAATAGCTTGTCAATAAAGCTAGGGATCCTTAACCTTGTCAAACCCTGTGTAAAAAAAAAAAAACAGGCGAAATATACACAAACACTGATCCCTGGCCGCATGCAGGGGATGTGATGAAAAGCTGTAAGTCTTCTCCCTGAAAGCTGGCTGCCTTGGATTAACGTCTAGCGCAAGCTGGGCGCCAAGGTATTGGTCCAGTGTGGTGAGAATGGTAAAGCACTGCGTACCTTGTTCCAAGGTTCGTAGGTTTGAGTCTCCTTCAGCCAGAGATCAGTGTTTGTGTATATTTCCCCTGCTCTTGCGAATTCCTTGCATATATATATATATAATATATATTTTAATTTTTATATATATATATATATATATATATTAAAATATATATATTAGGAAGGGTTGGAGGAGGGGGTAAAGGAGGTTTTGTTTTGCGAGGGGCTTGGACTTCCAGCAGGCATGCGTGAGCGTGTTTGATGGGGAGTGAAGGGAGACAAATGGTTTTTAATACTTGACGTGCTGTTGGAGTGTGAGCAAAGAAAACATTTATGAAGGGATTCAGGGAACCGGCAGGCCGGACTTGAGTTCTGGAGATGGGAAGTACAGTGCCTGCACTCTGAAGGAGGGGTGTTAATTTTGCAGTTTAAAAACTGTAGTGTAAAGCACCCTTCTGGCAAGACAGTGATGGAGTGAATGATGGGGAAAGTTTTTCTTTTTCGGGCCACCTGCCTTGGGGGGAAATCGGCCGGTGTGATAATAAAAATAATAAAATTATATATATATTAATATATATATATATATATATATATATATATATAAAATATTATATTATATAAATTTTAATTTTAATTTTAAACTACAGAGAAGCTGCAGGGACTCGTTGAAGATGTTGCTGATTATAGCAGTGGTTCTTCTCTTCTACTTCCTCTACATAAACTCTTGCAAGCCACGAGGTTATCCACCAGGTTAGTTACTTTGCTTATTGACTACCAGGTGGGTCTCTATTCTTACTGACACTTGCTTAACCCCATGAATGTCTCAAATTAGTGACATTTACTTCCACAGCTGAATACTTCAGGTTAGTAATACCTGCTCTCCCATTTAAGCACCTCTAGTTAATGATACCTACTTCCCTAGGTGAGTAAGTTGCGGTAGTGTCACCAAATTTTCTGGGTAACTTGGTTGTAAGTTGTGTGTCAAATAATTCCAACATGATTTTATTTCCTCTATGACTACCTGGAGGGTATTCTGGGGATCAACGCCCCCGCGGCCCAGTCCATGATCAGGCCTCCATGTGGATCAGGGCCTGATCAACGACGCTGTTACTGCTGGCCGCACGTAGTCCAACGTACGAACCATAGCCCGGCTGATCTGGCACTGACTTTAGGAATCTGTCCAGCTCTCTCTTGAAGATAACCAGGGGTCTATTGGTAATTCCCCTTATGGCTGATGGGAGGCTGTTGAACAGTCTTGGGGCCCGGATACTAATTGTGTTTTCTCTTAGTGTACCAATGACTCCCCTACTTTTCACTGGGGGTATGTTGCATCGCCTGGCAAGTCTTTTGCTTTCGTAGGGAGTAATTTCTGTGTGCAGATTAGGGACCAGTCCCTGTAGTATAAGTCAAGTGTTTCCAGGCGTTCCCAGCAGCTAAGGTGTTTCATTGAACTTACGTATATGTGCAGTAAAGGTTCTCTGTACATTCTCTAAATTTGCACTTTCACCTACCTTGAATGGAGATATTAATGAACAGCAGTATTTCAGCCTATGGAGAACAAGTGATTTAAAAAGTATCATTATTGGCTTGGCATCTCTTGTCTTGAATGTTCTCATTATCCATTATATCAGTTTCCTCGCAGATGTGATAGTGGCATTGTTGTGGTCCTTGAAGGTGAGATCTTCGGATATTACCACTCCCAAGTTCTTCACATTACTTCTCTGCTCTATTGTGTGGTTAGAGTTTGTAGTATACTCAGTCATAGCTATTATTTTCTCCAGTTTCCCATAACGTTGTAGTTGGAATTTGTCTTCATTGAACTTCAAATTGTTCTCCGTTGCCCACTGGAAAACTTGGTTTATATCTTCTTGGAGATTTGCCGTGTTCTCAGTGGATGACACTCTCATGCAGATCCTAGTAATGTCTGCAAAGGATGATACGGTGCTATGGTTTACATCTTTGTCTATGTCTGATATGAGGATGAGGAACAGGATAAGGGCGAATACTGTGCCTTGTGGAACAGAGCTCTTCACTATGGCAACTTTCTATTTAACTCTGTTTAGCACTACTCTTTGTATTCAGTTGGTCAGAAAGTTGAAGATCCTTCTGCCCACTTTGCCAGTTAACCCTTTAGCACGCATTTTGTGTGCTATTATGCCATGATTGCACTTGCCAAAGGCTTTTGCAAAATCTGTGTATACTACATCTGCATTCTGTTTGTTTTCCAGTGCATCCAAGACCATAGTGGTCCAGTAGTTGTGAAAGGCAGGAGGGACCTGCTCTGAACCCATGTTTGGGTGTCCAAGTGGTTTGCAATCCTGTTTCTTAGAACTCTTTCAAAGATTTTTATGATGTGATACGTTAAAGCTATTGGTCTATAGTTTTTAGTTATTGCTTTGCTGCCACCTTTATGGAGTGGGGCTATATCCGTTGTTTGCAGTGACTGTGGAATCTCACTTGTATCTATGCTCCTTCTCCACAGCATACTTAGGGCCCACTGCGACTAGCCAAGGATTCGAACCCATGATATTTTTGCCCCCCTTCACGGTTTGGTGGACCTGTGGGTTAGAGTGTCATGTGATTTTCGCTCACCATGGGGCGGGCCAAAACATCATGGGTTCGTGAGAGGGGTTGCTAGCAGTTCTTACTGAACAAAGGGTTCCACGAGTCTGGGCCTGGCGTTGGGTGCATGGGGAAGTTGTCGATGGCTTTCTCGAAGTCTAGTGGAGTTAGGGTTATGTCAGAAATTTGATATGCATTGACAGGGTTTTGAGGCTCATTCATGAAAAAATTGTTTGGATTGTCTATCTTTAGACTGATTAGTGGCTCACTAAACGCAGAGTCTTACTGAGATTTCAGTATTTCACTCATTAGATTGTTGTCATGTGTAGGATCCGTCTCGTTTGAATATCAAAATGGTATACAATACCGACAAGTTGGTAAGTTAGACGCATAGGCAACATTTAGGCAACTTTATTTCGAAAGGTTTCTCCTACACAGTAGGATTCTTCGGTCGAGTACAGAAAATAGGCAGGAACAGTAGCGATGTGAAGACGATGTAATCAGTCCATCACCCTTGAAGATGTAGATTTGAGGTTGTCAGTCCCTCAGTCTGGAGAAGAATTTCCTTTCATGGTCTCAAACAGTGAGTCATAGTCTGTTTCAGACTATGACTCGGATTTCTTTTCCAGGCTGAGGACTGACAACCTCAAATCTACATCATCAAGGGTGATAGACTGATTGCCTCGTCTTCACACCTCTACTGCTCCTGCCTACTTTCTGTACTCGACTGAAGAAGCCTACTGTGTAGGAGAAACGTTTCGGCATAAAGATACCTAAATGCTGCCTGTGTCTAACTTACCGTCTTGTCTGAGCAGGGGCCCTTATACTAGAAGTGGTTTTTGCCTTTTTTTTGGTAAATGTAAAGAAATATTTAGAATTTCTTTCAATTTCGCTAATTGCTTTTAGCTCCTCTTGTCTCTCCTGGATCCTGTATGGGTCCAGGAGAGACCTATATAGGTTAAAGGATATTAAAAGTAGAAATCTGGATCATAGAAATATTATTGGAATGGTATAGAAGAATCCCAAGTAAGGCATAAAAATCGATATTGAGAAGAATAGTAGACAATATAAAGGATACGTCTCAGTGCCCCTGAGAACATTCGGAGACAGGACATTTAAACGGACAAACAGCACATTCATTTCCTTTCTTTTATTAATTAAATATGTTACACAGAATAATACCAATCCATATATATAATATCCCCTGAGAAACGTATTTTCTCAAGTCACAGGACCTGTTCTAAACGGTTAGAAAAGGCTACGGCGAACTATTATACCTTCTAATTTCATATTTCTTTACTTCTCAACGTCCTCTTACCCCACATACACATGGGGGGGGGGATGGTGGAAGTGGTGGGTGTGGCACTGACCGCTGGCACACTCTAAGAGAGGCAGGAGGAGGTGACAGGCTCACTCTGCGCTATTCTGAGAAAAAACTTCCCCTCACTCCTTCAGTTGCAACATTGCATAGCTCCTGATGATGCACTGAGAAGCGCGAAAGTACTTGAGCTAAAGATTTCCACCCCCTCCCTGTGGTTTGTCTTGCATAGTTAACATTGCCTGTCTGCGATTGTTTGTGTGTGTGGGAAAATTTTATGTATATATATATATATATATATATATATAAAATATATTATATATATATATTATATATATATATATATATATAATATATATTTATATATTATATTTTATTATAATAAACATATTTCTTTTTATTAGGTCCAGTGCGGCTTCCTTTGGTTGGATTTCTACCATATATAAAAAAAGAATGCTTCCACAAGCAAGCGACACAACTTTCCTCCACCTATGGCAACGTTATTGGACTGTACTTTGGCACCAAAGCAAACGTTGTGGTCAACGGCTGGGACGCCGTCAAGGATTCACTTCTCAATGACCAACTTAATGGACGACCTGAAAATTTAATTTATAATATAATTTTTGATGGTAAACAGAGAGGTGAGCTGATGACGGAACATGTAGTTGTTTTTACTGACCCACACGAGTCCCTTGCTCGTCTTGTCACTGAAATGCTTATTGTCCCCTGGTAGGAAACAGTGTGTGATTCTGTTTGGTTTCTTATTTTTACATCGGTCTGGTTTGCTATTCAACAACGGCTCTCATTACCAGCCGGGTTGCAAAATCTGATGTTGGTGGAGCTATCATCACTTCCGGCTTTCAAATTCCCAAAAACACACATACACACACACACACACACACACACACACACACACACACACACACACACACACACACATACACACACATACACACACATACACACCATACACACACACACAACATATATATATTATATATATATATATATATATATATATATATATTATAAAAATATATGGAACCTCTGGTCATGAACGCTTCTGAACACAAATCGGTTCACGACCAAAAAATTCGCTATATTTTTGCATCTGGTCACGAACCATAATCGGGTGCCGAACAAACAGTTTGATCCACCCGCTAAACGCGAGAAAACACCTGAAGGAGAACGATCCTCCATCACAGAGGGGGGATCTCCCTAAAAATAGTACCCTTTCCCCACTTCCTCCTAACTTCCTTCACTCCGGGAATTTCCAATCATGCAAGGTTGGGTTTTCCCGGGTTGTTTACGGTATGGTTATTTTTTTGTTATTTAAGTTTTTTCTCTTTTAAAAAACTGTACATTTTGTTTTAAATTAAGGTTTTACAAACTGAGGGTGGGCCCCCCAGGGGCCTTTTTTTGGCACAGTTTCTTCCCTTCACACGCGGGGTCCGGGTTTTTCGATTCTCGGGGTGTGGAAAATAACTTTTTCGAAGCTTTTCCCTTTAAAACTTGTTGTCCTTTTCCCCAAAACGCAAATAGGTACCTGGGTGTTGGGGACTGGTTTTTGGGTCCCCATCCTGGGGGAAAGTTTTTGAAAAAACCCAAATTGGGAAAAATAAAAAACAGTCCTGAGGGCCCACACTGCCTGGGGGGTAACCCCCCGGGCTTAAAAATTTCCGACCGAAAAATCAATCTTTATTACTTTTTCTGTGAAGGGGAACGGTTTAGGGTTTTTAAAAGGACTAGTGCAATGTTGGGTTTTTCTGTCCAAGGTTTTTCTCGGGGGGTTTTAATTCAAAGTTTTTACTTTTTGTTTACTTTTCCACTGTGTATTTCTATGGTAAAATTTAAATATTTTTTTTTTTAAAAAATCTTGAAATTTAAAATTTTTTTACTTTTTGTAGGGGTCTGGAACGGATTAATCGTATTTACATACAATCAGTAAAAAATTAAGTTCGGATCAAAAACCAGTTCGGGTCACAATCGGGGGGTTTTTTTTTGGAAAGGGGTTGGGGGGACCGGGGGGCCCTGGGGTGTAATTTTTTATTTTTTTTTTTTTTATAAATTTTTAATAAAATATATATTTATATATATATATTAAAATATTATATTTTATATATTTTTTTATATATTATATATATTTTAATATATTTATTTATATTATATATATATATTTTAAAATTATTTTTCCTTATATTTTTTAAAATTTTATATAATTATTTATAAAATATATATATATTTTTAATTATATAAAATATATATTATATTTATTTAAAATTATATTTTATATTAATATTTTGTTATATTTTAATGATTTTAAAGGGAATGAAAAGAATTTGGATGTCCTGGCCCAAGCGAAACAAAGCTGAAGGGGGTAGGATTTTTTCATTTGGGGGGAAATAAATGGGATTAAATCTGGAGTTTTCTGAGAGGGTTAGGAAAAAGGGAAAGGGGGTTTAGCAGTAAGGGTTAAATGATCAGTTATGGAAGGGAAAAGAAATATGAATGTGTAAATTCAAAAAATTATGTGGATTAAAGTAAAGGTTGGATGCGAAAAAGGGGGGTAAAATTAAGCGGGGTATGACCAACCCCGGGAAAGGAAGGAGGAATGCAGAGGAGGAGAGAGATTTTGGGGATTTTTAAGTGAATGTATGGAGCCCTTTGAACCAAGTGGAGAGAAAATTGTGGTAGGGGACTTAAATGTAAGTAGGAGAAAATTTTTTAGAGGGGGGTTGTGGTAGGTAAGTTTGGGGTGCCGGGGTTGAAAATATAAGGGGGACCCTTTTGGTTTTGAACTTTTTTTTGAAAGGGGTTTGTTTTGGGGAAATAAAATTTTTAAAAGGAAAAAGGGGGAATAAAAAATTTTACCGATTTGATGTGGGGGCGAAATGACAGTAGTTTTTTGGGATTAGGGTTTGGGGTAGTTTTAAGAAAAACTTTTGATTTGATTCGGATGTACATTTTTATAGAGGGGCCACCGGAATATACCCAGATCACTTTTTTGTTTTTGTAAAACTGAGGGGAAAAAAGGTAGAGGGGGGTTTCAAGGAAAATAGAAGCACCCGGGGAAAGAGAGGGTGAAGGTTTTTAAACAAAAAGAGGAGGCAGTTAGGGTAAAAAAATTAAAAACAGTTTTGGGGGGATAGAGGGGGGCTAATGAGAGCATAGGAAATGGGGCCCGAAGGGGGTATGGGGTGGGTTTAAAAAAAATTGTGTTTTAAAGAGTGTTCAGCAGAAGTTTGTGGTTACGGGGAAGGGGGTTTGCAGGGGGAAAAGGGGAAGCGATTGGGGGGAATGATGATTTTTTAAAGAGGGGGTAGTAAGGGAGAAAAAGTTAGCATATGGAAGTTTTTAAAAAGTTGGAAGTGTTTGAAAGGGGGGGGAAGGGGTATATGGAAAAAAAAGGGGAAAAAAAAGAAGTTTAAAAAGGAGTGGTAAAGCAATGAAAAAAGAGAAAAAAGGAGGAGGGGTTTTTAAGATGTTATCAACAAATTTTGTTGAAAATAAAAAAAAAGTTTTGGAGTGAGATTAACAATTTAAAGAAACCCTAGAGAAAAAAATGGTTTTGGGTCAGTTAAAAATAGGAGGGGAAAATTTTTTTAAATGGAGATTTTAGGGGTTTTGGGGGGAAGAGGGAAAGGGGAAATATTTTGGGGAAAAAATTTTTTAAATGTTGATGAAGTAGGGGGAAGCTGGGGATTTTCTTTATAGGGAAAGGGGGAAGGAAAAAAACCCACTTGTAGGGTGGGGAAAGGGAGCCAGTTTTGAGTTTTGGGGGAAAGTTCGTGGGCGTAGGTAAAATAAAAAGGGGAAAGGGCAGCCGGGGGATTTGATGGGGTTTTAAAGTTTAGATATTTTAAAAAGCAGGTGGGGTTTAAGTTTTGGAGTGGTTGGTGGCAATTTTTTAAATTTAAATGTAGGGAAAAGAGGGAAAGGGTACTGGGGGTTGGCAGGAGCATGCATAGTTCCTTTTAAAAAGGAAAAAAGGGGAAAAAAGAGAGTGAAAAAATTAAAGGGGGAAAAAAGTCTGTTGAGTGTTAACCGGGTTTAAAGTTTTATGGTAAAATTTTATAATTGAAAGTTTTAAAGGTAAGAACCAAAGAAAAAGGTTTGCAATTGAACAAAGGGGGTTTTGGGGAAAGGTTGGGGGGTTTTTGTGTGGCCCCAGGTTTTTACTGTAAAAACATATAATGTGAACAGTATTTAGGAATAAGGTTAAAGAGGTCTTTGTGGCATTTATGGTTTGGGGAAAAGGGCGTATAAACGGGGTTGGAAATTAGGGGGCCCAAAAATGGAGATGTTAAAAAGTGTTAGGGTTTTTAGGGGGGTAGGTTACTGAAAGCGTGAAGGTTTTAGAGGTTTGGTGAGGCTCAATTTAGAGTATGTAGGAAAGGGGGGAAATTTTTTTCCCCAGTAAAATTTGGGCCCTTAGACAAGGTGTGTGTTTTGCCCGTGGTTTTTTTAATAAAATTTATAGAGGGGGTTTGGGGTAAGGGAAGAAAATTTCGAGGGTTTTTGGAAAAGGCGTGGAGTTAAAAGAAAAAGAATCACAAAACCAAAGTGGGATTTGTCACAGCTGTCTTTGCTGAGGGACCTGTGCTTTGGGGAGATTCTAAAGAGAATTTTTGCAGAGATTGGGGAAATGAATTTGGAGGGTGTGAAAAAGAAAAAAAATTAAAAGGGTTTAAATACGGGAAAAGAGAAAGGTTAGGGGAAGGAAACAAAAAGATTAGGTGATGAAAGATTGAATTTCAGATTGGAGGGAAAAGGTATGGAGGAGGTAAAAACTTTTATTCAGACATTTGGGAGTGGATTTTGTCGCGGATGGGTTATGAAAGATGAGGTAAATTCATAAAATTGATGAGGGGGGGGGAAAAAAGAGTGGGGGGGGTGCACTTAGGAGTTTTGTGGAAAACAAAAATTTGCCCTTGGAGGCAAAGAGGGGAAGTTTGAGGGGGATAGTTTTTACCAACGCTTTTTTTGGGGTTTGTGAAGCGGGGGTTTTTGATGAATGTTTGCAGCGGGGAAAGAAGGCTGGAGGCATTTGGAGATGCCCATTTTCTGGGGGGCAATGTTTTGGTGTGAATAAAAAATGCAGGGGAAAAATTGTGGGTTTGGAAGTTAGGGGAGGTGGGGGATTCCCAAAAACTGTTGCCCAAGGGGTTTGAGGAAAGGGGTTGTTGAGGTGGTTGGACAGGGTAGAGGGGGAAGGGGAGCAAAAACAAAAATGACTTCAAGAGTGAAATTAAGTCTGTTGGAAGGAAAAGGCGGGGTAGGGGTCGGCCAGGAAGGGTTGGGGGGGAGGGGGTAAATGAGGTTTTGGTGCGAGGGGCTTGGATTCCGGCAGGCATGCGTGAGCGTGTTTAAAAGGGGTTTGAAGGGAGAAAAAAGGGTTTTTTAAATTATTTGACGTGCTGTTGGAGTGTGAGAAAGTAAAAACATTTATGAAGGGATTCAGGGAAACCGGCGGCCGGACTGAGTCCTGGAGTTTGGGAAGTCGTGCCTGCATCTGAAGGAGGGGTTTTTTGTTGCATTTTTAAAAACTGTGTGAAAAACACCCTTCTGGCAAAGACAGTGATGGAGGGGAATTTGAGGGTTTTAAAAATTTTTTTCTTTATCGGGCCCCCCTCCCTTTGGGGGGAAATTGGGCCCGGGTTTGTGATAAAAAAAAAAATATAAAATTATATTTTTTTATTTTTTATATATATATATATATATTATTTTTAAATTATATATTATATATTTTTTATTTATATTTTATATATTTTATAAAATTTTATATATAAAATATATTTATAATATTTTATATTATATTATATTTATTAATATAATTATTTTTATTATATATATATTATATATATTATATATATTATTTTTTTTTAAAATTATATATAATATTATATATAATTATATATATATAAAATTATTTTATATATATATATATATTTTAAAATATATATATATTTTGCAAAAGATCACAAAAAAACAGGTGTTTTCCAAAAATATGAAAAACAAACCATTTCTAAAAAGGAATAGGGGAAATTAAAAGCGCTTTCGGACTACTAAACTTTATAAAGGGGAAACTATGAAAGTGAAGCACCCAAAGGGAAGCCTATAAAGGGTTTCGGCCAGCCCCGGGAAATATCAAATCCCACAACGGTTAAACACGTGACGCGCGGCAGCCAACTTGGACAGGTCCTTTGAAAAAACTCCCCCCCAAAGGGCTTTTATTTGCCCTTTTGATTTTTAAATTCTCCCCAAATTCTATTAATTATAAATTGATTTTAATTTATTTTAACCCCAAAGGGGAAATATTTATTTTTGTAAAAACTGCTTTTTTTTGAAACAAGATTCAATTATATTCCTGTCGACCAGGGCTTGCTTGATACTATTTTTCTAACTTTTTGAAAATCAATTGGTGGGTTAAAAATCTCTTACATGAAAAAATTAGAGCTTGGGAAATTTCTTGTCCATTTTTTAATTTTTATATTTTTTGTTTTTTTTAATTTATTTTCGAATAAGGGCTTGAGAACACTTTAAATCTTTTGGGGACGGGGGGGTTAACGAAGAGAGCAATAATTTGACAGTTTTCTGAACCCAATACATGCTGCTAAAAGAACATTTTCCCTTTTTAAAGAATTGATCAAATAGAAATGCCCCAAAAAATGGATGAAAAATTTGGTAAAAATATTATGGGGCTTTTTAAGAAAGGAATTTATAGGCGTATCAAAAGGGGCGAGGGTCATCTTTGAATCAGTATATTGCACAAAGGGAGGGACTTTAAAAAAAGGGGAAAAGGGAAAAAGCAAAAAGGGGGACTATAAAATTTTTAAATTGCTAGGGATTTTTTAAAAACAAACCCCCAAAAAGTTTTTTTCCAGGTATATAAAAACAAAAGTCAGAGATAAGATTGGTCCTTTTTAAAAATAACTATGGGCATCTTTAAACCAAGAGAATGAAATGTGCTCGATTTTAAATAATTATTTTCTCTCGGTTTTTACACAGGAAGACACAAAATAATTTTGGGGGTTTTAATTTTTTTTTATAGTGGATCAAAAGAAGATAAATTTTTGAAAACATCCCCGTCATTTGTGAAATGGTTGTAAAGGGCAGATAGAAAGATGAAGAAAAATAAGTCACCGGGTCCTGATGAGGTTTTTTCAAGGGTTCAAAAGGGGAAATGAAAAAATGGAAGTCTGTGAACCATTAATTTAATTTTTTTTAATTTATCTCTTAAAAACGGTTTCCCAGTGTTGATAGGTGGAAAAATGGGCAAATTTGTAATTCCTTTTTTTAAAAAAAGGGGAAAAGTCTTTTCCCGTAAAAAATTTCCGCCCAATAACCCCTGACCTCAATTGTAGGAAAATTTTAACTAGAGTAAATTATAGCTGAGATTAAAAAAGGGGCCTTCGAAAAAAACCCATAGCTTAAATTTAAGGGATATCAGCTTTGGATTTCACAAGGGCCCGGTCTGTCTAACTAATTTATTAACTTTTTTTCAGAAAAGCTTTTGAGGCGGGTTGACCACCCAAAGAATTTGATATTATTTACTTAGATTTTAGTAAGGCTTTTGATAGAGT
Source organism: Cherax quadricarinatus (assembly GCF_026875155.1). Classification (NCBI taxonomy): domain Eukaryota; kingdom Metazoa; phylum Arthropoda; class Malacostraca; order Decapoda; family Parastacidae; genus Cherax; species Cherax quadricarinatus. The sequence goes on along the minus strand of NC_069403.1, from coordinate 10,841,118 downwards.
TCCGCCCCAAAAGCTGTTGAAAAAAAGTACCCAAGGCTCATGGCATTGGGGGGAAGGGTGCTCTCGTGGTTTCGAATCAGGGCTCACAGACAGGAAAGCAAAGATTTTCCATAAAGGGGGTTTTAAATCCGAGTGGGGATCGTAACAAGTGGCGTTCCAAAAGGGGTTAAAGTTTTTGGGCCCCGTTGTTGTTTAAATAATTTTATATCAAGATTTGATGAAGGGAATTTTTACTATTTAAATATGAGAAAAATTCGCTGAGGGACACGAAGTGGTGGGGATAATTGATTCAAACGTGGGATGTTAGGGAACTTAAAGGAGGTTTAGAAAAACCCTTTTAATTTGGTCAGAAAAGTGGAGATGCATTTCTGTAGATAAAATGCAAGGTTCTGGGCTCGGGAGTGTCCATAACCCTAGCATTTAAAAGGGTTAAAATAATGTAGAATTTAAAAACCATAAAAATTGCAAAAAGGGGACTTGGGGGGTTATGGTAAGAAAGGAAACCCTTTAAAACCCAAAAGAAGCAATGCCTAAGCGTATGTAATAAGGGGAAAAATTGTTTAAATGGGATTTATTTAAAGGAAGTGAAAAGCAACAGAAGCCCAGAGGTCTTTATGCACTTTATACATCATTAGAAAGGGGCCTCACCTGGGTTTTATGCAGCTCAATTCTGGTCTCCATTTTACAGAATGGACATAAATTTTTAAAAAAACCCATTCAGCGTAGGATGACAAAAATTAATTACATGCTTTGGGAAAATTTTCCTTAAAAGGGAATGATTGAAGACTTTAATTTAAACATTCACTTTTTTAGACGAAAAAAATGGGGGGGGCGGAGACCTGACGAAGTGTAAAAAGTGGAAGATTGGTTTAAAAAAGGGGGGATATTAAAAAAGGTTTTTAAAGGATCTCTCCCCAAAGAGAGAACCGCGAAATGGTTTTTAAATTAGGAAAAGGTTTAGTTTTAAAGAAAGGACATGGGAAAAAGTTTTGGGTTTTGGGAAAAATAGGGTAGTTGATAAAGGGGGAAAAACAGTCTACCTATTTGGGGGTTATTGAGGGGGGGGGATTTTGGGGTAGTTTCAAATTTAGGTTGGAAAAGGGTACATGAGGGGGAAAGGGGTTTGGAAATTTGAGTGGACTTGAACTTCAGGCTTATTTTTTGGGGTGGGATTGGATAGGGAATTTTTTAAAGGGGGCCCTCCCTTTAGTAGGGGGCCAAAACGGGCCCTTTGCTCCCATTTTTTCCCTCCTTTCTTATGTTTTTTGGTTCTTATGTTTTTATTTTAACCTTCCAATTGTTTTTCAAAAATTTTGGGAAAGTAGTATAAAGGCAAGTCCATGGCCCGACGGGAATATAATTAAATTTCTTGTTTCTTTAAAAAAGCAGTTTTTACAATAATATGAATTTTTCCCTTTTTGGTTTAATATAAATTAGATCCATTTATAATTAAAAAGGATTTTGGTTGGAAATTTTTTAATACACTGGACAAAAAAATAGCTTGGGGGGGTGGTTTTGCAAAAAGGGCCTGTCCAAATTGGGGTCGCCCCCGCGTCCGTGTTTAACCCCCTTTTTGGGGTTTTATAAATGAGGGTTTCTGGGGGGACCCCTTAATAGCTTCCTTGGAGCTTTTACTTTCTTTGTTCCTTGAAATGTGAGGGAGTCACGAAAAGCGCTTGGAATTTTTTTATTTTTTTCAGAGTGGTTTTTTTTTGCATATATTAAAAACATAAGAAAATTTAAGGGAAAAGGGGGAAAAAACTGCGGGAGGCCCCGTTTTGGGCCCCTACTAGGCAGGTCCTTTCAATTCACCCCCTAACAAACCCTTTTTTCCCACCCAATTTTCAATTCCCAAAAATAAGCCCTTATGTGCAAGTCCCTCCCAAAAAACCAACCCTCCAAAAAATGTTATTTATCCCAACCCCAAAAATTTTAAACTACCCAAAGTCCTAGCCTCCCTTTAAACCCAAAAAAGGGAGGGCTGTTCCACTCATCTACTACCCTATTTCCAAAAACCCAAAACTTTCATAAGAACTTAAAAAAAAATTAAGAAAGGAGGAACACTGCAAGGGCCGTTGGCCCCATTTCTTGGCAGGCCTTTTTCAATTCATCCCCCTAACAAACATTTGACCTACCCCCAAATTTTTAATGCCCACCCAAGAAATTAAAACTCGGGTGTGCAAAGGGCCCCCTCAAATCCAACCCAAAACCTTACCATGGGATTTAACCCAAAATAAATTTTTAAAAATACCCCAAATTTTCCCAGCCCTCAATAACCCAAAAAGGTTTGACTGTTTCCCCTCATCAACTACCCTATTTTTCCCCAAAACCAAAACTTTCCCATGTCCTTTCTAAATCTAAACTTATTAATTTAAATCCCCTTACTGCGGGGTTTCCCCTTGGAGGGGAATCCTCAAGGGCCTTTTTAATATCCCCTTTTTTAAAAACCTATTTCCACTTTTACACTTCGATAGGTCTCCCCCCATTCTTCGTCTAACAAGTGAATGTAAAATTTTGAGTCTTCAATTTTTTCTTATAAGGAAGATTTCTAATGTATGAATTTAAATTTTGTTTATCCTACGTGAAGTTTTCTAACGAAATTTTTGTCCATTCTGTTAAAATGGAGACCAGAATTGGGGCTGCATAAAAATTGGTGAGGCCCCTTTCTAATTTATGTTTTTAAAGCTGAAGGTTTGACCTTTGGGCTTCTGTTGTTAAATTCTTGATATAAATCCCCGTAATCTTTTGCCTTATTAAATTTCGTTAAAGGGATTGCTGTTTTTGGTTTTAAATTTTCTGCTTACCATAACCCCCAAGTCCTTTTTTGCAATCGGGATGGGGTTAAAATTCTACCTTATTTAACTTTTTAAAATGCTTTTTGGGTTAAAGGACACTTTCCCCAGCTTTAGAAACCCCTTTTTTTTTAATTGAAAATGCATCTGCCACTTTTTTTTACAAAAGTAGGGGTTTGTCCCAAATCCTCCCGAAGTTCCCTAACATCTTCGTTTGGGAAACAAATTTTCTACCTATTTTTCGTGTCATGGCGGGTTTTTCTCATATCAAAGAATTCCTTCATCCCAAAATCATTGATTATATTATAAACAACAACGGGCCCCAAAATATCCTGTGGGGCGCCACCTTTGTTACTGATTCCCCCCCGGATTTAAAACCCCCTTTATGGACCTTCTTTTGCCCTTCCCGTTGTGAGCCATGATTCGATCCCGAGGGCACCCTTTCCCCCCCCCCATGAGGCTAATTTTTCAACAGTCTTTGGTGCGGAACTCTATCAAATGCCTTTTTCTAAAATCTAAGTAAACAATATCAAAATTTTTTATCGTGGGCAAAAAGCCTCAAAAGCTTTACTGAAGAAAGTTAATTAAAATTTTGTTAGACAAGACCGGGGCCCCTTGTGAAACCCTGCTTGGGTTTATTAAACAAAACTATGTTAAACGAGATGGGTTCTTTATAATCTCAGTTTTAATTGAAATTAGTAATTTGCCTACAATTGAGGTCGGCTTTTTGGGCCGGTTTTTTTTTTTTTTTTTTTAATTTGGGCGGGAACGATTTTTCCCCTGTTTTTTAAAAAAGAAATTTTCATTAGCCATCTTCCCTTATCAGACACTGCACCCCGTTTGAAAGAATAAATTAAAAAAATTAGTTTAAAGGTTCACAGACTTCCATTTTGCATTCCTTTAAACCCTTTTTAAAAAAACCTCATTAAAGGGCCCCCGGGGGACTTATTTTGCTTTTAGTCTGTCTATCTGCCTTTTACAAAACCCTTTCCTTGGTTTACTGTTTATGTTAAATAATTTATCTTCTTCTGATCCCCTTAAAAAAATTTAAATTTCCGGAAATTTTTAGTGTCTTCCTTTTTGTTTAAAAAAACCCAAAAGAAAAATAATTATTTTTAAAAACGGCACATTTTTATTCTTTTGTCAAAATAAGATGCCCCAAAAATTTTTTTAAGGGGAAACCCATCTATCTCTGCTTTTGTTCTATAGAAAACCCGGAAAAAATTTTTGGGTTAGTTTTTAGAATCCCTTGAACTTTTTAAATTTTTTAGTCCCTTTTAGCTTTTCTTATCCCCCTTTTTTAATTTTCCCTCTTAATGTAATATACTGATTCATAAAAATGACCCTGCCTCTTTTGATTTGTATAAATTTTCCTTTTTTTTAGGGCCCTTTGTAGATATTTCAGCCTATTATTTTATCCATTTTGGGGCATTTCTATTTGATCTTATTTCCCTTTTAAGGGAAATTTTAAAGTTCTTTGAGCAGCAGTATTGTGTTCAAAAAAAACTGTCTTTTTGATAAACTCTCTTCGTTACCCCGTCAAAGATGAAAAATGTTTTTTCTAAACCCTCGTAATCTGCCCCAAAACGAAAATTTTGGGACCGGGTTTCTGGGGTTTTTCCCTCCCTTTTTACTTTCCCTTCAATTCTGCATGTAATTTTTTTTGTGGGGCGCTAGCACCCAGTTCCTCTGAAACTTCTTTAAAAAATTAACAAGGGGGGTTCCCTTGTTTTCCCGGAAAAAAGGGCAAGCAGGTTATTAAACCCCTTTTTAGGGGTTTTTTGTCAAAAAAACTGCTTCAAAAAACAAACCCGAACTACTTTTTTAAAAAACGTATGATTCTAAATTCCCCGTCAAGAAATTTTCCCAAACAAATGACTAAAGTTTAAAAACTCCCGAATTACTACATTATCGTGCCCCCTTTTGGCCCTCCCCCTTTTTCCTCCCCCTAAATAGTTTTCCCCCCCCGGGCCTATCTAAATTTGGGGGACGGTTTTTTATCACACCTAAAAATTTAAATTTTTTATGTCCCCCTGAAAATTCTTCCAAAAAAACCCCTTTTATGTGTTACCCTTTTGACTTTAAAACCCCTTTTTATTTCAACAGTTCAAGCGATCTCGGGGCATACAATGCCCCCCCAAACCTTTCCCCCCCCGATTTTTCCCTTTTCTCTTGGAAACCCAAATTTAAAAAAACCCCGAATGGGGACCCTTTTTGCAGGCATGTCCCGGGCTTTTTGAATTAAAAAACCCAAGTTCCCCAAATAATTTGGGGAAAATTTCATCTATGTTTTCCCTTTCCCCTGGGGAAACAGTCTCAACTCGTCCCTCTTATTCCTAGCCCCTGGGATATTTTTTGTAATAAATAATTTTAAAGACCCCCCTATCTCTTTAAAAATTCCTGCTCCTTTTGTTATTTTCCCCTAAAAACCCAAATTTCTTTTCATTGTCAATTTGTGCCACTGGCTTTTTTCCAAAATCCTCCTCATTTTGCCCTTTTTACTAGGGTTTTCCTAGTACTCATTTTAATTACCCCGCGACTTCACCCGTTTTCCCCCCAAAAAACCCCTACCAAATAACTATTCCTTGGGTTTTAAAAACCATAACAGCTCCCCTCCATGCGTTGGCCCCGGCTCCAAACCCCAAAAACCAGACAAAATTTAACACCCCCTTTCCCCGGCTAATTTTCATTTTTTGCCATAGAAGAGGGGGGGCCCCTTTGTCAATGAATGTTACCGTTTTTTCCTTTCAGTAAATTTTCCGGGCCAGCAATTGACACCCAAATTTCTCTGGACAAAACCCTTTCATTTCCAACTTTCTCCTTGGCCCAAAAAAGCCACATATTTACAGGGTTTTTCCCCCCCCCTTCTTCCCCAATTTTTCCCCTATTTCTGACCCATTCCCGCTAATCAGGTCCCCACCCAAGGGATGCCAACATTCTTTTCCTCCAGCACTGAGGGAAATAATTTGGATTGTCCCAAATTTCCTCTCATGAAAGTCATCCCGAAGGCTTAAAAATTTCCTTTTATCCCTGCCCCAGGAAAAAAATTCTCCCCTTTCCTCCTTGTCTTTTTCCTTCAAACAAGAAAGGGCCTATCCATGTACCCAATCTGGCTATCCCCCAACAACAAAAATGTTTTTACCTTCCCTTGGGGTTTGTCCGGGAGTGATGTTCCCGGGGTTTGCTCACATTCGCCAGGGTTGCATTACACCACTTTTTTAGAATTTCCATGGGCGTTTTCGATGGTCTTCGTTTTTTGGGGGTTTTTAGGGATGTGCTACTCAAAGTTTTGCCCAAAGGGGTTCCTTGGTGTCGTGTTTTTGGGGGTTTCCCCGTTTGGGAAAAACTCACATTGTCAGGTAGCACCAGATGAGTTGGAAGTTTCCACGGCGGTTTTTCTGGGTTTTTTTGGTTTTTTTTCTGCCTCCCAAACCCTTTTTTTTAATCTTCAAACTTTGGGTTTTTTTGTTGCCCGGCCCCCTGACCAAGCCCCCCCTCCCTTTAAACCCGGGGGAAATCCCAAAAAAGGTGGGGTTACTACGAATCCCCTTGTTTCCTCCCTTAATCGCCGGGATTTTCCAGTTTAGCAACTCTGATTCTTTAAGGCAACTCTGAGTTCCCTTCTTTAGCAACCTCTTTCTTTCCTATGTTTTTTTTAAAATCTAAACTTATCTAATTTAAATCCATTTCTGGGGTTCTCTCTTGGAGGAAGATAAACCCCAAGACCTTGTTAAAAAACCCCTTTATTAATCCTTTTCTTCCAATTAAAACCTTTCGTCAGGGTTTCCCCCCATTCTTTTGTCTAACAAGGGGGAATGTAATTAAGAGTCTTCCCAAACTTTCTTTATAAGGAAGATTTTTTAATGCTATGTATTAAATTTGTCAAAACCTTCCCCTGAATGTTTTTCTAACGGTTTATGTCCATTCTGTAATATGGAAAACCAGAACTGAGCTGCATAACAAGGTGAGGGGGTTTTCTATTGGATTATTAATTAATTTTTATTTTAAAATAAATGTATTTAATTTATTTAAAATATATTTTATAAATATATTATATAAAATATTATTTTATAATATATTTATATTTATATATATATATATATATATTTGAGCGTTTTCTATTTAAAACCAAGATCGCAAGTTCTGCCATTCGGCACGACATTATTTTTTTTATATAAATATATTTATTTTTATATATATATATTTATATTTATATATATATTTAATTTATATATTTATATATATTTATGATGTAAAATTAAAATTTTTATATATATTTATAATTATTATATTTTAAAATAAATTATAATTTTATATTTATAATATATATATATATATATATTATATATATTATAATATATATATATATATATATATATTTATATTTTATATTTTTATTTTGTCGTGCCGGGAAAAGGCAGAACCCTTTCGATCTTGGCTTAAATTGCAACGCCCTCTTGCCCTATGGACAAGCGGAAAAATTTTTTGGGATGCAATAAATTTGGCCCAAAAAAACATTTTGAAACCCAAAAGAAAAAAAAAATATTTCCCCTGTTTTTTTTAGAATTTTTAAATTTTTGTAAAAAAAAATTAAAATTATATAGTTGGGGTTAGGCCCAAAAAAATTGTTCTTGTTATAATAAGGTTAGGTAAGTTTTTTAAAAAATTTTTTTTGGAAACAAAAATTTAAAAATTTTTTTCATTAACATTTAAAGAAAAAAATTTTTCTTTAAACGTATAAGAGAAAATTTTAGAAAAATTTTTAAATTTTAAATGGGGTTCTCGCTAACTGACCAGTTTTACATATTCGGCACGCAGCATAAAATTGTATATAGAGTACGTTTTATGTATTCTACAGGAAAAGCTTTTATGTGGGAAGGGGCCTTTTTTTAAGGAAAAAGAGGCGATTACGCCCATCAGGGTTTCCCTAATCTTGGGGTTTTTTGGGAAAAAAATCCGCAAGGAGGTTTTTCCACGAGGAAGCAACGATTTTTCAAGGAGATTTCCCGGAGAGGGAAAGGGAGCATATTAATCAAGGTTTAAATTTAAAAATCGTGGGGTTTTCATTTGCAGATATTCCCTTTTATATATATCATTTTTCGGGTTATGAGTTCAAACTGGAAAGGGGAATAGCCAAAACCCAATAGCCAAACCGAAAAAAAGAAAATTTCTTTCCCGGTTGGGAAAATGTTTGAAAAAAAATCTAAACTTAGAAGGGTGTCAAAATATGAAACAATTTTTGTAAAAATTTTTCGTACAAAAACAAACCCAAAGAAAATTTTTCTTTGCACCCAAAGGTTGTGTAATAAGTTTACACCCAAATACTGTCCGTTCCATCTCACACATAAAATTTTAAGTACACAAATGAACACAATTTTCATTTTCTTACATGGGGGAAAAAGGTAAGGGGAAAACAGGCCAGGAAACCCATCTTATTGTCCCATGTTTTAGTTTTATTTTAAATTTTTTGCCCTTTTTTAGGTCCCTTAGTAGCAATTTTTTTCTAAACCCGTTTAAAACTTAGTTGTTAAATGTACCCCTTTTGGCCGTCAGTGCCCAAGCCCCCGGGTGCCAATTTAATTTGGGAACCTTGAAGCATGGAATGCTCACTGACTCTCACTAAAACACTACAACTGGTGTTGGGGAATTTCACTTCTTCCTCCCATATCCCCTTTTCAAAAACAGATTTTTCCCACACAAAAACTGTTGAATTGGCTCAGCTTCCCCTTAACAATTACTTTCCCTGGAGGGTTTTAGCTTTTCCCCCTTTTCTGACATTTTCCCCCCCTTTTAATTTAAAATTTTCCAAAATCTCCAACAAATTTTTTTTATTTTAAAACCAAAAATGCATTTCCCAAAATTTTTACACATGTGTTATTTCTTTAAATACACTTTTGCTTTTTTTTATACCCATTATTTTTTTGCAACCCCTTTTTCATTCCATTAAAAAATTTGGGGTCTCTGAATTTTTTACCTAACTTCAGGGCCCTTTTAACCCGGTTAAATGTGTAAAATTTTACTTTATTTTTTCCCCCGGGTCGGGTGTGTGGGTTTTATATCTAACTCCTGGGAACTTCCCCCACAACATGTTCAGCTCAGAGCAACTTACCATACAGATTTTCACATGAATTGGCTCCAGCATCAGCACTTCCTCTCCAGCCTCCAGAACATTATGGTCCACATAATGGCCTCACATCACCATCCTGGTCTGGTTGATGGGCACGTTCACTGGTACCATCCACCTCATACGAGCCAAACAGTGTCTGAAACTGAGGAAAAGCTCCGAGGGGGGAGCATCACAATCCTCCCTGAGCCAATAGCTCAGAGATTCCAGAGTGCTTCCCCACTCAGCAAATACAAAGAAAGGGATCCTCTCATCCCAACTGTTAGTATTGTCTATACCATAGGCTCGCATCATTGTCTTGAGGTTTTTATGTAATTTCTCTATTTCCCCTTGAGATGGAGGGTGATAGGCAGTTGAAAACTGAGGCTCTACTTTTAATCCCTTTAAAACATTTCTAAATAACTTTGAGGTAAAGTTAGGTCCTTGGTCTGTTTGCACCTCTTGAGGAAAACCAACATGAAAGACGAATTTCATCAAAGCCTTTAAGACTACATGAGCTGTTTGTTATCTTATGTAGAGGGACTGCGTACAGGTACCTGGTAGTGGAGCAAATAATTGTGAGTAAATAATCATTTCTCATTTTGGTCCTCCAGATTTTCTCTGAAGTCAACAGGGATTGTATTGTACAATTCCTCATGAACCATCAGTTCTACTAATTTGTCATAGTCTCTGTACACTCCTTTGGAACGAACCCATTTCTTAAAAAGAAACAGTTCCTCATTCCCAAACTCAGTTAAGGTCTGCCCATCCTGAAATTTTTGACTTCTGAACCTTTGCCTATATTTCTCAGGTATCATTTGGTATGCAAGCAATACTTCCTCCTTAATTTTATCATAGTTGGAAAAATCTTTCCCCTCCAGAGTCTACTCTCTGCAATGCTTTACCCACAAGTTGTGTGCGAACTAGGGTAGCCCACTTCTGTTTGGGCCATCCTTGCTACAGTCTTCTCAAAAAAAAAAAAAAAAAATCTATCTGGGTCACTCTGTAAACTTAGGGACAAAATTTGCAGCTTTAGTTATGTTAAAGTACTGCTCAGGCTCTTGTTCTGAACCTCCTAACCTTTGACGTTCTTCCTCCTTAGCTTTCATTAATTTTATTTCAGCCTCTAGCACAGCTAATTTAAGTCTCATCCTCTCCATTTCCATATCACCTGGAGTAGGTGATCCCTCATGGTTACTGTTACCAGGCATGTTTACTGATGAATTATTATCCTCACCGAAGTCTGAAAAATTTAAAGACTCAACTTCTGACATAGTTTTATCTTTAAACACTTGCTTCCCTCTTACAGTATCAATGGACAAAGTTTTCCCACAGGTACATAAAATAACACAAGTTGAATGTAACTATGCACATAGCACTTACCATAACCACAACAAAAATGTGTTACTCAACCTTTCTCCCACCTTAGAAGAAAAACAACCTGTAAACTAATATGTGAAAACAACACTTCCACTAACACCACCTTGGTAAATCTTCTCCTACCAAAAACATGCAACTGTTATTACCCCATACCAGTACATATAGTTCAAAGGATGTTTTGAGTTATTTTAGCAGTCAACTCTCCCGGTCAAGCTCCCATGTTAAGTTGTTGTCCCTTATTACTTTGATAGTATGGTTCTCACTACATGTTCTAGTGTGGGGTAGCTTTTACATAAAGGCCTTATCAGTCTAGGGTAATACTTTCATGTTTGATCCTCCTCAGTGTCTCTGAAATCCTTTCTTCAGCCCTCTTCCTTCTATTACCAAAAAATAGGGATGTATTCTAGATAGATATTTGAAGATCGAGACACTTACGCAACATATGGGAATCTTTATACAGGAAACGTTTTGCCACATAGTGGCTTCATCAGTCCAATACAAAGTAGAAAGGTGTAAGGAGAGGAGGAGTTTGAGGGGACTGATTACCTCAAACTCCTCCTCTCCTTACACCTTTCTACTTTGTATTGGACTGATGAAGCCACTGTGTGGCGAAACGTTTCCTGTATAAAGATTCCCATATGTTGCATAAGTGTCTCAATCTTCAACTTGTCGGTTTTTCAAACCATTCATCACATAGATAGATATTTACAGAATATACAATTACAGCACTTACATATACAAAACATAAACCTGCACACCCCCTAGCTGCTCTTCTAGGACAGCCCACATGGTGCATCTGAACATTTAGCCCTTCTTTCTTCTTGACTAACCAGTGTTTTGACACACCTTAGTCACCCTGGGTATGATGGCTACAACTTAAGGTATAAAACTCACCTCTGGGGCACACCTAATGGCCAAAAAATAAAAGAGAAGGACCCAGAGGTCCTACCTGCTTGAAGCCACTAAGGGGACTGAGAGATAGGGAGGGGCCTAGGTAAGCTCCTCTCACACCCACCAAACAAACAAAAGACTGTTGCCAAGCACAGTTCTTTAGTTACCACAATAATGTTTCCCATTTCCACACCTTTACGTTTACAAAAAGAAATATAACTTTATAAACCACTTATTTAAATATGTGTCTATTGTATAACCTATTATATTGAGAAAAAACAGGCTTGACCCAGCTGCCTCTCAGTCTCTACGAGTGATCTTCCCTTAGGGCCATTTAGTGCTGTGTCCCCATTAATTCAATATAATTAGGTATTCCAGAATAACTGTTATTTATGTACATCAATATGTGCTGGGTCCCATAATCCATATGGTGACAAAGTAGTTTCACACACAGCGTGTATGGTTGTCCATAGGTGACACATGGGGTGAGTAGTAGCCCATAGTTCCGCAATACCTACACCCACACAGTGCGAGGGTAGTCCATAGGTGACATGGTACCTACGTACCATGTGAGTGGTATTCTGTGGGTGACATAGTCCTTTCACATATGTGCAAATATCATTTACTCGCTTGTGAATATATATACTAATATGTTGTTACGTGTGACTGTTAGGACGTAGTGGGTTGTGTCAGCTATCAACATCCTGTGGGCGCTGATGGGAGGCAAAAGATTCAGCAGGAGTGACGACAGACTTCTTCACTTGGTCAAAGTAGTCAACGACTTGTTTAGTTTGGGATGTAAGCTGCCTGCAACTTATGTTTTCATTTCCTCTTTATCAAATTCAGACTCGTGTGTATAACAGGGGCTTTCTGTATAGCAAGTCATTGCTGTAAGCCATTTCTGTGTATGATGTATATGAACTTGTAGAAATTTTTATTATTTTTATTATTATTATTATTATTATTATTATTATTATTATTATTATTATTATTGCATACGAGTAATTCTTCTCTGCGTGGACCTGCAAATACTTATAATTTACCAAACACAAATTACAGGAGAACTACGCTCATAGTATCTTGTTTACTTTTAATAACTTGTCCTTAAAATTTAATCCTGTCATTAGTGTTGCATGTATAAGCTGAATATGAATATATTATTTCTTCAGCAACAAAAAACCTGTTCCTCTTTTGTTTATACATATACATATATTGTTACGCCTGGTCACCTTCCAAGTTACATTGGGCCGAAATATCACTTAATATCATATTGTAAACTTCCTTATTACTAGCTAAAGTAAGGAAGTCCGACTATATAATATTATCTGGGGCCATATTATTTACTCAATGGAATCATGTTCAATTAATGTGTATTGTAACTTGACTTAACATAATAGGCCAGGAGTAACAGTGCGGGTATTGTTAATCACTTGAGTAACGATCAGTCTCTGGTTCAACCCCGAGCTGACACGTTAATAAATAACGAAAAGGCACAATACCGTGACTGGAACACTACACAAATAACCCGCACATAGAAGAGAAGAGCTTACGACGACGTTCCGGTCCGATTTGAACATAAGAACATAAGAAAGGAGGAACACTGCAGCAGGTCTGTTAGCCCATATTAGGCAGGTCCTTTACAATCCATTCCACTAATAAAACATTTTTTTTTTATTTTATTTAAAACCAACAATAGACAATAGACAAAAGGAAAAACCCTAAAGATGACAATATATGAACAATAACTGAAAAAACATTACATTAGATATTGAAACATTAACGAATAACATAACAATATAACAAATATGACCACTATTACCTACATATAAAATCAGATACCGAAGCTTAAAATTGTCCTATACTAGCTACATGTGGATAAGTTAACTTTCGTAAAAACATGCAAACCTTTTTAACTTTTCCTCAATTAATCATCCTTGCTCTTAATTACATAGAATAATAAAACAAGTATACTTTAATTATGTCGTTACAGACAAATTCCTTCTGCTCCTGGAAACGAAAGAATATAGGAATTAACCCTGATGTCAAGAACACATCCAACGAAACTACACCGACCAAAAAGGGTCATGAGACTGCACGGTCCGCGCAGCTGCTCGCCAGGGCAAAATGTACATTCACACGTCCTACAATTAGATTCAGCTCAACATTTTCAATAATCCCATACGTAGAAACATTCATCCCAATTTATATAATAAGAGCAGTTGAATCAAGGCATTCCACAATTAATCATAAATTTCCCCAAACCTAAGCTATTTTTCATCTGTATTATAAATGTCTATCAACACGAAAATTTTCCCACACTACAAACCTATTTGTGTTGAAATGATCAATTGTATTAAACCATAAAGAAAAAAAAAGAAAATAAAAAGGAAGACCATTTTCACCTTTAAATCAGATTCAATAATTCCATTAGTACATATAAAAATTTGATATATGTATATTGTTAATTGAACAAATTACTTAACTATTTATAATATTACGTAAACTAACATGATATTCTAATTCTTACAATTAAGGTTGTAAAATCTTAAACTACATAAATAGAAATTGCCCCCATCTAGACAAATTAAAAAAAATACAATATCAAACACATATGCTTCTATAGGACAACATAATTGGTAAAAATATACAGTGTAAATTAAAACTGCATAAAAAGCCATTTTGACATTTACACATGTATCAAATCAAAAATTTGCCAAGAAAATATGTATTGATATCATTGAAAATGTTCTGATACAAAAATTAAAGGTATATAAAAGAAAGAAACATACATTCAATACATACATATACATATATATCATTACATTTTAATATTATATACATAATACACATATTTATCCTATACATCATTCAATACACATAAATACACATACATACATACACAAATACCCCACACACTAAATCAACATTCTAATTACCCCACATACACATACATAGTTATAGTCGATATTTCCAAATATAATTGTATTGCTTGAATCGAAAAAATTAATTGTTAAAATTGCACCCCGGACATACCCATATAACATTCATCAAATCATCATGCTACCACCATTCTAGAAACCAGCCCATTTCATCCCCCTTACTGCCTTTCAACTCCCGTAAATCCCGTAAAGTAAATTCCTAAACCCTCATTAAACCCTCTCCCATTCCCCCCCATACACCTCCTTATTCCCTACACTTGTCCTATAAAAAGTTGCTTTTAAATGCATTAATTTTTTCCCCAACACGTTCGCCATAAATACCCAAGACATATAAATATAATCTGTATTTATACCCTACCGCATTCTTCCCATTGATTCACCCCACCTATGTCTAAGCTTAAAACCCCTCAACACCTGCAAACCCCCCTCCCAAACCTTATTACCTTACCAACCAAACCCTTTTAGTTCAATACATTGCAAAAATAACTATATGGAAAACGTCTCCATCCACCCAAGCCTTGATATCCTCCTCCCGTATTCTTTTAGGAATAAAACCATTCCAACGAAAGATCCCTGTAAAATCTATACATTAAACTCTCGTACTTTGGTTTTAAAACCCGTAATTGTTCAAACGCCCCAGTATTACGCCAGTCATACCGGATAACCCTTCTACCACTGCTACCACTCCTTACCTTCCCCACCCCATCAGGTTTCCCATTTAATACGTGAAGGATCGTATGTTTATGATGACCCGTAACATGCCTCACCATATGAACTCCCCCCTCCACCACCGTTGAATATCATGAGTATCTTATGAAGCCCGGGCCTTCCCCTCGCCCCCCCCCCCCTTATAACTACGTTTCAAATACACACTCATAATCCTCTTTTTCAACAGCTATAAGACCCAGCCCCCCTCGGCAACCGGGAGTGTGACAACCGTTACTAAACAATTCGCTTCCTTTTACCCAAATGAATCTAAAACGCGCTTTTGAAACCTTTGTATCTCACTACAAAGTATGGATATATTGCTGCTACATGCCAAATTTTTACTATATAATAGGACATTCGTTGTAATTACTCTTTGATGCAAAGTTAAGTGTGCAGCTCGTAAACCACTGAGGCGCTTCAGTACACCATCTACAATACGCACTGAATTTATTTGTTGTGCTAACTTAAATTCACTTACATAAACGATCCCACATATCAGTAATTGGTCCACCTTTTTCCACCTTTCAACTACTTCAAATTCCTCATTTAACCTTTTCCCCAAGATCCATATACTTCGTTTTCTCCTTATTAATTGACATGCCAGAAGCCTTTTCAAAAACATTTACTAACTTTCCCCCCGAGGAAAATCCCTGTTACCACTTACTAAAATCGTTGTGTCATCAACATATCCAACAATGCCAGCCCCCCCACCCCTTTCGTCACCAACCCCATTTGCTGCAATAAGACTAATTCCTCTATAAAAGGGATCCTGTAAACATGCAAAAAATATTTGTGAAAGGGGACAACCTTGACGTAGACCCCTCCCTCATCTGAATTTTTTTCTCCTAACCTTCCATTTACCTGCACCCGCAAGGATGCATCTTGATACATTAATTTGGCCCATGATATAATTTCCTCTCCAAACCTTGCCATCTCATAATCTTCCATAACGCTTCCCTTTCTACACTATCATATGCCGCCTCCCAACCCTATAGCCAACACCCCCCCCCCCACTCCCAATTTTTACTCTTTCCCTTCAATAAAAAATTCTAATCAAACCTTGCCGTCATACTTAGACCTTCCCGGCCCCCATATTTTTCCCTTATCGATCACTTTACCCAGACCTTTTTTTTTTTTTTCTGTTAGCTAAAATTCTTGCAAAAATCTTATAATCCACACAATAACGAAATAGCACGATAGTCTTTAACTGTTAATGGCTCACCTTTAAGGGACTAAAACGACCACAGCCATCCCTGCTGTGCCCCCAAAACCCGATTCCCCCCTTAAGGATATTGAATAATCTTACCAAAAATTCTTTTAAAACGCTCCAATTTTGGAGATAAAAGTCACTGGGCAACCCATCAATTCCTGGTGCCTTACCTGATTGCGCCCGGATAAAACTTCCCTGTCTCGCACTCCGTTATTTGGCCCTTCCAAAACGAATCGATCATGCTCTGTCAACTCACACTGCACAAACCTTCCAATTGGGGGCTGTAATGCATTTTACTTATTCCCACACTTTGTGGCTTTCAACTTAACCCAAGCATCAATATACCCACTCATACCCTCAGTCGTCGTCAACACCTGGGCCACTTTATACCCTTGCATACCTACAAGAACATTCACCCCATTAACTCCATTGCCTTGCGACGTGTGTGTTGACTCCGCAAAACACACGCCGACGGCCGATCTCCCCACAAAACCTCCTCAAACCCGCCCTTAAGCCTTTCCCCATCAAAAACCCCTCATTTTGTAAATTCCGGATATTTTCCTTCAAACTTTCAATTTCAATAACAGGATAATTAGCATTAATTTGTGCATAACAGTCGCGCAACTGCCCCCCCTAAATATTTTTGAAAACCGTATTGTAACTGATTATATCTCTTCCCTCGATTAATATAATATTCCTTAATACGTTTTTTAGCTATTGTTTCCACCAATTAACCATGGCAACATCCCCCGGTGCTTTTACCACTAAAAGATCCCACATTGTCCAAAAGACAAAAGACTATCCTCTTCCTTTAATAACTTTACATTCAATTTCCAAAATGATGGACCCCTCCCAGGGAACCCCCCAATATCCACATCTATTACCACTCCTCTATGATCCGAAAAAACCACATCTATCACATCCACCCTCCGCACATAACCGACAAGCACGTACATTCGGTCCAAAACCCCGCGCATAACCTCGTTTAATGAGGTATGCTTACCTCCCTCCCCCCCCACACACCTTACCCCCCCGGTCATATATCCCCCATTATACCCAAACAACACCCGGCCACCTCTGGCTCCACATCTTTACGACGTATCACGCCCCCCCCCCCCCCCCCCCCCCCCCCCCCCCTCCCCATATTAAATACACCATTCCAAACCCGTTAAAAATTCGTAACCAACGAAAAAAGCCAATCCCCAAAAATTTAGTTTTAATACTCACGTCACCCTCAGCCGGACCATATACACTACTAAACTAATGGGAACCCTACCCCAAGTTCCATCCACTCTAATTACCCTCCCTCCCCCCCTTCACTACGCCTTACTATAAACGGCTATTTCCTTTAAACCCAAAAAGGCAGCCCCACCTTTCAAACGTGTCGCATGTTCCATGTACACATTATAACCACTCATATCCAACTCATAACCAGGCCCAAAATTATGTTCCTGTAAGAATACCACAATTTCCCCACCCAAATCGCACCAAATTCTCATTAAACCACTTAAGCTTCCTCTCAGCTCTCAACCCGTTAATATTTATAGTTTAAAAAACTTGAATCAACAAATGGGTTTTCCTTTTTTACCCGGCATTGACTTTTACCCCAGTTCGTTTTGCAACACCTCTGTCCCCTCCCCCCTTTGTTTGGGAATCACCTTTGCAATCCTTGATCCTGGGTTCACCATTCCCTCTCTTCTGTAACTCCACCAAGACTTTTTCCCAGGGCTTGGGCAGGAGTGAGCACATCATCAGAATCCGATGATGCTGCAGTCCTCTTTCGTGTCCCGCCTTCCACCTGCATTTTGACATCTGAAGCACCCTCCTGATGCACCTCCCCCTACTGCATGCCCCCTTCAATCCTTTAGACTCTCTCGTCGACCAAACCGTCATCTTCTGCCATACCCTCATTCACAGCCTTCCCCAGAACTAAGCCTGGGTCTTTTCCCCCTGATCTAGGACCGATTCCTCTAACAAGTCATCCAACCCTTTACCAAAGACGCCGCCACTTCTTCCCCAAATTTGGTAGTCTCTTTCCCCAAAACCTTATGTATGTCCAATGACTGAGATTCTCCTTGAAGCGTTACAATTGGCGATTCGAGCTCCTTTTCTTTGTCCACCTCCTCACTCCATGACAACCGTTGTTGGGGCGGGTGTAGCAAGAGACTGTTCTCGCTCATCGCCAACCCGTCCACTGGCTGCTGTTGCTGCTGTTGCCGTTGCTGTTGTGCCGGGTACCCACTTCGTTTCCCCCACTGCGCCGCGATGTGGTCATATGGGCCCACATAGCCGACACGTACGTTGTTGCCCCGCATACGTTACATAGACTTGAGTCCTAATTCTTCAACACAATATAAAGAAGGAATAGGGTGTCGAAGAGTCCCTTTTAACTGTATACGCCGCCTTCCAGCGCACCTGCATACGGTCCAGTTGCCCATCTCCCTGCTGTGGCTACGTGAACCGTCCCATAAGTTTCGCAGTTCACTGGTAATATCAAAATCAGTCGCCTCAAAAGGCCCCATTCCTGATTTTCACCCAGGTGTAATGTCGAGATTACATCATGAAGTTTTCACCGACACAGCTGTATTAACCGGTATGATGGTCTCCTGTACTTGTCGACCACTGCCTCGTGACTTGTGCAGACGTCATTTTAACGAAGATTCTTGTCATTCCATTTAATGCGACACCACATATCTCCTCATTTGCTATACCATAGGTATCGCGAATGATCGCTGGTAATAATAAATCCATGTTGGATCCTGTGACAGCACCACGGATCATCTCAATGCAGACAGTGTTGACTCTTCTTCTGCTATTCAGCGCCATGTTGGAGAAAATAAAGTTTCCACCAACCAACGCTAGGGGCAGCTCAATCAGGTAAACTGCGCAAAACAAACACAAACAGGAGCGTCTGCGCAGCTCGTCCACACGGCTCGGAGGCGATGAGGACAATATTATAAAACATTTACCCAACCCAATTTTCAATGCCACCCAAGAAATAAGCTCTGATAACTCGATCCACTCTCATATGCAGGTCCTACTCAAATACAACCCCTTTCACTCATGTATTTATCCTACCTAAATTTGAAACTACCCAAGGTTTTAGCCTCAATAACCCAACTAGGTAGACTGTTCCACTCATCAACTACCCTATTTCCAAACCATTACTGCGGGTTCTCTCTTGGAGAGATATCCTCAAGACCTTATTAATGTCCCCTTTATTAATAATCATCTTCCACTTATACACTTCGATCATGTCTCCCCTCATTCTTCGTCTAACAAGTGACTGTAATTTAAGGGTCTTCAATCTTTCTTCATAAGGAAGATTTCTAATGCTATGTATTAATTAAGTGATTCTATGCTGAATGTTTTCTAACAAATTTATGTCCATTCTGAAATCTGGAGACCAGAACTGAGCTGCATAATCTAGGTGAGGCCTTACTAATGATGTATAAAGGTGTAATATAACCGCTGAACTTATGTTGCTTACACTTCTTGATATAAATCCCAGTAATCTGTTTGCCATATTACGTACGCTTAGGCATTGCTGTCTTGGTTTAAGGTTGCTGCTTATCATAACCCCTAAGTCCTTTTCGCAATCTGTATGGCTAAGTTCTACATTATTTAGCTTATAAGAGCTAGGGTTGTGGACACTCCCGAGCTTCAGAACCTTGCACTTATCTACATTGAACGCATCTGCCACTCTTCTGACCAGTTATTGAGTTTGTCTAAATCCTCCTGACGTTCCCTGACATCAACGTTTGAATCAATTATCCTACCTATCTTTGTGTCATCGGCAAATTTGCTCATATCACTAGTAATACCCTCATCAGGATCATTGATATATATTATAAACAACAACGGGCCTAAGACTGATCTCTGTGGAAAGCCACTTGTTACAGATCCCCACTCGGATTTACCCCCATTTATGGACACTGCTTCCTGTCTGTGAGCCATGACTCTATCCATGACAGAACTTTTCCCTCATTGCCATGAGCTGCAACTTTCTTTAACAGTCTTTGGTGCGGTACTCTATCAAAAGCCTTACTAAAATATAAATAAACAATATCAAATTCTTTGTCTTGATCAACAGCCTCAAAATCTTTAATGAAGAGAGTTAGTAAATTAGTTAGACAAGAACGGCCTCTCGTGAATCCATGTTGAGTGTCATTAATCAGATTATGCTGATCCAGATGGCTTCTTATAATCTCAGCTATAATTGACTCTAGTAATTTGCCTACAATTGAGGTTAGGCTTATTGGGCGGTAATTTGACCCCTGCTTTAAAGTAACGACTTGTCCCCTGCTTTGGACTTTGTAAATGGTCCAAGTCGGACGGAAACAACGTCGTAAGCTCCTCTCTTCTGTGTGCTGATTATAAGTGTAACAACACGTGCCCTACTTAATATCAAGTTGCCCCTCCACACAGCAAGCAGTAACATCTGGCCTTCGGCCCAAGGTGCATTTCTTTGAGATACTCTTGTTGTTACCGATCCCTATTCCTTTGAGAATACGATAGAAGGTGCTCGAAGGGGACAGATGTGTGTTTTATATCCGTGTTAAATTATTTAGTCTTCTCACAGGCGGTCTGAAGAACCCAGTGAGGTTAACTTACATAACTTTCCAAGTATGAATGGTAATGGTACCTTAAGGTCATGTGTATAATTTTGTGTATATATTCTTGCACTCATAAGATATGAGAGAAACACAAATGACTTATAATTGATGTGTTTCTAGCAAACACTGTGACATTAAAAGCTGTATAATAATACTACTGTATAATAATAATAATACTACTACTAATAATAATAATAATAATAGTAATAATAATAATAATACATTAAAAGGCCTTTTAAATTTTACTTGTCATTCTTGTCTCACTAAGAAAAGAAGTATTAAAAAAAGTAATTAAATTATTGTACCTCGACCTCTTTCAAAGTGAGGACAGGTGGGCAATATATATATATATATTATATATATATATATATATATATATATATATATATATATATATATATATATATATATATATATAATATATATATATATATATATATAATCACACCACGTGGTGTGATTATAGGCTTCTTCCTACGTGCACTCAGAATCTGCAGCAATGAGTTCCTTGAGGAAGAATGCACTATAATTGAACAAGTATTTCTAAACTCCACTATCCTGTCACTTCATCAGAGACTGCAGACGACGGGCATTAAACATCTTCAACACACCCAGAGAAGACACTGCCGAGAAGAGATACATAGCCCTCCCCAACAACTCCATTGCCAAACATGTTTCCAACATCTTTGCCAAAACATCATTCCAAGTATCTACCTCCACAACCACGACCAAATAGGACATCACCAGTAGTAGACAGGACAAGCCTCCATCCTCTGCAGGGGTATACATAATCCCTTGTAATGACTGCAACAATTTATATGTGGGCGAAACATCAAGAGACCTCCAAACACGCATTTCAGAACACCAATATGCAAGCAGGACTGACGATACAAGGAATGCCTGTGTACAACATCGCAATTCACACAACCATTTAATTAACTACAGAAACTCAAGACTTATAGCCAACGAAGACAACATTCAATACAGAAGAATCCTGGAATATACGCTTATCTCTATAACCAACAATTTCAACCAGAACAATGGCTTCTATAACATAGCTGAACCACTCGCCAAGAAACTTCTTCATCGCTATCCCACATAAGAACATAGAACACTGCAGAAGGTCTACAACTTGTCCAATACCCCTGCCAAGCTACCCAAGACTCTATAACCCCACCCGGTAGATCATCAGATGCAGCATTCTCCACCTGACCTCAACATTCTGAACATGACTATAAATACTCTCGTACCTTCCAACCCCAGGTAGATCCGTGTGTGACTTGAAAAAGCCCACTGTGTGGGTGTCGGTATTTTATACCATTTATTTCCATATTCGTCAAGTGTTGGGTTGTCAAAAGAGGGTGCACACCTGAGGAAGTAAGTGAGTCTTGGAATAGTAAGGCACCTTGTGAGGAGATACAGAGCATCATGGGCATCAAGATTGCTTATTCTCTCCTCCATTCTCATCAGGTCATTCAATTTGTCCTTGAGGACTGTGTCGATGGCCTGGTGACCCAGCGGTGCTCCCAGGAGGGAACTGTTGGACAGAGTGGTAGTAGAGACTTCTGGGAGAATTCTTCGCACAGCATTGATTATTTCCTGGTTTGCTGTGATGATTTCACACTTGGAGGGATTGAGGATGAGTCCCAAGTCTTCTCCCTGTGTTTTCACCAGTTGTAGGTCCCCTACCAGGGACTCTTCAGTACCTGCCAGAGCGCCATCATCCAGGTACCAGATGTTGAGCTCGCTGCATAGGCTGGAAGTTAGTTCTCTTACTGCCAAGCAGAAGAGAAGTGGAGCGAGTGGGTCACCCTGCTGAACACCTTCTGATGAGAGAATTTCATGTTCTCCAAACAAAAGAATTGAGGGTTTGCTGTAGCCGGCTGAAATGAACGGAAAAAGACTGGGGAAGCGATCCCGAACAGCTAGCAAGACAGCATCTCTCTTTACCATATTAAAGGCATTTCTAAAATCAAGTTTGACTATGGCCTTGTCTTCTGGTAGGTCCCTGATGTAGGCCCTTGCCGCATGAGCTGCAGCTTCACTGCCTTAAGGGACCCCAAAGCCCAGTTGGTGTGGCTGGAGTAAACTGGCAGCTACTAGGCGAATGTTTCTTACTGCTGCTTTGGCAACGAGATGGCGAAGAGTGTTTCCAACCGCAATGGGTCTGATTCCCCCATCCTTCTTCTTCAAGGCACACAGTGAGGCTCCAAAAAAGAAAGGTTTAATTTCTTCTGGGATTCGCCCAGCCAGGCAGTTGTTGACGAAAGTTGTTAACTCGGTGAGAAGAAGTGATGCAGATGCACCGAGTACTGGATTTACCATCTCCTTGAGGTGCTGAGGTCGAATTCCCGTGTACCCTTCTGCAGATCCTGCAGGAAATGACACAATCGCCTTATAGACTTCCGATTCATGCAAAATTAGTTGTTCAGTGATGGGGTCTTCCTCAGGGTTGTTGTTGATGGCTATGGTGTCCCTGGTTGGATGCTTGTCTCTTAGTGCTTGGGCTGTGGTCTCATCTTTGGGGCTACAGTGTCGTCACTTGTAATTATTCGGATTGCTCCCACTGTGTTACCTTCTTCAATTTTTTTGCTAACCTGTGCGCAAATTTTCTCGTTTTCAGTGGGACTTTTCTTGGGTCTACCTTTGTGATTCCTGCGATGGTGGGGCAGAGGGACACAATTATCCGTTTTTGGGGTAGTTGCGCACTGCTTGATAACTGACGTGGTTAGCAGTTTGCCTCGTCTCTCAGGAACTGCAAGACAGACATTGCCGAACAGGAGCAGGTTGCGCCATGCTTGGATGGTGCCTCGGGCTTCTAAGTTGGTGGAACCTCCATTCACCTGCTTGAGAAGGTCTGTGAATTTCCCTGCTGCATATGGGCGAGCCGCTTTAGGGATGTGGGATAGGGTACTGTTAGCAGTGGATTTGAATGCCAACAGAAGGTTATCACAAGTGAGGAGGTTGCCATTGGAATTGTCATCTGCCTGTGGAGGCTGTGGGCTGCTCTCTGCTCGGGGCATATGTGATCCTGCACACCCATTGTGTGCACGAATGCGACCATCCCTGTTGCGTGCTCGAAACTCTCCGCATACCTGACATGTGCCTCTTCTTTCATTGTTGGGTGCACTGTTTCCCTGGCTTTGTGGCTGGCTGGCTTCATCATCTGCCATGCCTCAAACTGTGTGGTAAGCCCAGGCTGAAGGGAAAATGGAGCATGGCACATACCGCATGTAGTTCATGGTGGTGGTAGGGGGAGGCGAGGGGTCTCCCCCCATTGTGGTGGGCGGTGGAGGAAAAGGGGAGGATGGAAGTGTTGATGGGGCGATAGGGCATCATCCCTCCCGGGAAGCACATACAACACAATGCTTGTGCCCCCTTTTACTATACGCCACTGGGGTTGTGCCCGTTACTAACACCACATGTTTTGTGCACACCCCCCACTATAAACGACCGCCGTTTTTACACTACCGTGCTATGCGATACCTCTCATAAACGCACTATAACATACACTTTAACATATACACACGGTGAAAAAAACATCCATTGTTGTAACACGAGCACAGGGGTGTATGCGGCCTTTTTGGGGGGGGGGGGGAGACACAGTCTTAACCCTCAACATCCGCCCCTCCTCCTCCCCTCCTTTTAGGCCTTCCTCACTGACCACCCCCCATGGTGCCCGTTATGTTCCTCACTAAATTCACATACACAACATTTTCTTGATTCTAAAGGAAAGAGACAAGCGAGTCTTGGGGCCCTTTCCAAACACCAGCAGCAATGTTCACAACCAGCCTGTTGATAAAAAACCCGGGTGGTTCTTTTTAGACGATATTGTGCCAAAAAACAAGGCAGGATGCCCAACCTCTCTCGGGGCAGAGGTGCCAGATTATTTATATATATAATTTATAATATATATAATATATATATATTTATATATATATATTATATATATATATGTTTTATATATTGCTGCCTAGGGTGGGCGAAAAACACATGACCCCAAACCCACTGGAATACGATTTAAAACGCACCAGCGGCCCCTGGATGTTGTACTCACTACCCAAGGACACAGTGGTGTGGATGATGAGGATAATTTCTTTCAGCCCCTTTTGGGTGTACTAGTTCAACGACAGTATTTTATATTTTGTAACCCACGATCGATGGTATTGTTAAAAACAACACGCAACCCAAGGGACTGAGCCCTAAATGAAATTAGCTCGGTCATCTACCCCATCGTTTTTGCCTTGGGTAGCGAGACAACATCCAGTTCCCTGGATGCGTACTTTAAGGGAAAGTTCCAGGGATTAGGACGTCATGTGTTTTCGCCATCATTGGCACCCAAAAACGCATGGGTTCGAGTCCTTGATAGTGCAGGCTGTTATTAAAAAAATTTCCCACTCGTTCGTGGTCACAATAATATATATAATATATATATATAAATATTATATTATAATTATATATATTTATATATATATATATTAAATATTGTTTAATATAAAATATATATATATATATATTAATTAATATATATAATAATATATTATATTTTTTAATATATTTTTATATTTTTATTTGTAGATGAATGGTTCAGAAAACCGAATGTTGTAAATTAGACACTGTGCAACTTTTGGGTATCTTTATTGAGGAAATTTCGCCAACAGTGGTTCATCAGTCCATAAAAAGGAGAATCTTGAAGAACAGGGTAGAATGAGGTAATCAGTCCCTCAACCTTGAGTCGATGTGGTCGCCATCAATCTTGAATAAAATAGGCTCGTTAAGCTTATAACCTTTGGGCAGGAGGGGTGCAGAGTCATGGCGGTGTCACATTTTTCTTTGGGGAAAGAGGTGGCCCAAAAATTTAGGCAAGCGAAAATTCCCTAGTATTAAGTTCCCAAGAAGTTGCAGTGTTCAGGTTTGTAATGAAGGTTCAGAGAACCGACTTTGATAAATTAGACAATGTGCAACTTGGGTTTTTTGGGGAAACTTTTTCGCACACAGTGGTTCATCAGTCCATACAAAGGGAATTTGAAGAACGGGGAGTAGAATGAGGAAATCAGTCCCTCAACCTTGGTAAATGGGTCGTCCATCAATCTTAATAGAATACGGATACGTGCGGAAAGGGGGCTTAAACCCGTTGGTAGGAAGTGAGCGTCATAGGCCACTGTGGGCGAAATGTTTCCTCAATAAAATACCCAAGATTTGCACAGGTCCAATTTATCACATGTCGGTTCTCTAAAACATTCACCCAAAAAATATTTTATATATTTTATATATATTTATTTTAATATATATTATATTATATATTATATATATATAAATTAATTATTTTTATCTCAGGAGGAACAGGTTTTTATGTTACACAAATTTTTTTTAGCTTAACCCAGTTAAATATATTTACAAAAGTTTTATAAACCTATGTACAAAATTTAGTAATAAAAAAACACAATGAAGTATATTTTTTCGTTAGATTCGAAGTTTTTTGCGAAATTATTGGTACAAAAATTTTTCCCTTGCCTTATTCGGGAAGGGATCGTTGCTATTTAAACCCACCCCCCCTCAAGGATTTAAAAAAACTTTACTTTAAAACACTATTTTCTTTACCTACTGTGAAAAAAAAAAGTTTTGATAAAAATAATATTTACATAGTATTTAATTGAGAGTGTCTCTGTTATAAAAAACACAAAAATCACGAGACAAGTCACGGTCCAGATCAAATCACAGTCACGAGTATAAGGGCCCAGGTCACAAGTTCCAAGGTACAAGTTCAAACAATTTGCAAAAAACAATACTTGAAGATGAGCTTTTGTTGATCACTTTTTCAACAAAAATTTTAAAACTTTAAAAAAAATAATGCTGAGAAATTTGTCTTGTTTTTTCCCTAAAGTGACGAGTCATAACATCTCCACTGCTCCACAGTTTCCGAGGCATCGTATCCATTTTGCAGGGTTTCGAATATCCTCCCGAGTCCCCTTCCTTAACTTTATCTACGCAGAACCCAAGGTCTTAATTTTATAAGGTCTGGGTTTTTTTTTGTTTCTTTGAATATTTTTACATTGTGCATGTAAAAACTTAAAAGAATATTTGCTTAGTTGCCCATAAATCACTTAAGGTAGCAAACAGAATATTATATTTTGTGAACTTATGTCGAAGATTTTTTATATTCAACAATTTTTTGGCCAAAAAATTAAACTTAAATTTTTACCCCGTGCATTGGGTGATTTTAAGTCTGTATTTCAAAGTTAAAATTGGTGATAGGTAACCAATCACAGTACAGGTACTGTGGTTTCTTCTTGTCTATAAAAATGGAGAAAAATTAAAAAACGTAAATATAAAGAAAATTATAAGGCTGACATGTTTAAATGTTTAGAACACAATAAAAATAGTATAGTTTTTTACTAAAAAAATTATTTTTATATTTTGTTCACTTAATCTTTAAAAATCTAAAAACGAGAGGCATATCCCCTTTCCTCAAAATCAGTTTTTCCCCGCAGACTATTTTCAATCCCACATAATTTAGAAGCTGTGACATTCCAGTATTATTTTGAACTAGGAATAGTTCAGCCACCCCTTTGCTTCAACGCTGAAAAAAAGGCATTGTGTAAAAATTACATTACAAAGTGTATCCCCATTTAGAATGTAGGTATTGTGACAATCTTCTAAGTAAAAATAAAAGGATAATTTGGTTTTGCCTAAAAATGTGGGGGTGTTTAAAAGGTCTTAACCTTTTTCCCCCTCTCATTACGTTGGTCAGAAGGTAAACCCCTAGAAAAACCGTTATCCAACACCAGTGCTCTAGGACGGCCCGGGTCGAATGCATTTTTAACCTGTCACTTTGCGTCACTGGGGTGGGGGCTTCCCAAAAAATTGTATCAACGTTCCATTATGGAAAGAAACAAATTTATCCTCTCTCTTGAAAAAATATAGGGAAAGACATATAAACTAAATTATGGTTGCCAAACTCGATGTATTTAGGGGGAAATTTTTAGCCAGCCTCAAACAACAATGATATACAAAAGTGCAGGATTGTATTATCCCGGTGTTTCATGATGTTTGGTTATGTTCGATCAGAGTTGCAAACTAACATCATTATCCGCGTGAACGTCATAAATATATACTCCCGCAATGGCGACATTTTTTATATAACAGGTTTTCTGCCGGACGGTGACACAATGTTAAAACCCCCCAGCATAGGTTCGTAAGGGTTTATCAATTAGACAAATGTGCAACACTTGGGTTATTTAACGGGAAAAAAGTTTCGCCTCACATGGCTTTTCAGCGAACAAAGGGATTGGTGAAGAAAAGGAGAAGTTTAGGTAATCGTCACACAGCCCCTTAGTAATATAATCAGTCCCTAACTTAAAAAAAAAA
Source organism: Cherax quadricarinatus (assembly GCF_026875155.1). Classification (NCBI taxonomy): domain Eukaryota; kingdom Metazoa; phylum Arthropoda; class Malacostraca; order Decapoda; family Parastacidae; genus Cherax; species Cherax quadricarinatus. The sequence continues at coordinate 10,813,111 of NC_069403.1, read as the reverse complement.
GGGCTGATTACCTCAAACACTCTATTATTTAAGAAAAACCCGAATAAGAGAGATCACACAGAAAATTCAGCTGAGAGTATTTTCTGATATTCAATAAGTTTCGGGGGAGCGGTATTACCTGCTGAAAAAATGAAGCATTTTTTTCTTTTGTTTCAATAGTTAGAAATTTTACCAATAGTTTCATTTTTTTATGGATGATCCACTATTTTAATTAACTTAGTGAAATGACTGTTTCGAGGTTAGAAGTTAGGGCTGGCTATTAACTAATCCTAGTTATTCATTTATGCCTCTGCCAAAATGTGGGGGGCCAAAGCCCTGACCCCCCTCTGGGGGGGGGTGGGGGGGGGGGGACCGGTGGTGGTTTGGCATTCGATCGAGCCTCCTCTCCCACACTCAGGATTGATCCTCGTAGGTGCCCCCACGTTACCATACTCTGAAAAATTTCCCCCATTTTTTCCTGTTGTTTCCCTTCCAACATTGCACAGCCCTGATACGCACTGAAAGTGTGAAAGTACTTGAGCTTAAGATTTCCACTCCTCTCCCCCCACATCCACATGGCTTGTCTTGCATTTTAAAATCGCCTGTCCTGCGGTTATATACATGTATATTATATATAATATATATATATATATAAAATATATAATATATATATATAATATATATATAATATATATATATATATATTTTAAAATATATATATATATAAAATATAATATCTAATCTCAGTACAAATAACCCTCCGAGCAGCAAATTCTACACCTCTCATTTGAATGCTGGCACTGTACTTACCTATTCCGAGATTTCAGTCGTGCTAAGTAGTTTCCCAGAAGTATCACCTTCCTCACTCTCTGAGAGCGCCTTCCTACCCCTATCCTCCCCACCTACCAAAAAAATCTCATATATAAATACATAGGATAAATAAGCATGCCACCTTCATAAAAATAATTCTTCAAGATCTTTCTCCATCTCTTCTTGGAGTATTTCCTCAACTTTTTCCTCTCTATGCTTATGTACCATCTTAATTAACCTATGGCAATATATCTTTGGCAAATTATCCAACTATTTAAAAATTAGTTTAAGATAACTGAAGAAGTGTTGTGTTTGGACATGTCTATCAACAGAAAACTGTGGAGGAGCACAAGGAGACTTTCGACCCAGATAATCTGAGAGACTTTATTGACATCTACATCAACGAAGTTATAAAAAGAAAAAACATAGCAGACACAACTTTTACAGGTACGTTAGCCCCCCAACATACGCACACACACACCCCATACACACATACACACACACACACACACAAAACACACACACACACACACACACAACACACACACACACACACACACACACACACACACACACACACACACCATCAGGCAGGACTACAAAGAGACCTGGACAGGCTACAAGCCGGTCCAGCAACTGGCTCCTTGAATTTAACCCAGCCAAATTCAAAGTCATGAAGATTGGGGGAAGGGGAAAGAAACTGCAGACACAATATAGTTTAGAATGGCCAAAAACTGCAAACCTCACTCAAGGAAAAAGATCTAGGGGTGAGTATAACACCGACATATCTCCTGAGGCGCACATCAATCAATAACCCGCTGCAGGCATCCGGACGCCTGGCAAACCTACGGATAGCGTTCCGATACCTCAGTAAGGATTCGTTTTAAAACTCTGTACACCATCTACGTCAGGCCCATACTGGAGTATGCAGCACCAGTTTGGAATCCACACCTAGTCAAGCACGTCAAGAAATTAGAGAAAGTGCAAAGGTTTGCAAAAAGACTAGTCCCAGAGCTACGGGATTGTCCTATGAAGAAAGGTTGAGGGAAATCGGCCTGACGACACTGGAGGCCAGGAGGGTCAGGAGAGACATGATAACGAATATAAAATACTGCGGGGAATAGACGAGGTGGACAAAAAACGGATTTTTCCAGAGATGGGACACAGACACAAGAGGTTTCACAATTGGAATTTGAAGACTCAATGAATCAAAGGATGTTAGGAAGTATTTTCTTCAGTCATAGAGTAGTCAGGCCATGGAATAGCCTAGAAAGTGATGTGGGGGAGGCAGGAACCATACATAGTTTTAAGGCGAGGTATGATGAAACTCCTGGGCAGGGAGAGAGAGGACCTAGTAGCAATCAGCGAAGAGGCGGGCCCAGGAGCTGTACTCGACCCCTGCAACCACAAATAGGTGAGTACAAATAAGGTGAGTACACATTAAATATATATATATATATATAATAAAATATATATATATTAAATATATATATAAAATAATATAATATATATATATATATAAAATATATATATATATATTTCAAAAAACAACCACTCTGAAAAATAGAGAAATTCCAAGCGCTTTCGTGACTACTCACATTATCAAGGAGCTATGAAAGTAAAGCATAACAAGGAAGCTATATAAGGGTCTGGCCAGCACCTCACATCAGATCCCACAAACGGTTTTTAAACACCTGACGCGCGCCGACCCAACTTGGATAGGTCCTTTGCACAACTCACCCCCACAAACTATTCTACCCCAAAAAAATTTAAAAATTATTTGTCCAGTGTATTAATTTTATTCTTCCCAAATTCCTATTAATTATAAATGGATCAAATTTATATAAACCAAAGGAAATATTCATATTATTGTCAAACCCGCTTTTTTATGAAACAAGATTCAATAAAAATTCCGTCGACCATGACTTGCTTGTACTACTTTCCCCAACTTTTTGAAAATCAATGGATGGTTAAAATCTCTTACATGAATAATAGAGCATTGGAATCTTGTCCATTCTAATGCTATATTTTTGTTGTTTTAATCTTAGTTTCGAGATTTTTTACCAGTTTGACCGTAATAAACTTTATCGCAAATTTTACAAGGAATCTTTTAGACACATCCATCAGCATTTGGGGGAATTCTTTATCAAAAGGTTTTTTTTTTTACTGTATCAAGATTTTTGAATACAACTTTAAAAATTAAAAGTCTTAAGAAGAGAAGGCATATCAACCAAGTTTCATGGGAAGGGAGAACCAACATATTTTTTAGTTGAATAAGGCTGGTTGTCCCTTTTGATTGTAAAAAGTATTTCTAGCAACTTTAAAAGATTTATCAAATTTCATTTCTTGGTATTTTAAAAATTACCATTTCAAAATTTTTGGGATTTTTCCTCACTAGAACTCAGGATAAAAAATTCGAAAGTCTCAGAAACATTGAGAGAAAACAAAGTTTGACTCTACTTGTGGGGGAAAATAGTGGATATAGGAACAGTTATTTGTGGTTTTCTGAAAATTTTTAAATTTGAATTCTTTATTCCCCTTAAAAATTAAAACTTCTAGAAAAGGCAATGAGTTTTTTCTTAAAACCAACAGTAAATTTATAGAAGGGCTAAGCTATTTAATTTCCAAGGAAAGGTGTATACTACATTTTTGGGCATTACCAAAAATCATCAACATTCTGACCATTTAGCTCTATTAGGGAGGATTGTTTTAAGTAACCTTGTTTAAAAAAATTTCCCTGTTGGGTTTACAAAGAAGGTAAAGAGGATTTCCCCTTGCCAACCAAAATTCTGGAAATCCCCTTTTTTACCCGTTCTTAGTATCCTATCTGGAATTTTTTTTAAAACAAGGTTTTTAACACAATCTCCTAATAGAGTAAAGGTTTAATAGTTGATATATTTTGTTTTTATGCCCAAAAAAAAGTGAAACACCATTTCCTTGGAAAATTAAAAAAGCTTAGCCCCTTCATAAACTTTACTGTTGATTTGAAGAAAATACTCATTGCCTTTCTAGATGTTTAATTATTAAGGGGAATAATGAATTCAAATTTAAAATTTACAGAAAACCTACAAAAAATGTTCCTAAAGTCCACTATTATTCCCCGCACAAGAAAGATCAAACTGCTGTTTTCTCATCAAGTTTCTGAAGCTTTTCGAAATTTTAGTCCTGAGTTCATAGATGAGGAAAAATTTCCCAAAATTTTTGAAATAGGTAAGATTTTAAAAAACCCAAGAAAAGTAATTGATAAATCTTTTAAAGTGCTAAAAAATTTTTTCAATCCCAAAAAAGGGGCAACCAGCCCTTTTTTAACAAAAAAAAGTTGGTTCCCCTTACCCAAAAAATTGGTTTATTGCCTTCTTTCTTAAAATTTTTAAAATCAAATTGTATTCAAAAATCTTGATACGTAAAAAAACCCTTTTTATAAAGAATTCCCCCAAAAAGCTGGGATGTGTCTAAAATTCCTTGTAAAATTTGCGATAAAGTTTATTACGGTAAACTGGAAAAATCTGAACTAAATTTAAAAAAACATAATATAGCATTAAACTGGACAAAATTCCCAAGCTCTATTTTTTATGTAAGAGATTTTCCCCTCCAATTGATTTTTAAAAAATTAGAAAGGTATCAAACAAATCCAGGGCGACAGAATATAATTGAATCTTGTTTCATAAAAAGCATTTTGACAAAAATAGAATATTTCCCTTTGGTTTTTATAAATTAGACCCTTTATAATTTAAAAAGAATTTGGGAAGAATTTAATAATAACTGGACAAAAATTTTTTAAAATTTTTGGGTGAATATTTTGGGTGAGTTGTAAAAGGGCCTATCCAATTGGGGCGGCGCCGTCAGGGGTTTAAACCGTTTTGGGGGTCGATGTGAGGTGCTGGCCCGCCCCCCTTTTATAGCTTTTATTGGATGCTTCACTTTATAGTTCCTTGTAAAGTGAGTAGTCACGAAAAGCGATTGAATTTCCTATTTTTTAGAGTGGTTGTTTTTTCATTTAAAAAACC
>NC_069403.1:10752799-10807815 GCF_026875155.1 Cherax quadricarinatus | reverse complement strand
CTGACCAGAAAGCTGTATACCACTTTAGGGGAAGACAACAGTCAAGGACCGGTGAAAGGCTAGGAAGAAGGTTTAAACTCACAAGAAACGATCAAGAGGATTAGGAGCTAAACACGAGTTTTTAAGGAAGTATTTACAGTGAGACAGGAAGGACTCTGGGGGACAGACCAGATGGGACACCAACAAGGAATACACCAACAAGTTTTTGGACAACATACATACAGATGAGGAGGAGGTGAAGAAACTGCTAAGGGACATCGATACCTCAAAGGCAATGGGACCGGACAACATCTCTCCATGGATCCTTAGAGAGGGAGCAGATATGTTGTGCATACCACTTACCACAATCTTCAACACATCCCTGGAAACTGGGCAACTACCTGAGGTATGGAAGACGGCAAATGTAGTTCCCTTTTTCAAAAAAGGAGACAGAAAAGAGACACTAAACTATAGACCTGTGTCATTGACGTGTATAGTATGCAAAATTATGGAGAAGATTATCAGGAGGAGAGTGGTGGAGCACCTGGAAGGGAACAGGAGTATAAATGCCAACCAGCACGGATTCAGGGAAGGCAATCCTGTGTCACAAACCTTCTGGAGTTTTATGATAAAATAACAGAAGTAAGACAAGAGAGAGAGGGGTGGGTTGATTGCATCTTCTTGGACTGCAAGAAGGCCTTTGACACAGTTCCTCACAAGAGATTAGTGCAGAAGCTAGAGCATCACGCATATAACAGGAAGGCACTGCAATGGATCAGAGAATACCTGACAGGGAGGCAACAACGAGTCATGGTACGTAATGATGTATCACAGTGGGCACCTGTGACGAGGGGGGTCCCACAGGGGTCGGTCCTAGGACCAGTGCTATTTTTGGTATATGGAACGAATGACGGAAGGGTTAGACTCAGAAGTTCCCTGTTTGCAGATATGTGAAGTTAATGAGGAGAATTAAATCTGATGAGGACCAGGCAGGACTTCAAAGAGACCTGGACAGACTGGACACCGGGTCCAGCAAATGGCTTCTCGAATTAATCCTGCCAAATGCAAAGTCATGAAGATAGGGGAAGGGCACAGAAGACCACAGACAGAGTATGGGCTAGGTGGCCAAAGACTGCAAACCTCACTCAAGGAGAAAGATCTTGGGGTGAGTATAACACCGAGCATGCCCTCCGGAAGCACACATCAATCAGATAACTGCTGCAGCATAGGGGCGCCTGGCAAAAACCTGAGAACAGCATTCCGACACCTTAGAAAGGGAATCATTCAAGACACTGAAACACCGTGTATGTCAGGCCCATACTGAGTATGCAGCACCTTTTTGGAACCCGCACTTGATAAAGCACGTCAAGAAACTAGAGAAAGTACAAAGGTTTGCAACAAGGTTAGTTCCAGAGCTAAGGGAATGTCCTATGAAGAAAATTTAAAGGGGAAATCGGCCTGACGACACTGGAGGACAGGAGGGTCAGGGGAGACATGATAACACATATAAAATACTGCGTGGAATAGACAAGGGGGGACAAGGACAGGATGTTCCAGGGGGGACACAGAAACAAGAGGCCACAATTGGAAGTTAAAGACACAAATGAGTCAGAGAGATAGTAGGAAGTAATTTCTTCAGTCATAGAGTTGTAAGGCAGTGGAATAGCCTAGAAAAATGACGTAGTGGGGGCAGGAACCATACACAGTTTTAAGACAGGTTTTGATAAAGCTCATGGAGCGGGGAGAGGGAGGGTCTAGTAGCAACCGGTGAAAGGCGGGGCCAGGAGCTAGACTCGACCCCTGCAACCACAAATAGGTGAGTACAAATGGTGAGTACACACACACACACAATATTTTTATATATATTAAATAAAATATATTATAATTATATATATTATATAAATATATATATATAATATTATTTTATATATATAAAATAAATATATAATAAAATTATATATATGTATATGGAACCTCTGGTCATGAACGCTTCTGAACACAAATCGGTTCGCGACCAAAAAATTCGCTGTATTTTTGCATCTGGTCACGAACCCATAATCGGGTGCGGAACAAACACAGTTTGATCCACCAGCTAAACGCGAGAAAACACCTGAAGGAGAACGATCCTCCATCACAGAGGTGGACTCTCCCTCAAAATAGTAGCCTCCCCACTTCCTCCTAACTTCCTTCACTCCAGAAGTCAACTCATGCAAGGTTAGTTTTCCTGGTTGTTTACGGTATGGTTATTTTTCTGTTATTTAAGTTTTTTCTCTATTAAACTGTACATTTTGTGTATAATTAAGGATTTTACAAACTGAGGGTGGCCCCATGGCCTTTCTGGCACAGCTCTTGCTTCACACGCGGAGGTCCGGTTCGATTCTCGGAGGTGTGGAAAAAAACATTTCGAAGCGTTTCCTTACACTTGTTGTCCTGTTCACCTAACAGCAAATAGGTACCTGGGTGTTAGACTGGTGTGGGTCGCATCCTGGAGGACAAGATTGAAGAACCCATTGGAAATAAAGACAGTTCTCGATGACACACTGCCTGGGTGGCTAACCCTCCGGGCTTAAAAATTCGAACGAAATCTTATCTTTGATTACTATTTCTGTGAACGGAACGGTTCGTAGGGTTCTAGAACGGACTTGTGCAATGTTAGTTTTCTCTGTCCAAGGTTTTCTCGGTGTTATTCAAAGTTTTTACATTTAGTTTACTATTCCACTGTGTATTCTATGGTATAATTAACTATTTTTATGCTTAAAAATCTTAAACAATATTTATGTACAGTTTGTAGGGGTCTGGAACGGATTAATCGTATTTACATACAATCCAGTAGGAAAATTAAGTTTGGATCACAACCAGATCGGGTCACAATCAGACTTTTGGAACGAATTATGGACTGACCAGAGGTTCCACTGTGTGTGTATATATATATAAAATATATATTATATATATATATAAAATATATTATATAAAAAATAATATATATATATATATAATATATTATATATATATATAATATATAAATATATATATATATTTTAATATATATATATAAATATATAATATATATATATAATATATATATATATATATATATTTATATATAATATATTATATATATATTTATTTATTATATATATATATATAAAAATATAAAATATAATAATAAAAAAAATATATAAATTATATATATATATATTTTAATATAAAAATATTATAAAAAATTAATATATATAAATATATAATATATATATAAAATATATATATTTAATATTAATATATATAATAATTATATATAAATAATATTTATAATATATATATATATATATAATATATATTATAAAATATATATATATATATATAATATATATTATATATATATATATTATATATAAAATATAATATATATATATATAATATATATAAATTTATATTAATAATATATTATATAATAATATATATAAATAAATATATATATAAATATTAATATATATTATATTAAAATATAAATATATATATATAATATAATATATATTTATATAATAAATTTTATATAAATATATATATATATAATATATGTCGTGCCGAATAGGCAGAACTTGTGATCTTGGCTTAAATAGCAACGCTCATCTTGCCATATAGGACAAGCGAAAATTTGTGTATGCAATAATTTCGCCAAAATCATTCTGAACCTAACGAAAAAAATATATTTCACTGTGTTTGTTTAGTATTAAATTATTATAAACAAATCTAAAATATATATAGTTGGGTTAGGCTAAAATAAATTGTTCTTGTTATAATAAGGTTAGGTAAGTTTTCTAAGATTCTTTTGGAACAAAATTAAATTTTTTTACATTAACATTAATGAAAAAAATATATCTTTAAACGTATAAGAGAAAATTTTAGAAAGGTCTTAATTTTAAATGAGTTCTCGCTAACTGACCAGTTTTACATATTCGGCACGACATACATATATGTATATAGAGTACGTATATGTATCTACAGGAATGCTGTATGTGGAGAAGGACTTTTTTAAGGAACAGAGGCGATTCACGCTCCATCAGTTCCGTAATCTTGGGTTTGGGAAACAATCCAGCAAGGAGGTTATCCACGAGGAAGTCAACGATCTTATCAAGGAGATCCAGGAGACGGAAGGTAGCATCTTAATCAAGGTAATTAAATATCGTGGATTATCATTTGCAGATATCCATTTATATATATATCATTTATTCGTTGTATATGAGTACAACTGGAAAGGGAATAGCCAGCCCGAAAATGAAATTTCTTTCCTGTGGTAAAATGTTGACATCTAAACTTAGAAGGCTACTCATAAGTAACAATTCTGTAACCTTTTGCAGTACAAAAACAAACACCAAAGACATCTCTTTGCACCCAGGTTGTGTACATCAAGTTTACACAAATACTGTCACGTTCCTCTCACACAAAAATTTTTAAAAGTACACAATGAACAAAATTTTTCATTACTTACTGGAAATGGTACGGGAACACAGGCCAGGAAATCCTTTTATTGTCCATGTTTAGTTTTTTTAAATTTTTGCATCCTTGGGTCATTAGTAGAAACTTTCAAAACCTGAAATCTTAGTTGTTAAATGTACCTTGGGGGCAGTCAGTCCCCATGCCCAGGGGGCCATTAATTTGGGAAACCCATGAAGCGGGGAATGCCCGACTCTCACTAAGCACACAAACGGGTTTTGGGGGAAATTTCATTCTTCCCCCATTCCCTTTTTTCTACGATTTTTTCCCCAAAAAACGTTAAATTTGGGCTCATTTCCCTTAACAGTTACTTCGGGATTTTCAGCTTTTTCCCCATTACTGACACCCAAATTTTTAAAAGTACCAAACTCCCAACTTTTTTTTTCTTTAAAAACCAAACATGCATTCCCAAAACTTTTACACATGTGTTTTTTTCTCAATAATTTTGCTTTTAAAACAGATTTTGTTTTGCACCCTTTTTCATTCCCTTAAACATTGGTCTCTCTGAATTTTTGACATAACTTCAGACCCTTTAACCGGGTTTTGTGTACATTTAAATCATTTTTTTCCTGCTCGGGTGGTGGGTTTTAATCTAACCCCCGGGGAAATTCCCCCCCAAAAGTTCACTCAACAAAATTACCATAAGATTTTTCACATGAATTGGCCCAGCTCACACTTCCTCTCCCGCCTCCGAGATTATGGTCCACAAAAAGGGCCCCCATCCCATCCGGTCTGGTTGATGGGCACGTTCACTGGGCCCCCACCTCATACAGCCCCTGCTGAAAAAGAGGAAAGCCCGGGGGGGGAGCATCACAAACCTCCCCGAGCAATAGCTCAGAGATTCCAAGGCTTTCCCCCCCAGCAAATACAAAGAAAGGGATCCTCTCATCCCAAAATGTTGGTATTGTTATACCATAGGCTCGCCATTTTCTTGGGTTTTTATGTAATTTCTCTATTTCCCTTGGGGTGGAGGGGGAAAGGCAGTTGAAAACTGAGGCTTTACTTTTTTAAACCCTTTAAAACTTTCTAAATAACTTTGAGGTAAAGGGTCCTTGGTCGTTTTCACCTCTTGAGGAAAACCACAGAAAACGAATTTCATCAAAGCCTTTAAGAAATACATACTTTTTTTATCTTTTGTAAAGGGGCTGCGTACAGGGACCTGGGATGGAGCAAATAATTGTGAGTAAATAATCATTTTCCCCATTTTGGTCCTCCAGATTTTCTCAAAGTCAACAGGGATTTATTGAAAAATTCTTCATGAATCAGTTCTACAATTTGTCATATCTCTGTACACCCTTTTGGAACAACCCATTTTTTAAAAAAGAAACATTTTCCCCACCCCCCAAACTCATTTAAAGGCTCCCCTTTCCTGAAATTTTTGATTCTGAACCTTTGCCTATTTTTCTCAGGTTCTTTTGGGTATGCAAGCAATACTTCCCCTTTAATTTTATCATATTTGGAAAAATCTTTCCCCTCCGATTTACTTCGCAATGCTTTACCCACAATTTGTGTGCGAACTAGGGTACCCCACTTCTTTTTGGGCCATCCTTGCTACAGTCTTTTAAAAAAAAAAAAAAAAAATCTATCTGGGTCACTCTCTGTAAAACTTAGGGACAAATTTTGCAGGCGCGGCAGCGCGGCAGCAGCGACTCAATGCTCGTAACTGTTTCTCCAACTATCTGAGCTACCAGTGATCCTACGATGGACCTAGATTACATGCAAAACTGCACTACCAACGTAGCACAAGAATGACCAAAGATTACCAACAGTGAAACCTTACAAATCGACATAATAGAGATCAAAGGAAGATGCCCACAAACCCGAAAGCAACACCGCTGCCAGCCCGAACACGTAACCCTTAACTTTGTATAACTACAACGTCTTCATAACTACCAAATCAATTCCTGTAGTAGTATGAGGTCGCAATCTAAGAGGAAAACAGCACCAAGGCCAGCAAGAAAACGCCGAAAAATCAACTTATTCAACAAGTGCAGTCTTTTTTTTTTTTATATTTTATTTAAACTCAGGGTACAAAATTATATGGAAAACATATCAGTTGTAACAAGATACAAGCAGTAAAAACGGATAATCTGCAGTGACTACACAAATACCAAAGAAGCACTTATATAATGACATCAGAATTGGCTGCGCACTCCAATCCAAACTACTTTTAGGTACTATCGTGCTTCACGTGAAAAGATGGTTTATAATAAAAACGAATTTTTTAGGTCCTACTTAGTAATGCTGGTCTCTCCCCCCCCCTTGAATAACATTAACACTTTCACCTGAGTATACTCATTAACATCTATTATACAGTTATTAGAGCATTAAGGATATCATTGACAACTTTGTATAAACACAATCCAGCCATCCTAAAAGGGCTGACTAAATACAAGAAAAATCTGAACATGTTCGGCACTCCTCTTTTATCCAAAGTAAACATTCCACTCCTAACCCTCTATACCTCATGATTAACAATCAATAATCGTGCACGGTGGTGGATTTAGGACACGACCGCTGATCTTTACCCCCCCCCCCCCCCCACATGCCTAGTAACTGTGGGCTGCCGTCTCCACTCATACTCCATCAGTCATTAAATTTAAAAATACATTAAGGTTACAATACAAAGGAATATGAGAACCCCTTATGTCTCCGCACTTCGAGAAGATTAAAAATGTTACATGTTACTATTACATACTGCTGATTCATCTTTGTGCTTACTCAAATTTCCCCTTTTCCCTATGCTTTTTATCTCTTTTACTCCTTAAGCTAAAACCAGATTTTACCATTTCATCAATCAAATTATTTACAATAAGGCATAATTTATATCAATTACTGATCATCCGACTAATAGGTGTGTAAATTATTATCACCGGAGTTCCATGAAATTTACATAAGAATTAATACTGTATTGTCAATCCTCACAATCCTTCCCGTCTTCTAAAATACAGTGTACATATATCTAATGACATTTCGTTTGATCCATTATTATTTTACTTTAACACTTCCCCTTTTTCCAGTGCAAGATAAAGGCCACTTGCACTAGGTCACTACACCTTACATTTGTTCACTTAAAGTATAAAATAAGAACTATCATAATTAATGTATAAACAATATATAGATAGTAATTATTTGACAAAGTGGTGAATACCAACTAATATGGGTAACAGTACACTAGAAATTGTAACTATCTCACGAATACATTTCCATTTTTTATGTGTTATGTTCAACAAGATATCTTTATTTTTAACAAAGTTCAGAGCAATATCAGACTTACTCTGTCATGCTCTAAGTTACACAATTATTAAACTTATGGCTCCTAATAAAAACTAGGTACCGGGCAGTACTACCTCAATCATAATACAAAAACCACTGGCAATAGACACACAGAAAGCCACCCCTGCCATCCTGACCCCATGCTATCTGTATTAAAAAAACACTCATAACTCACGTTCCATTCCATGCTCAAGTTCGTACCTGACGTCGAAAGTCATAAAACCCTGTCTCTTAACCAAATGTCACCAGTTCACCCCCCCTGCGCCCCCCCCCCATTCCTAAGACTTTACACCCATATTGCCTCACTACCACACACTTTTATTCCACCTTCCATCCTCACTAATCTCACTAAAAGGAACAAGATATGCAAGTTTAGGAGAACCAGCCCTATCCAGCTCTAACTACACCCAACCTAACATTACACTACCGACAGATTACGATAACCTAGGGAAAAAAACTATGTACCCACACATCCCCATATAGTGCTTTTTCTGCATACATGCTAACGATACACACTCTGCCGCAAAGCGCCCGCACCCTTTGTTCACCCCCACCTCCCGCATGCTCCAAGACACATACAAAAAATCTGACACTACATATCATCACTGCCCTTCCGAATGTCCTGGAAACCCCTCCCACATCAAAATGCATAGCCCTCAAGTCGAAATGTTTCTTCCCCGTCCCGCCACTATACCCAGAACTCCGCTAAACCTTGCTGCCCTTACAACAAAACCAAGGGTTTCACAAAATATTTGGCTTGAATAAGCCGTCTCCTCTGCCTCACAATGCAAACAAGTGCGCACCTACATAACCCATTCGATAGTAGCACTGACCTTGTAGCTAGATTCCGCTTTATGAATCTATAAACCATCTTTCTCGATAACCCTTGGCTTTTTCTGATTGCAGAAAGTCTTCCCTCAAATGCCCTCCTAATCATACATTGGTTTGTAGCTACGCCTGTATCCACTTAACCTGCCTACCTGGTCCTCCAAGCCTACTTACCTGTCTTGTTTGGCTTCCTTTTACTGCCAACCAATGTGTCGCTCCATATTTCACACTCCAGTGTGCCTTTCCCTTCACCATTTTGCACATCCTTCATGACCTTCCCACTTCTACCCTCTCCCCCTCCCACCTTCAAGTAATCCTCTGCTTCCATACACTGCTTCACTCGTGTGTCAAAAGGTATTAGACCAGCCAACCTGGCCGCACGACCTTCTTCACCACCTCCTTCTTAGCCATGGGCTCCCATAACCCCTCACATAACCTCAATACCACCTCTCTGTTCCTGTTTATCACAACGACCTCAGGGGATATATTTCGGCTCGCCCCACACTGTACTGTTCACAAGTGTATTCCTACCACCACCCTCTGCTGAATGTTACATCCCCCAGCCCTCACCCGCGCATCCTAACCCATCGCTCTTTCACTATGCCTTGGAATTTATTCTCAGGCCTCCCAGCGTCCTCCATATACACAACCCCACTTATTCTTATTTTTTCCACTACGTTCCACCTATACTGTCCCCCTAAACCAACACCACCCTCGGGCCTACGTTCTAATATCTTTGACTTGGCTCCAGTTTCCCTCATCCCTGTTCGCCCACCGCAATAACTCTTTCTCTATACGTCCCACATTCCCCCAATCCTATTTTCCCCTCCTACAAAGCTGTTGGTGTCATCCACATCCCCACTATACCAACATCTCCCAGGACCCACTCTCCCTGGCGCCCAATACTTCCTCTATAAGCTATATAAAGGGTCCTGCATGCATGCAAAGTGGATTTGAGACAAGGGGCAACCCTGCTCGCAAAACCCATGCCCTCATCTGCACTGGCAACCCTAACTTCCCATTTATCTGAACCCTGACCGTTGAGGCATATACAAAGTAGTCGCCAGCGCACAATATCATCACCAAAACCCTGTTTTTTTTAAAATACCACCACAAATCATATGTCTATCTACACTTGTCATAAGCTACTTCAAAGCAATCCCCAGATCCCCCCCCGTTGTCTAACCCCCACCCCACTCCACAAAATCCTTAATTCTTCCATGCCCCTCAGCATACTCGACCTGGATCCCACACTCGTCCTCAGATGTAGGACTCGGTCAAGCACGCCTTTTTCATACAGGTTACCTAATACCTTTGCAAAAACTTTTGAATCTGCACACTGGTGGGAGATCGCCATAAAAGCACCCAAGGCTTTCCACCCCCTCCCGTATGATCAAAACTACTACCCCCGTGCTCTGCGATTCCCCCAACACTCCCCTTTCCGTATACAGTTAAAACAACCGGACCAGACATGCCTTCATACAATTTGTTTTCCCAAATTGTGTCATATAGAAATCATAGAATTCCATCAATGCCCGGGCTTTTCCCTAACTCAAGCATATCGCCTCTCCCACCTCTCACTCATGATCCTACCCTCTATCTACCCACACTTCCTCTCCCTTAAATACCTCGTATTCCTTCTCCTGTATCTCTCCCTCCCTCTCTCCTCCCTCCCTCTGCTTTAAATTGCTCCCTAAACCAATATATCAGCATAAGTGCTCATTCATTCGGTGGTATTGTACCGCCACACCCTATATCCCCCACGCCCTTTACACACCGCTTTTTCCCATAATCGTGGTCATCTGTTGCCTTTTCCTAAATCTCCTCAAAACACATCCTGGACAGTGTGTCACCCTATTAGAACCTCCTCTAAACTTCCTCAACACGTTCGCATCAAAACGAGAATTTTGTATATCCGCCTCATCTTCCCTTATAACCTCTATTTCTCCATGTCTAGCCCCCCCTCACACTCTTCAGAACAATCTTTAGCTGCCCCTATAAATATTTCTGTAAACCATACTCCTCCTCGCCTGCAGCCCGTCCTCTATGCTGGATTACATCCGAATCGGCTATTTTGCGTGCTTCTCCCTCATTCCAAGACATCCACCGGCTTCGTTGCGAGCCTCCCATAGGTGGCTTCCACCTTGCCCTTAAAAACTCCCCTCCACAGCTCACTGTAGTAGCCTCAATTCATTTTCCAATAACCCACATACCTCGAACCATCCCTTCCCTAGGCCATTCTCTGCCAAAACGGCAACGATGGGTCCGTAAAAACCTAAATCTTTCGTCATTACACGTTGACTGGGATAGCTCGAGGGAGAATATACGAGCAAAATGGCAGCATAAACCCTCCGCATTATATACGAGTGTGTACTGACTTCCACCATCGCCCTGTCGATGCTCATAAACCCCTGCATGTTCCCTCTTCATATTCCTCTCATGACCCCAATGACACATCCCTGCCCCTCTCGGTTCCACATCCTTTGTCCTGAGAGGACATAATGTCCTGCCCCTCAGGTGGTTGATTTCCAGTGGGTTACCCCACATGTAGGAAAGCAAATCTCCCGTTCAATAATTCTCCGTTTCCCAGGGTGTGGGACGATCGGCCGGACTTGGTGTTTGCCCAGTATAATTATCAAGACGACTAATCGCGCCCATGTCTCTTCCACCCTCAACCACCCTCCCTCCCCTCCCTAGTCCCACTTATCGAGCATGTGGAATGGGATGGACTCCCTCAATGCCACGCCACCCACCTCTTTAATTTCCCGGAACTACCAACATATCCTAGAAACCGTCAGCCTCATCTCTCTGGCCATACTTGAAATTGTGTCTTGATTAAAACACACATCAATGTTAAAACGCCGCAAATAACATCCCTCCAACATACCTCGTTTACCGTCAGCTCTAAGGGTCCATTCACGTTTATCGTTGACATTAAAGTTCAGATAAGGGTGGCGTTCCTCTCTATATGTCTCTGGGTCATGTCTGTTACACTTTTTGCTGCTTCTGTCTTTCTCGTGCACTCTTTCCCGCTGTGCCCCCTCCCCCCCTGTGCACGACCCCGCCCTCTTCTTATTCCACTCCTTGCCCAAGTCTCTTCCGGTAAGACTGAGCTGGTGTTATAACCCTCAATCCGACGAGCCTCCAGCCCTCTTTCTAGATGTGCCCTCAATTTCCATATTCGCTATTTCCATTGCCCTGTGCACCTCAGCTTCCACCTGTAGCAACGGCAGCATGCCTGCTTTGACCCAGAGGCTCTGGAATCTGCTCTAATCAAGTTCCTTCTCAACGTATGAATTACTCCTGTGGTAGCTGGGTTCGCCGCCCACAGGCACGGTCCAGAAAGATTAATCTTCCTCTGTTGGGGGGAGATAAAATCCTGTGAATCACCGGTCTCTCCCCACCCCACGGCTGCTGCTTCCAACTCCCGTGGGCCCGCTTGCGGGGGAGTATCCGAAGCCACTGGTAGTGTCACACAATTTCTCTAACACGCCTCCACTTCGGTCCGCCCAATTACCTTTGCCTGCTCATCAAAATCTTCGGGCAGAGGTTCCGCCTGGATCCGTGGCTACTTGCCGCTGCTCCCAAGGCCGCGGCGCTGCTGCTCTACCACATCCCGGCCGCCATGTGGTCAAAAGCACTGCACAGGGCCGACACATCTTCGTTGTCCCGCGTAGGTCTCATACAGCTGTGTCTAAAATCCTCCAGGACAACATACGATGGGATAGGTCTTCCTAATAGACATCTTGACGGAGTAATGTGCCAGCCGGGCAACCTTCATAGATTCCCTCCGTCCACGGAACTAAAGTTATATCATGCCACCTCCACCATATCTTGGAAATGTCTCTCTGATATCTACTGCGTCTGCCTCGTAGGAACGTTGCGGATCCTCACCAGGTTTAGTATTTTGAGCATCCCGCAGGCGTACCTCCACCCCCCCCCCCCCCCCCCCCCCCCACCCCCCCCCCCCTGACCAGATGATACGGTGATGTTCTTCTCCTGGTACTGAGTCACCGTCCTTTCATATGCCCTCCTCTGTGCAGAAACTTTATGAAGATTCGTGATGATCCATAAGTGCTATTCCGTGTTAGTCTTCAACTTCAATGCCAAACGTGTCCCGTCTAATCGTTGGTAATAAAACAGAGGCTTGTAGGGTAATTGCCCCATTAACATGTAACACACACGGTGTTGCTCCTCTGTGTAGCTGGCAGCCATCTTGGTGAAACAGGAAGTCGCACGCACAGAGGAAAAGCAAGAGCTGTTTGCGCAGTGCGTCCCACTCAGCCGAAAGCGAAGAGGAACAATGTCAAGTGTAGTCAGGAGGACGCCGGCCCAGCAACCACCCCACTCACCACCACTCAAGGCGACACCCAAACAATAACAAAAACAGGCTTGCCAACCAAGCCCATCCTCCCCTCTCATTCCCCGGATTCAACCTACCAAGTAGTCTCTCAGGTATGACCAACGATCCAGATACCCTAAAGTCATGCATCTCCAACTTGTTATTGAAATGTGATTTCGAGGACGGCTAACACAACTAGACACCAGGATGACACAGCTCGAGAACAAAATCCTCAGTCTTGAATCAAAAGTTTTCAACAACAGGAATTGACTCTAATGTGACAAGACCATCAAAACAGTCATAGATAAGCATACCCAACATATAATATCTCTAATACAAAGGTTTGAAGAAGCTTGTAAAAGAATGGAAAGACAACTTATGATAACAGTTCAGTGCTACTTTGCTCTCCACGAAGATAAAAACTGAACAAGGATAAACTATCGGACGCAGTAATAGTTAACCGTCCACTTTTTTCCCAGTGATATGAACCAAACAAACCTAGTAAAGAAAAATTACCTCAGCAGATCATAAAGGGACCAAACATGTGTTAATGTACCAGAGTCTGAAATAAAGAAGCCAGGTTACTAGGATCCCATGGTAGAAAAAGGTTGTTATGCTTTTAGATTCCACTCACATGTCAGGAAAGAAAAGACTTAAATTGATTGCATCTATTAAAGTAAAGAATGAGGTTTATCATAAACGAGTGTCTTACAAAAAAACGTCAGACCTCCTGTATAGAGTTCAGTAAAACTTAAGCGGGTGAATAACGCAAATACACCAATGCTTCACACGCGATGGAAAAATTCTTGTTGGGAAAACAAATGTAGGTCAACTGAACACAATCACGAACGAGAGGATCTATCACGATTTCTCGGGATACTATCTACAGAGAATACAACTAATGAATGTCCAACTTAAAAGCCTACGTGTGGAGTGTACGTTTGTGCTCATTAATTGGTTCAAGAATTTCATAGTGCAATCTCTCAGTATTTAAATAATCAACTACTCATTTTGTGATGTTTATAGACGCATAAGTCACCTTATGTAATTTTCTTTTTAATTGTTTGCTTAAATCATTAGCTGAATGATACTTTCTCGTCCTATTACTACTCATATTTTTTTTAAATTTATATCAACTGATATTACCCTACGCGTAAAAATTTATATTATCATTGTTTACTATAATTTCGCAATTTACTCTTACATTTTGACATTTAATAGAACCATTATTTGTCAATTACCTTTTACTGTTTTTATACCACATTTACTATCTTAGAGTACTCTGAATTACCTTGTACTGCCATATAACTCTAGTATAACTACCTGTGCAATTATTGAATGAAATAAACATTTCTTCTTTACTTTTTTTGTATTCATTATTGATTGCTACTAAATGTTATTAAAACACCATATTTCTACCAGTCAATTTTACTTTTGTACCATTAATCATTATTTATACTTCCCATAACTTTTGTTGCCCAAATTTTCAAGTTTGTATATTCAATCTCCAACCTTTATATTATCCATAGGACCTGTCTACATCTTACTATCATATTATAACCAAGACCATTACCATTATTCATTGTTCTTACCTGTCCATTTAATTTGGTTTACCCCTACTTGTTTTTTTAGTTCACTTTTTATTGTGTGTGCTATTAGTGTTTTTTTTTTTTTTTTTTAATTTAATTTTTTTTTTTTTTTTTTTTTTCCCCCAATTACTTATTTAGCAAGTGACCATAACTATCTTTTGCTAGCTAGTACCAACTTCCTATATTTTTTTTTACTTTTTTGTTGTGCAATTAAATGATCAACTTATTTCTCAAATATTACAAATCAGATCTTACTCCTAAACAATATTATTTCTTAGTTGACTATTTGTCCATTTAACTTGTCTTTTCCATTTACGTATTGGTAGTCCCGTATTTAATTTAAAATATTTTTTTTGTCCTTTATTTTAGCTTTATATAACTACCTGAGATCATCTATTTCGCAATTGTTTAAAACTAAAAAGGTGCTATTCTCAGGTGCTATTCTCAGGTGCTAACGTTAATAAGTTCACTATTTTGCCATTATACCTCAAGCTTCATTTATTGATTACCATTTTTTGTTCACAATACTACTTACATTTAGTCCCGCTTTTAAATTATAATTTTATATTATAATTTAACTTTAAAGAATTACCTTTAAAGTACTACCTACAATCATATTCCCAGCTCATAATTTGATCTTCATCTTTATTTGTTCACCACAAATATTTTTTAGGTCCCTTTTATACATTGTCTCCTTTATTTTAGCTTTTAAAATACTACCTTAGGCTCATTATTTTTTACATTGTTTAAATATTCAGGGGCTATTTTTTTTTTAGCTTTAGAATAGTTACTTATTTTTTTACTTAATTCTAACTATAGATTCACTACAAATGCTGTTATGTGATTATACAAGCATGATCCTGATACCAACCTCTTATTTAATGGACTTAATGATTCAAACAGTTTACTGTGATTACTATACAAGCAGAACAATCAAAGGCATTCTCAGAGCGAACAACAACTAACTTTCTTAACTACTTATCTGATCTTTAAGCAAGGCATTATGATGACCTCTAGCATTATAAATTCCTTGCATGCACAATTTGTCCATCTATTACACTACTGAAACCTGGCTAAACCCTGATACTACAGGATGTCTATGCCATTCTTGGTTACAACAGCCATACTACAAACTGCGCTCGGCCAGACCACATGGGGGTGGCCCAGCGTTTTACTACGCAGACCAAACTAGATGTATCACTATTACTTGCCACATGGATGACATGGGGATAATATAGAATAGCTAAAGTCAAACCAAATACCTACAAAACCTCTCACACAGTGATAAAACATCTACAGGTATTCCACAATCAAACATTAGCCAATTTAGTAAAATCCTAGGAAGTATGATAACTGATGCACGCTTGAACAAAGATCACTTACTACTCTCGGTGACTTCAATATTTAATCTCACTGCAAGTCACAGGACCCACACGTTATGAATTCACTAAAAACACTAATGAGATAATACTGGCTTGTTGCTACCAACCAGAACAACAACCTCTCCAAGAATGTTACAGAGAGGATAGTTGTGTCCCTATTGACTGCATCTGGACCAACACAATCCCCTTTAAATCAGGCATAATTACAGATAATACCACAGACCCAACTACCGACTTTCGACTCATACAACTCTTGGTAAAATACCCAAGACACTACCACATATGAGGCACCATTAATACTTCACAAACAGCAGTAACAAAACTCATTGACTTCGGCACACATGAGCTAGAAATCTATTTCAGATATTGACGAATGTTTTAATAATTTTCTAAAAAGACCCCAATACCTTTATACAAGCACGGCCCTAAAAAAAAACTTAAAAGATGACAGCTAAGAGACTGAACGTCCCTGGCTAACACCAGCATCTCCAAATCATAAATACAAAAAACCGGATATGAAAAACGTACAGAATGGGTCACATAACCAGAGACCAAACAACACGTTACTCGTCAATCCTAAACTGCCTGATAAGAATGGGCAAAAAAATTGTATTATGAGAACAGATTTTCCAGCTTCCGAGGTGATTAAAAAAGACCTGGAAGTCCCTATCAGAAATTCTTTTTTTGGGAAACAAAAAGATATCACGACCATAGCGAAATAAAATTAGCAAAATCGATGAACCCCAACTCCCACCAACAGAAAACAAGCAAAACAGGACTCAATGATTCTTCTCCACTATAGTTCAAAACCTTGCCAATAATATCCCAAGTCAGATACCCACCCAAATGACTACCTCACTGGCAAACTTACCGAAACACTGTTCCTAGTCCGACTAACCCTACGAAGTCTCCTTATTATCAACGCACTGAAAAAAAACTAGGCAGGAGATTTAAATACTCGTACACATTGTATACAAAAGGTCACAAGAAAAAAATTTTACTATCAGCAATCATTGGCACACTCTCTTAACAATCCATTGAATCCTCCACCCTTTCCCTACTGTTCTCAAAATAGCATGGGTCACCTCGGATCCAATAAAGGAGGAGGACAAACAGAGTTGAATAACTATAGGCCAATATCCATTTTACAACCCTCTTCCTCAAAAACTCTTCGAAAACTTATTCATTATAAACGAATCTACTCCTACCTCATCTCCCAAAACATCTCAACCCCTGCCAATTTGGATTCAGGCTAATAAAAATACTAATGATGATATTATACACATGCTAGAACCTTTATAACTGAATAGAGAAAAATGACGTCCCTCGGGGGAACTTCATTGACTTACGTAAAGCTTGTGATACAGTTGACAATGACTTGCTCCACGTATAATTGTCACACTATGGTATAGAGGGCTCTCCCACAATACCTCAAGTCTTACCTCAGCAACAGAGCCAATATTGTGTAACGCAAATGGCAAGCTCTTCCGCCACAACCAATGACAGTTGGAGTACCCACCGCGGAAGGTGTCATGGCCCTCTTCTCTTTCTCCTATACATATAGGACCTATCAAATGCTTCGCAAGTACTCAAACCCACTCTTTTTGCAGATGACACCACATACGTTTCTCTCACCGAGCCAGTCACGTAGGCCAATACTGTAAACACCGAATTACAGATAATAATCTACTGGATGAGGACTAACAAACTTACCATAAATTTGGCAAAACCTACTCTCTTTCAGTTTGGTGCAGAGCTACAGATGTACCTCTTAACATAACGATAAACGGATCACAAACTATCCACAAAGCTAAACGAGGGAAACATGCTTAGGAATCACCTCGATAGTAGACTCACATTTTCATACACATATTCAACAAATTTCTAATGAAATTTCCAGACTGTAGGCATAATAGCGAGATACGGTATATGTTCCACAGTCAGCCATCTGGCCCTCTTTCACTCTTTATTTACCCCTATCTTACTATGGAATTTGGCTGCATGGGGCTCAACAACAAAGAAACCATCTCAGACCACTAATTACCCAACAAAACGCTGCAGTTAGAATGATAAACAAATTCTCAATACAGGCAGCACACTCCACAATATTCAAAACACTCAACCTAACTCACATACAAAACATCCATACGTTTATTGCACTTATTACATACATAGAACACTTAACTTGATATTAAACCCTCCCCTCAAACATCTCTTGCCAACCTCAACAGAACACATGACCAGAACACAAGGCACAGAATACTCTTTGATGTTTATCTCGTGTCATTCACGCTATGCAAAAAAGCTCAATGCACATAAAAGGCCTAAAATCGGAAATTCATTACCTGTAATATAAAAGAAACACTACCTGTTTATAAATTAAAGTTCTTCTCAATAGTTCACTTCTCACTCAAAACCAAATAAATACTGAATAATGAACCATATAAATTGTTTATCCTTAAATGTTACTCACAATTTAGATCACACAAATGTTTAAACCTAACCTTTGTTATTTTTTTTAAATCACTACCGAACAGAATACTCCATTTACTGAATGAACAGCATGCATACAACTATGACCTGTCTTTGTTAATAGCATTTGTATTTTATAGTTATTGTTTCCATAATGTCTTATTCCTGATTTTAGATGCTTAGTTAAATCTTAAGTTAATTGTAAGGCCAGCCGTAAGTGCTATTGCATATAAGTGGCTTTGGTCCATGGCTGCTCTTAACCTGTATTTTTTTTGTACCTCTGTATGTATGCTAAATTTCTAAATAAATAAATAAATAAATAAATAAAGTTATGTTAAAGTACTGCTCAGGCTCTTGTTCTGAACCTCCTAACCTCTGACGTTCTTCCTCCTAGCTTTCATTAATTTAATTTCAGGCCTCTAGCCAGATAATTTAAGTCTCATCCTCTCCATTTCATATCACCTGAGTAGGTGATCCCTCATGGTTACTGTTACCAGAACTGTTTACTGATGAATTATTATCCTCACCGAAGTCTGAAAAATTTAAAGACTCAACTTCTGACATAGTTTTATCCTTAAACACCTGCTTTCCTTTACAGTATCAATGGGACAAGTTTTCCACAGGTACCATAATAAATAACACAAGTTGAATGGAACTATGCACATAGCAACTTACCATACACAACAAAAAATGTTAGTTACCAACCTTTCTCCCACCTTAGAAGAAAACAACCTGTAAACTATTTTGTGAAAACAGACATTACACTGACACACCTTGGTAAATCTTCTCCTACAAAAACATGCAACTGTTATTACCCATACCAGTAACATATAGGTTCAAAGGATGTTTTGTTTTTTTTTCCCCCCCCCCCCCCCCCTTCCCCCCCACCCCCCTCAGTTTTATTGAGCGTCAACTCTCCCGGTCAAGCTCCCATGTTAAGTTGTTGTCCCTTATTACTTTGATAGTATGGTTCTCACTACATGTTCTAGTGTGGGGTAGCTTTTATATAAAGGCCTTATCAGTCTAGGGTAATACTTTCATGTTTGATCCTCCTCAGTGTCTCTGAAATCCTTTCTTCAGCCCTCTTCCTTCTATTACCAAAAAATAGGGATGCATTCTAGATAGATATTTGAAGATCGAGACACTTATGCAACATATGGGAATCTTTATACAGGAAACGTTTTGCCACATAGTGGCTTCATCAGTCCAATACAAAGTAGAAAGGTGTAAGGAGAGGAGGAGTTTGAGGGACTGATTACCTCAAACTCCTCCTCTCCTTACACCTTTCTACTTTGTATTGGACTGATGAAGCCACTGTGTGGCGAAACGTTTCCTGTATAAAGATTCCCATATGTTGCATAAGTGTCTCAATCTTCAACTTGTCGGTTTTTCAAACCATTCATCACATAGATAGATATTTACAGAATATACAATTACAGCACTTACATATACAAAACATAAACCTGCACACCCCCTAGCTGCTCTTCTAGGACAGCCCACATGGTGCATCTGAACATTTAGCCATTCTTTCTTCTTGACTAACCAGTGTTTTGACACACCTTAGTCACCCTGGGTATGATGGCTACAACTTAAGGTATAAAACTCACCTCTGGGGCACACCTAATGGCCAAAAAATAAAAGAGAAGGACCCAGAGGTCCTACCTGCTTGAAGCCACTAAGGGGACTGAGAGATAGGTAAGCTCCTCTCACACCCACCAAACAAACAAAAGACTGTTGCCAAGCACAGTTCTTTAGTTACCACAATAATGTTTCCCATTTCCACACCTTTACGTTTACAAAAAGAAATATAACTTTATAAACCACTTATTTAAATATGTCTATTGTATAACCTATTATATTGAGAAAAAACAGGCTTGACCCAGCTGCCTCTCAGTCTCTACGAGTGATCTTCCCTTAGGGCCATTTAGTGCTGTGTCCCCATTAATTCAATATAATTAGGTATTCCAGAATAACTGTTATTTATGTACATCAATATGTGCTGGGTCCCATAATCCCATAATGGTGACAAAGTAGTTTCACACACAGCGTGTATGGTTGTCCATAGGTGACACATGGGGTGAGTAGTAGCCCATAGGTTCCGCAATACCTACACCCACACAGTGCGAGGGTAGTCCATAGGTGACATGGTACCTACGTACCATGTGAGTGGTATTCTGTGGGTGACATAGTCCTTTCACATATGTGCAAATATCATTTACTCGCTTGTGAATATATATACTAATATGTTGTTACGTGTGACTGTTAGGACGTAGTGGGTGTGTCAGCTATCAACATCCTGTGGGCGCTGATGGGAGGCAAAAGATTCAGCAGGAGTGACGACAGACTTCTTCACTTGGTCAAAGTAGTCAACGACTTGTTTAGTTCTGGAGATGTAAGCTTCCTGCAACTTATGTTTTCATTTCCTCTTTATCAAATTCAGACTCGTGTGTATAACAAGGGGCTTTCTGTATAGCAAGTCATTGCTGTAAGCCATTTCTGTGTATGATGTATATGAACTTGTAGAAATTTTTATTATTTTTATTATTATTATTATTATTATTATTATTATTATTATTATTATTATTATTATTATTATTACATACGAGTAATTCATCTCTGCGTGGACCTGCAAATACTTATAATTTACCAAACACTCATAGTATCTTGTTTACTTTTAATAACTTGTCCTTAAAATTTAATCCTGTCATTAGTGTTGCATGTATAAGCTGAATATGAATATATTATTTCTTCAGCAACAAAAAACCTGTTCCACTTTTGTTTATACATATACATATATTGTTACGCCTGGTCACCTTCCAAGTTACATTGGGCCGAAATATCACTTTTCATTTTGAAAATTTTTTTCTACAAATTTTTGGAACCCCAAATTTTTTACTCCAATTTTAACTTACTAGGGAACTGTTAAATTAATTTTTTTTTCCCCCTTAAACGGGCCCGGGTCCCTTTGGGAGAAAACCCTTTTAAGACCTTTTAATCCCCTTATTAAAAAAAAACACAATCCCTGACTGGTAACTCCGCACAATAAAAGAAAATTAGGGCTTCCCCCTTTCTCATAAGAAAAAAATGCATGTAATAATTAGGATTTTTTAAATTTAAATTTTTTCCCAACCCCTTTTTTAACCCCCAAAAAATATCTGAAATATACCCAACGGACTCAAATAACCCCCCCCTTTTACTCAGTATTTATTTAAATTTAACTCCCCCAAGGTTTGCCCTCAAAAACCCCCAGAACTGTTCCATTTCAACTCCCCTTTTCCCCCTTCTGGGGTTTTCCTTTTAAATCCCCTAAGCCTTTTGCCCCCTTTTTAATTAATTTACTTATAATTGTTGTCTCCCCATTTTTCCCTTAACTGACTTAATTTTAATTTTTAAATTTTTCCATTTTCTACATTTTTAATTTTGTCTATGGGTAAAGTTTTCTAAAAAATTTTGTTTTTAAATATCCTACCTATCTTGGGCCTTCAATTTTATAAATGAAAAAACCCTAACAGTTGTTAATTTAAAAACCCAAAACGGCCCTAACGTCCGGTGGAACGCCATTGTTTACAACCCCAACCCTTTTCCAATTTATGGAACACTTTTTCTTTGGAGCAGGGGGGGACCTCCATTCAGAACTTCCCCATTGCCATCTCCCATTTTTTTCCCCAGTTTGGTTTTGCAAACCCCCTACCCCCAAAACGTTTTAAAAACCCTATTTTTTTTTTACCCCAAATTTTTCTAAAACCCAAAAATCTTTTTGGGGGGTATAATATTTAAACAAAACGGCCTAAGGATTCCTGTAAAAGTTGTCATAATCGGTTTTCCCCCCCTTTATAATGCTTTTTTTCCAGCTTAATAAAATTTTCCCTTCATGAGGTTTTTAAAGCTTTTGGGCGGTAAAAAAAAACCTTTCTTTAAAAAAAAAAACGCTTGTCCCCCCTTTTTTTTGGATTGAAAATTTAGTTAAAAGCCCCCGGAACCAAGGTCTAACGTTTCTGTGTGCTTTTTTAAAAATTTGCAAAACCCAATTTGCCACTTAATTTCAATTTGCCCCCTGCAAAGAAACATTTGGCCCCGGTTTTTAAAATTTTCCTCGGAAAAAATTAACCCCCTTTTTGGTTTTTTTTAAACAATCCCTCCTTAAAGGACAAGAAGGTCCGGGCTTCGGCCCATCATTTCTTGGTTTTTTTTTACTCTATTCCTTTTACTTCCGAAGGGAAAGATGTGTTTTTTTATATCCGGTTTTAAATTATTTGTTTTTACGGCGGTCTGAAAAAACCCCAGTGAGGTTAACTTAAAACTTTCCAAGTAGGAATGGTAAGGGGCCCTTTAAGGTATTTTTTTTAATTTTGTGTATTATTTTTGCATCATAAAAATTTAGAAACAAAAAAGACTTTTAATTGATTGTTTCTAGAAAACACTGGGACAAAAAAAGCTGTAAACCCTCGGGTTTAGCTTCCCCATAAAAATAATAAAATAATAATAAAATAATAATAAAAATAGTAAAATAAAAAAATACTTTAAAAAAGGCCCTTTTTAATTTTTTACTTGTCATTCTTGTCTCACAAGAAAAGAATTTTTAAAAAAAGAAATTAAATTATTGTACCTGCCCTCTTTCAAAGTGGGGGAAGGGTGGGAAAATATTAATATAAATAATTATATATAAAAATTATATTTATTATTTATTTATAATTATAAATTTTTATATAAAATAGAGGTCCACCTATAGAATGTTGTAGGGACCCTCATCCCAAGAAAAGAATAAACTTCTGGGAAAACTAAAGATTCCCCCGAATGTTTGGAAATTTTCTTACCCCCCCCTTATTTATATATATAATATTATATATATAAATATAATATATATTTATATATATATATATATTATATATATATGCAAAACAAACCTGAAAGAATAGAGAAATTAAAAATTTCCCGTTTTCTCAAGTTTTGAGAGCTTTACGAATTTGTAGCCCGTTTCATAGAGGGGAAAATCCAAAAATTTTTGAAATGGGTAATATTTAAAATCCCCCAAGAAAATGAAAATGATAAATCTTTTAATGCTGGGAAACTTTTTTAAAAAACCCAAAAAAAGGGCAACCACCCCTTATTCAACTAAAAAATTGGTTCTCCCTTACCATAAAAAACGGGTTGAATGCCTTCTCTTTTTAAGCTTTTAATATTAAAGTTTATTCAAAAATCTTGATACAGTAAAAAAATTTTTATTAAGACCCCCCCCAAAATCTGATGGATGTGCCCTAAAGTTTTCCCTTGAATTTTTTCGATAAATTTTATTAGGTCAAACGGAAAAAATTCCAAACAAAATTTAAAAACAACATAAAATAGATTAAACGGAAAGATTCCAATGCTCTATTTATTCATGTAAGGATTTTAACCACCCAAATTGTTTTTCCCAAAAATTGAAAAAGTAATCATGCAAGTCCGGGTCAAAGGGGAATATTTTTGAATTTTTTTTTCATAAAAAGCATTTTGACAATAATATGAATTTTTCCTTTTGGTTTTTATAAAAATTAGATTATTTTAAAAATTTAAATTTGGGTAGAATTTAATAATACAGGGACAAATAAATACTTGGGGGGGAGTTTTGCAAAGGCCTGTCCAATTTGGCCGCCGCGGTTACGTGTTTAACCCGTTGGGGGAGATAGTGGGGTGCGGGCCGCCCCCTTATATAGTTTTCCTTTGGTATTTCACTTTATAGTTCCCTTGATTTGAGTAGTCACGAAAGGCTTGGAATTTCTTATTTTTCGAGTGGTTGTTTTGCATATTTTGAAATACCTTTTTTTCTGTATCTTATTGTTTTTTTTTAAAATTAAAAAATTTTTATATATATTTTAAAATTATTTTTTAATAAATATATATATAATTTATTTAAAATTTTTTTTAAAGACAAAATACTTTGAAAAAAAACATTCACAAAAATATGATCAAAGTAAAACAACAAGGTAACTCTACTACATCTCGAATACTTCGTCCAGCCCCCGGCGGGGGCGCGTCCCCAGAAGTGCGGGCATTTCTCTCGGTCGCAACATGAGTCTCTGAAAGGGGTAGGGTCGCCCTGGGTCCTTTGTTTTAGATGAGCTTTTTCACCCCGCTTATTAGGAACTTTGGGGCCAAATTGCCCAGCCCAAGGGTCTCCGACCTATTGGGATGAAGTTTTGCAAGGGGGAAGGGCTTCATTTTGCGGATCTTTTGGGCTCCCGTGGCTGGCAGCTCCCCCCCCTTTCCCCTACGGAGATGGGAAGTAGGTGTCTGCCCAAAGGGGGGCACATGTGTATCGGCAACTGTTTCCATCCTTCCAAGGAGCATAGTGGCTCCATCAGGACCTTTAGACTTCCGTCAACCTCTGCATTGGGGGGCCCGTTGAGCTGGGGAAAGGGGTGTGGGAAGGCTTCTCTTTATGTGTCATTGACCTCCTCATGCCCGGCATACTTCCTTTGCGTGTGACACAGAGACCCTGAAGTCCGAATTGACAGCTTTGCCCCGCCCAAACACCTATTTCGGTGAGGATGGGGGCGGCTAGGCGAAGAGCAACACCAAACCCAATGGCCCGTGGGGCTAGTCGATGCCCCAAAGGGGGAATTGGGAACAGCAAACGGAAATCCCTGAGTGTGGAGCCTTCACTGCCAGGAGAAAGAGCTTTGTCCTTTTCCTGAGGCATTGGGAGATTGTTGGCGATTTTTTCCATGATGGGGTTTCCCCCGGGACTGTTTGTGTTTTTTGGGAGGAGTGGTCTACTGGGGAATCTGTAAAGGGTGTCCCACCCAAACCTGCTTCAGTAAACCCCGGGGGCTTGAGCCCTTCCTGCTCTCAAACGTTCGGGAAAATCTTTTTGACAATGCCTAAGCCAAACACGAAACAAAAAGCGGAAGGGGGAACTGCGTTGCTTTTCGCACCCTTTACCTCCCAGTGTACTGGGGGGGTTTCCCCGATCCCATTGCTCATCCTCTAGACAGGTTCGGCCTTCTTAAGGGGTTACCTAGGTGTGCGTTTATTTCGTCAAGTGGAAATATAAACACAAATGCGTAAATGTGTCCTTTTGACAACGTTTTTACCCACACGTGGCTTTTTTAAGTACACCGGATTCTGGGGTTGGAAGGTACGAGAGTATTTATATCGTTCAGAAAGTTAGGTCAGGGGAGAAGCTGCTTGATGATCTACCGGGGGGGGTTTTTAAAAGGGCCTTGGGGAGTTGGCAGGGTATTTTTACAATTTTAGACCTTCTGCGTGTTCTATGTTTTTATGTGGGATACGAGAAGAATTTCTTGCGATGGTTCAGCTATGTTATAGAAACCCTTTTTGGTTTTAAATTGTTGGTTATAGAGAAAGCGAGTTTTTCCCGGATTCTTCTTATTTAGTGTTGTCTTCGTTGGCTTTAATCTTTTTTTCGTGTTTTAAATTTAAAAGTTGTTTAATTGCGATGTTGTACACAATTCCCTTTTACGTAGTCCGCTTGCAATTGGGGTTTGAAAAAGCGGTTTGGAGGTCCTTGATGTTCGCCCACATAAAATTGTTTCATCATTACAAAGGATTATTTACCCCTGCAGAGATGGAGGCTTGCCTTCCCCCTTTCTGGTGATGCCCTTGTGTCGTGGTTTTTGGAGGTAGATATTGGAATGATGTTTTGGCAAAGATTTGGAAACATGTTTGGCAATGGGTTGTTGGGGGGGGACTATGTTTTTTTCTCGGGAGTGTCTTCTCTGGGGGTGTTTTAAGATTTAATGCCCCCCCGTCTGCAGTCTTGATAAGTGACGAGGGTAGTGGGTTTAGAAAATACTTGTTCAATTTAGTGCATTTTTCCTCAAGGAACTCATTGCTGCGATTTTGAGTGCACTAGGAAAAAGCCTTTTAAACACACCCCTTTAAAAGGGACACATGAGGCCCCAAAAAAAAAAGGGTTTTTTTTTCTGGGGTTCGCCCAGCCGGGGTTGTTGACAAAGTTTTAACTCGGTGGAAAAAGTGAGCAGATGCACCGAGTACTGGGTTTACCATCTCCTTTAGGTGCTGAGGTCGAATTCCCCTGTACCCCTTTTGCAATCCTGCAGGAAATGACACAATCGCCCTTTTTACTTCCCATTCATGCAAAATTAGTTGTTTTATGAGGGTCTTCCCCAGGGGTTTTGTTTATGCATGGTGCCCTGTTGGATTTTTTCTTATGTTGGCTGTGGTTCATCTTGGGGCTACAGTGTCGTCATTTTAATTATTCGGATTGCTCCCTGGTTTCCTTTTTCAATTATTTTTCTAACCCCCTGCGCAAATTTTTTCGTTTTCAGTGGGACTTTTCTTGGGGGTTTTCCTTTGTGTTTCCGCGTGATGGGGGGGGGACACAATTATCCTTCTTGGGGAGTGGCACTGCCTTTATAACTGACGTGGTTACGTTTTCCTCTCTCTCAGGAACTGCAAAAACAGACTTGCCGAACAGGAGCAGGGTTTCGCCATGCTTGGATGGGCCCGGGGTTCTAAGTTGTGGAACCTCCTTCACCTGCTTTAGAAGGTCTGTGAATTTCCCTGCTGCATATGGGGGGGCCGCTTTAGGGGTGGGATAGGTACGTTAGCAGTGGATTTGAATGCCAACAAAGGGTTTCACAAGTGAGGGGGTGCCATTGGATTGTCATCTCCCGTGGGGCTGGGGGCTGCTCTCTCTCGGGGCATATGGACCTGCACACCCCTTTTGGCCGAAGCGACCCTCCCGTTCGTGCTCGAAACTCTCCGCTACCTGACATGTGCCCCCTTTCTTTTGGGGGGGCACGTTTCCCCGGCTTTTGGTGGCTGGCTTTTATCATCTCCCCTGCCTCAGACTGTGTGGGAAGCCCCGGCGAAGGAAAAGGGCATGGCAAAGCATGTTTCATGGTGGTGGTAGGGGGGGGCGAGGGGTCTCCCCCCCTTGTGGGGGCGGTGGAGGGAAAAGGGAGGGTGGGAAATGTGTATGAGGGGGGAGGGGACTCACTCCCCCCCAGGACAAGTCACTATACAACACAATGCCTGTGCACCTGTTACTATAGCCACTATGGTCTGTGCACTGTTTTCTATACACCACTATGCTCTGGCACAGCCCCCACTATAAACGACACGCCGCTATACACTACACGTGCTATGCGCATCCAGCTCATATACGCACTTGTCGCCTGACCTCGAGCCCAGAGAAGTTCCGAATCGAAGTTATGAGTTTGACGAAAATCTTAGAGATTTACATGTTGGGGGAAATCGGAATGGTTATCACTCCTTTTTAAAATTTGGGGTTTTTTAAAAAAAAAAAAAAATAAAAAAAAAAAAAAAAAAAGGTTTAAAAAAAAAAAAAATTTTTTTTAAAAAAAAAAAATTTTTTTAAAATTCTAAAGAAAAAAAAAAAAAAAAAAAAAAAAAAAACCCAAAAAAAAAAAAAACCCCCAAAAAAAAAAACGAGCAAACCCCAAAATGGGCTTTTGGCAGGGGGGGAAATTTTAATTCTTTTTATTAAATTTTATATAATTAATTTATTTTTATTAATAAAAATTTTTTTTTATTTTTTTTTATTTTTACACGGCCGTTCCCACCAAGGCAGGGTGGGGAAAAAGAAAAACTTTCACCATACATCCACACTTCTTCCCGAAGGGGGCTTTAAATAATTTTTAAAACTAAATTTAAAAATTTTAATAATTTATTTATTAATAATCCCCCTGCCGGTTTTCCGAATCCCCAAAAAAAAACTTTCCACATCCAACACCGCAAAATTTTTAAAAACCTTTTCTCCATTCACTCCTTAAACACGCTCCACCAGCCTGCTGGGAATCCAAAGCCCCTCGCACACAAAACCTCCTTTACCCCCCCTCCAACCCTTTTTAAAACCCCACCCCCTACCCCCCCCCTTCCTTCCACTACGCTTTATACCTCTTGAATTATTCTTTTCGCCCTTCTCTCTAATTGTCCGAACCACCTCAACAACCCTTCCTCACCCCTCTGGACAACAGTTTTGGTAATCCCGCACCTCCTCCTAACTTCCAAACTACGATTCTCTGCATTATATTCACACCAAACATTGCCCTCAGACATACATCTCCACTGCCTCCAGCCTTCTCCTCGCTGCAACATTCATCACCCATGCTTTACACCCATATAAGAGCGTTGGTAAAACTATACTCTCATACATTCCCCTCTTTGCCTCCAAGGGCAAAGTTCTCTGTCTCCACAGACTCCTAAGTGCACCACTCACTCTTTTTTTCCCCCATCAATTCTATGATTCACCTCTCTTTCATAGACCCATCCGCTGACACGTCCACTCCCAAATATCTGAATACGTTCACCTCCTCCATACTCTCTCCCTCCAATCTGATATTTCAATTCTTTCATCACCTAATCTTTTTTTATCCTCATAACCTTACTCTTTCCTGTATTCACCTTTAATTTTCTTCTTTTGCACACCCTACCAAATTCATCCACCAATCTCTGCAGCTTCTCTTCAGAATCTCCCAAGAGCACAGTGTCATCAGCAAAGAGCCCGCTGTGACAACTCCCACCCTGTGTTGTGATTCTTTATCTTTTTAACTCCACGCCTCTTGCAAGACCCTCGCATTTACTTCTCTTACAACCCCCATCTATAAATATATTAAACAACAGGGTACATCACACTCCTTGTCTAAGGCCTACTTTTAGGGGAAAAAAATTTTCCCCTTTTTTTTCTACATACCTAATTTGACCTCCTATCCTCGAAAAAACTTTCACTGTTTTCAGAAACCTACCTCCTACACCATACATTTGAAACATCTGCCCCTTTCCCCCCCTTCCACCCTGTCATACCCCTTTTCCAAATCCATAAATGCCAAAAAAGACCTTTTTAGCCTTATCAAAACGTTCACTTATAGTTTCACGAAAACCCTGGTCCACACCCCCCCTACCTTTCCTAAAGCCTCCTTGTTCATTGCTATCCATTCCCGTCTTACTCTAATTTTTCAATTAAACTACCAACACTTTACCAGGTACACTCAACAGACTTATCCCCTATAATTTTGCACTCTCTTTTACCCCCTTCCCTTTATACAAAGGAATAGCATGCTCTCTCCAATCCCGGGTACCTTACCCTTTTCCATAATTTATTAAAAATTGCCCAACCACCCCAAAAACTATATCCCCACCTGCTTTTAAATTTTCTTTTATCCACAACCCCGGGCTCCCTTACCCCCTTTCTTTTACCTCTGCCCACGAATTCCCCCCCACACCAAACTGGGGTCTTTCCCCACTCCTAAAAAGGGTGTTTTTTCCTCCTTGCCCTAACACAATCACAGCTTCCCTATCTTTTCAACATTTAAAAATTCCCAAAAAATTCCCCCCATTTCCCCAAAACCTCTAACTCTCCATTTTAAAAACTTCCCCTCCTATTTTTTTAAAGACAAATCCATTTTTTCTCTAGGCTTCCTAACTTGTTAATCTCACCCAAAACTTTTTCTTTTTTTCAACAAAATTTGTTGATAACAGCTCACCCCCTCCTCATTTGCTCCTTTTTTCATTGCTTAAACCCCTCCTTCCTCTCTCTTTTTTTTCCCCCTATACCTTCCCCCCTTGCACACTTTACTTTTAAAAACTTCTATATGCAACTTTTCTCCCCTTTCCCACCTCTTTAAAATCATCATTCCACCAATCGCTCCTCTTCCCCCCGCACCCACTTTCCTGAAACCCCAAACTTCTGGCTGAACATCTAACACTACATTTTTAAAAACCCACCCCATTCCCCTTTCGACCCCCTTGCCTATGCTCTCATTAGCCCATCAACCTCCAATACTGTTTATATCTTACCCTAACTGCCCCTCTTTTAGTTTTAAAAACCTTCACCTCTCTCTTCCCTGATGCTTCTTTTTTCCCTTGTATCCCATCTCCTTTTACTCTCATGAGCAAAAAAACTAAAATGATCTGATATTCGTGGCCCCTCGTAAACATGTACACCCTAATCTACTCAACGTCTTTATCTACAAATACAAAACCCAAAAAATATGTCATTTTCCCCCCTACTCAATGTGTAACTTTTTATCCTCTTTTTTTTAAAAATTATTACCTAAAAAAACCCCCTTTTATACAAATTCATCAAAGGGCCCCCTTTATCATTTACACCGGGCACCCCAAACTTACCTACCAACCCCCTCAAAAGTTTCTCCTA
Source organism: Cherax quadricarinatus (assembly GCF_026875155.1). Lineage (NCBI taxonomy): Eukaryota > Metazoa > Arthropoda > Malacostraca > Decapoda > Parastacidae > Cherax > Cherax quadricarinatus. Next base: position 10,777,314 of record NC_069403.1, on the reverse strand, counting down.
CTTTAGCTTCGCCCCTACCCAAAAATATAATATATATATAATTTTATTATAATATATATATATTATATAATATAAAATTATAATAAATATTTAAATTTTATAAATAAAATATATTGCGCCTCAGGGTGGGCGAAAAACATACCCCCTAATCCACGGGGACCTACGATTTAAGGAACGCTCCAGCGGCACGGATGTTGACTCACTCCCCCAAGGGACACAGATGGGTGGATGCTCGAGGATAATTTCTTCTAGCCCCTTTTTGGGTGTACTAGTTCAACGAAGATTTTATATTATTGTAACCACGAACGATGGTATGATTAATAACAAACTGCACTAGCCAAGGACTCGAGCCCAAGAATGAAATTAGCCTAGAGTCATCTACACCATCGTGTGCCCTTTGGGGTAGCGAGTAAACACCCCATTTCCGCTGATGCCTATTTTAAGGACATATGTTCCGGGATTAGGACGTAGTTTTTCCCCCATATAGGCAGGCCAAACAGCAGGGTTCGAGTCCTTGGCTGTGCAGTGCTGATTGTAATTCCATCGTTTCGTGGGCACAATAATATATATATCAGTGTCTGCAGATTTAAAAATTAAAATGGTATAAAAAACCGACGGTTGTTACCTAAAACCTGTCGGTATTTTTTACCATTTTTAAAGTTAATATATATATATATATATATATATATATATATATATTATATAAATTGTATAAATATTTATATATATTAAAAATATATATATATAATATATTATATATATATATAAAATATATATTTGTAGATGAATGGTTTAGAGAACCGACATGTTAATAAATAGACACATTGCAACTCTTGGGTACTTTGAGGAAACGTTTTGCCCACAGTGGCTTCATCAGTCCAAAAAGGAGAATCTTGAAAAAACAGGGAGAATGAGGGAATCAGTCCCCCAACCTTGAGTCGAGTTGTCATCCTCAATCTTGAATAAAACGGCATAATGCGGAAAGAGCTTATAAACCGTTGGAGGAGAGGTGCACGCATAGGCCACTGTGTGGCGAAATGTTTCCTCAATAAAGATACCCAAGATTGCACATGTGTCCAATTTACAACATGTCGGTTCTCTGAACCATTCATCTACAAATATATATTATATATTTATATATATATATATAATTATTATATATATATAATATATATATATATATATATATATACTCAGAGAGGGAACGGTTTTTTTGTTACCAATTTATTTTAGCTTAAACCAGTTTAAAAATATTTAAAAAGTTTTTTAAACCTTGACAAATATTTAATAATAAACAAACAAATGAAGTATATTTTTTTTGTAGATTCAGAAAGATTTTTTGGAAAATTTTTGCTACACAAATTTCCTCCCTTGCCTTATCGGCAAGAGGAGCGTTGCTATTTAAGCCCACCCCTCCCCCAATGTATTTAAAACAAAATTTCAAAAAAACACACTATTTTCGTTTTTCCTACTGGAAAAAATAAAAGTTTATGATAAAAAATAAATATTTACATAGTTATATATAAGGGCTCTTTATATAAAAGCACAAAATCACGAGACACAAGCACATCACGAATCAAGGTCGAGGTGACTACAAGTTCCAAGGTACAAGTTGCAAGACAATTTGCAAGACACAACTCACTTGAAGGATGAGCTTTAGTTGATCACTTGGCTTTCAACAAATGTTACAAGCTTGAAACAAAATAATGCTGCAGAAATTTGTCTTGTTCCATAACGTGACGAGTCACTAACATCTCTCACTGCTCCACAGTTATCACGAGGCATCGTATCCATTCTGCCAGGTCTACGACATATCCTGCCCGAGTCCTCTTCCTTCAAACTTTATCTACGCAGCAACCAACGTGTCTTCAATTTTATAAGAGTCTGTGTTTTATTTGTTTCTTTGAATATATTTTACATTTGTCATGTAAGAACTTAAAAAGAATATTTGCTTAGTTGCCCATAAATCACTTAATGGGATAGCAAACAAAAAATTATGTATTCGCTGAACTTATGTCGAAGATTATTTTATATTCAACAATTTATGGCCAAAATATTAAAACTTAAATTTCACCCAGTGCATTGGGTGATTGTACAGTCTGTATTACAAAGTATACTTGGTGATAGGTAGACCGAATCACAGTACAGAGTACTGTGAGTCTACATTCTAGTCTATAAGACTGGAGTATAAAGTTAAAAAACGTAAATATAAAGACAAATTATAAGGCTGACATGTTAAGATGTTTAGGAACACGAATAAAAATAGTATAGTTTTGACTAAAAAAAATTATTTTTAGTATTTTGTTCACTCTAATCTTTAAACATCTAACACGAGAGGCATATCCACTTACCTCAAAATCAGTATTTTCCTCGCATGACTATCTTATCAATCCACACATAATTCAGAGCAGCTGTGACATTCCAGTATTATTATGAACTAGGAGATAGTTACTAGCCAGCCCTTAGCTTCTAACTGCTGAAAACAGGTCATGTGATGTAATAAATTACATTACAATAGTAGATCATCCACATTTAGAATGTAGGTATTGTGTACAATCTTCTAAGTAATGAAATAAAAGGATAATTTGGTATGCCTAATAATGTGGGTGGTGTTTAAAAGGTCTCATACACCATTTACCCACTCTCATACATTGGTCAGACAGGTAAACCTCTAGAAACCAGATTATCTCAACACCAGTGCTCAATCAGGACAGGCCAGGTGTCGAATGCGATCTTTAACCATGTCATCTCTTGCAGTCGCTGGGGTGGGCTGCTTCCCAAATAATTGTATCCAACAGTTCCATCATGGAAAGAAACATAATTGAGTACTCTCTCTTGAAACATGATAGGAATGACATATACAACTCAAATTATGGGTTGCACAAACTCGATAGCTATTTAGGGGAATCTGTTATGCACAGCCTCAAACAACAATGATATACAAAAGTGCAGGATTGCTCATTATACCAGAGTGTTTCATGATGTTTCGGTTATGTTCGATCAGAGTCTGCAAACTGAACATCATGATATACCAGTCGTGAACGTCGATATAATATATAACATCCTGCAATGGCGACATTGTTATATAACAGGTTAGTTCTGCCGTGACAGGTGACACAATGTATAACCTGCCCAGCTACTAGGTATCGTAAGGTTGATCAATTAGACATATGTGCAACACTTGGGTATATTTAACGAGGAAACGTTTCGCCTCACAGTGGCTTTATCAGTCGATACAAAGGAGATTGGTGAAGAACAGGAGAAGTTTGAGGTAATCAGTCACACAGCCTTGAGTCAATATAATCAGTCCATCAATCTTGAAAAAAATCATGGACTGATTACCTCAAACTACTCCTAGTTATTACAAGAAAAGCCTGAATAAGAGAGATCATACAGACATATTCACACTGAGAGTATTTTCTGTATATTCAAGTAAGTTTCGCGATAGCAGGTATTACCTGCTGACAAAAATGTGAGCATTTATTTCTTCTGTTTCAATAGTTAGAAGATTGTACACAATAGTTACATTCTGTATATGGATGATCCACTATTGTAATGTAACTTATGTGAAATGACCTGTTCTCAGCGGTTAGAAGCTTAGGGCTGGCTATTAACTAACTCCTAGTTATTCTATCTTATGCTGCTGCCAACTGTGGGGCCTACAGCACCTGACCCCATCTGGGGTGGGGTGTGGGGGGACCGGTGGTGGTTGCCATTCGATCGAGCCTCCTCTCCCACACTCAGAGATTGATCCTCGTAGGTGCCACCACGTTACCATACTCTGAAAAGCTTTCCCTCATTTTTTCCTGTTGCTCCCTTCCAACATTGCACAGCTCCTGATGACGCACTGAGAAGTGTGAAAGTACTTGAGCTTAAGATTTCCACTCCTCTCCCCCCACATCCATATGGCTTGTCTTGCATTTTTAACATCGCCTGTCTGCGGGTTTTTTTGCACACACACAACACACACACACACACACACACACACATATATATATATATATATATATAATATATTTTATATATATTTTATTATATATATATATATATATATATATATATATATATATATAATGCAATAAGATCACAGTAAACAGGTGATTTTCAGAATATGCAAAACAACCACTCTGAAAGAATAGAGAAATTCCAAGCGCTTTCGTGACTACTCACATTATCAAGGAACTATGAAAGTAAAGCATCCAAGGAAGCTATATAAGGGGTCTGGTCGGCACCTCAAATATCAGATCCCACAACGGTTAAAACACTGACGCGCGGCGAGCAACTTGGAAAGGTCCTTGGCACAACTCACCCCACAACTATTCTACCCAAGAAATAAGAAATTTTAAAAGATTATTTGTCCAGTGTTTTTATTAAATTCTCCCAAATTCTATTAATTTTAAATGGATCTAATTTATATAAACCAAAGGAAATATTCATATTATTGTCAAAACTGCTTTTTATGAAACAAGATTTAATTATTTCCTGTCGACCATGGACTTGCTTGATACTACTTTCTCAACTTTTTGAAAATCAATTGGATGGTTAAAATCTCTTACATGAATAAATAGGGGCATTGGAATCTTGTCCCCGTTCTAATGCTATATTTTTGTTGTTTTAATCTTAGTTCGAGATTTTTTTCCAGTTTGACCGTAATAAACTTTATCGCAAAATTTACAAGGAATCTTATAGACACATCCATCAGCATTTTGGGGGGAATTCTTTATCAAAAGTTTTTCAAAAATCTCGATACAGTAAAAAAACTTTTGATAAAGAATTCCCCCAAAATGCTGATGGATGTGTCTATAAGATTCCTTGTAAAATTTGCGATAAAGTTTATTACGGTCAATGGTAAAAAACTCGAAAATAAGATTAAAACAACATAAATATGCATTAGAACTGGACAAGATTCCAATGCTCTATTTATTCAGTAAGAGATTTTAACCATCCAAGTGATTTCAAAAAGTTGAGAAAGGAGTATCAAGCAATCCATGGTCGACAGGAATATAATTGATCTTGTTTTCATAAAAACAGTTTTGACATTAAAATTAAATATTTACCTTTGGTTTATATAAATTAGATCCATTGTTTTGGTTGTTTGGGTTTATTTAATAATACACTGGACAAATAATCTTTAGAAATTTCTTATTTCTTGGGTAGAATAGTTTGTGGGTGAGTTGTGCCAGGACCTTTCACAAGGTTGGCTCGCCGCGCGTCAACGTGTTTTAACGATGTGGGATCTGATAGTGAGGTGCGACCCAGACCCTTATCTAGCTTCCTAGATGCTTTACTTTCATAGTTCTTGATATGTGAGTAGTCACGAAAGCGCTTGGAATTTTCCTATTCTTTTCGAGTGGTTGTTTTGCATATATATATATATAAATATATATATATATATATATATATGATATAATATAATATATATATAATATGATATATATATATATTGGGGGGCTATATATATTTATATATATTATATATATATATATGTACCAATTATATTTATATATATATATAATATATATATATATATATATATATTATATATATATATATATATAAAAATATATATATATATATATATATCTATATATATATATATAATCTCAGTACAAATAACCCTCGCGAGCAGCAAATTCCTACACCTCTCATTTGAATGCTGGCACTGAACTTACCTATTCCTGAGATTTCACAGTGCGTGCTAAGTAGTTTCCCAAAGGAAAAAGGGGTTAATTTTCCAAAAAAAAATCCCCCCCCCGTTTTTTTTTTTTTTCCCCTTTCACTCTTCTGAAGAGCGCCATCCTACCCCTATCCTCCCCACCTACCAAAAAAATCTCGTATATAAATACATAGGATAAATAAGCATGCCACCTCCATAAAAATAATTCTTCAAGATTCTTTCTCCATCTCTTCTTGGGAGTATTTCCTCATTAGGGGGAAGAGAGTTGCTTATGTATCCATCTTAATTAACTATGCAATATATCTTTGCAAATTATCCAACTATTTAAAAATTATTTAGAATAACTGAAGAAAGTGTGTTTTGGTATGCGTGCTAACAGAAAACTGTGGAAGGAGCACAAGGAGACTTTCGACCCAGATAATCTAAGAGACTTTATTGACATCTACATCAACGAAGTTATAAAAAGAAAAAACACAGCAGACACAACATTTACAGGTACGGTTAGCCCCCCAACATACGCACACACACACATACACACATACACACATACACACCATCACACACACACATACACACACATACACAACACATACACACACAGACACACACATACACACACACACACACACACACACACTCACACACACACACACACACACACACACACACACACACACAACACACGACACACACACACACACACACACACATTAAATAATAATGTAATATATATATATATATATTATATATATATATATATAAATATATATATATATATCTATATATATTGTGTATTAATGTTAAAGCGTTGAGCAGAAGTTTTTGTAGTTACAGAAAGTGGGTGCGGGAGGGAAGAAGAGTGATTGGTGGAATGAAAGTAAAGAGAGAGTAAAAGAGAAAAAGTTATCATATCAGAAGGTTTTTACAGAGTAGAAGTGATGAAAGGAGAAAGAAGTATATGGAGAGAAAATGAGAGGTTAATAGAGTGGTGAAGCAATGTAAATGGAGAGCAAATGAGAGAGTGGGTGACATACTATCCACAATTTTTTTTGAGAATAAGAAAAAGTTGTGGAGTGAGATTAATAAGCTGAGAAAGCCTAGAGAACGAATGGATTTGACAGTTAAAATTAGGAGAGTAGAGTTATTAGATGGAGAGTTAGAGATATCGGAAAGATGGAAGGAATATTTTGAGGAACTGTTAAATGTTGATGAAGATAGGGAAACTGTGATTTCGTATTGGGCAGGGAGGTATAACATCTTGTAGGAGTGTGAAAGAGCCACTTCTGAGTATGGGGGAAGTGCATGATTCACTGGATAGAATGAAAGGGGGTAAAGCAGCTGGAATTGATGGGATAAAGACAGAAGTGTTAAAAGCATGTAGGGATATTGTTTTGGAGTGGTTAGTGCTAAGACACCTAGGGATTGGCAGAGAGCATGCATAGTGCCTTTGCATAAAAGCAAAGGGGATAAAAGAGAGCGTAAAAATTATAGGGAATAAGTCTGTTGATTATACCTAGTAAAGTGTATGGTATAGTTATTATTAAAAGAATTAAGAGTAAGACGGAGAGAAGGATCACAGATAAGCAAAGAGGCTTGAGGAAGGGTAGGGGGTGTGTAGACCAAGTGTTTACAGTGAAACATATAGGTAAACAGTATTTAGATTAGAGGTTTTTGTGGAATTTATTGATTTGGAAAAGGCGTATGATAGGGTGGATAGGGAGGCAATGTGGCAAATGTTTCAGGCGTATAGAATAGGAGGTAGGTTATTGAAAGCAGTGAAGAGTTTTTACGATGATAGTGAGGCTCAGGTTAGAGTATGTAAGAGAGAGGGAGATTATTTCCCAATAAAAGTAGTCCTTAGACAATGATTTGTGATGTCACCGTGGTTGTTCAATATATTTATAGATGTAAGAGAAGTGAATGCTCAGGTGTTGGCAAGAGGTATAGGATAAAAAGATAAAGAATCTAACGCAGAGTGGTTGTCACAGTTGCTTTTTACTGATGACACTGTGCTTTTGGGAGATTCTGAAGAGAAGTTGCAGAGGTTGGTGGACGAGTTTGGTAGGGTATGTAAAAGAAGAAAATTAAAAATGAACATAGGAAAGAGGAAGGTGATGATTATAACCAAAAAATAGGTAATGAAAGTTTGGTTATCAGATTGGAGGGAGAGAGTATGGAAGAAGTGAAAATATTCAGATGTTTGGAAGTGGACTTGTCAGCAGATAAGTCGAAGATTGAGACACTTATACAACATATGGGAATCTTTATTGAGGAAACGTTTCGCCACACAGTGGCTTCATCAGTCCAATACAAAGTAGAAAGGTGTAAGGAGAGGAGGAGTTTGAGGTAATCAGTCCCTCAGTCTGGAGTCAATGTATTCAGTCTATCAGTCTTGTAGAATGTACATTCTACAAGATTGAGGTGGGTAGTACTGTGCCTGCACTCTAAAGGAGGGGTGTTGATGTTGCAGTCTTATAACTGTAGTGTAGGCACGCCTCTGGCAAGACAATGTTGGTGTGAGTGATGATGAAAGTGTTTCTTCTTTTTTGGGTCACCCTGTCTTGGTGGGAAACGCCAGTGTTTTTTATATATATATATATATATATATATATATATAAATATAATATATATATATATATATATATATATATATATATATATATATATATATATATATATATATATATATATATATGTACACACATATTTCAGAGTGGACGTGTCAGCAGATGGGTCTATGAAGGATGAGATGAATCATAGAATTGGTGAGTGGTACCCTTAGGAGTCTGGAGAAAAAGAACTTTGTCTGTGGAAGCAAGGAAGGGAATGTAAGAGAGTATAGTTATACCAACGCTCTTATATGGGTGTGAAGCATGGATGGTGAATGTTGCAGCGAGGAGAAGGCTGGAGGCAGTGGAGATGTCATGTCTAAGGGCAATGTGTGGTGTGAATATAATGCAGCAAATTCGTAGTTTGGAAATTAGGAGGTGTGGGATTACCAAAACTATTATCCAGAGGGCTGAGGAGGGGTTATTGGTGGTTTGGGCATGTAGAGAGGATGGAACAAGATGCAATGACTTCGAGAGTGTAGAAATCTTTAGTGGAGGGAAGGTGGGGTAGGGGTCGGCGTAGGAAAGGTTGGAGGGAAGGGGTAAAGGAGGTTTTGTGTGCAGGGGACTTGGACTTCCAGCAAGCATGCGTGAGTATGTTTGGACTTCCAGCAAGCATGCGTGAGTATGTTTGATAAGAGTGAATGGAGACAAATGGTTTTTAATACTTAACGTGCTGTTGGGGTTTGAGCAAAGTAACATTTATGAAAGGATTTAGGGAAACCGGCAGGCCGGACTTCAGTCCTGGAGATGGGTAGTACAGTGTCTGCACTCTGAAGGAGGGGTGTTAATGTTGCAGTTTAATAACTGTGGTGTAAGCGTGCCTCTGGCAAGACAGTGATGGAGTGAATGATGAAAGTTTTTCTTTTTCGGTCCACCCCGTTGGTGGGAATCGGCCGATGTGTTAAATATATATATATATATTATATATATATATATATATATTATATATATATATATATATATATATATATTTATATATATATATAATATATATATATATATATATATATAATATATATATATATATATATATTTTATTATCACACTGGCCGATTCCCACCAAGGCAGGGTGGCCCGAAAAAGAAAAACTTTCACCATCATTCACTCCATCACTGTCTTGCCAGAAGGGTGCTTTACACTACAGTTTTTAAACTGCAACATTAACACCCCTCTTTCAGAGTGCAGACACTCTACTTCCCATCTCCAGGACTGAAGTCCGGCCTGCCGGTTTCCCTGAACCCCTTCATAAATGTTACTTTGCTCACACTCAAACAGCACGTCAAGTATTGAAAACCATTTGTCTCCATTCACTCCTATCAAACACGCTCACGCATGCCTGCTGGAAGTCCAAGCCCCTCGCACACAAAACCTCCTTTACCCCCTCCCTCCAAGCTTTACTAGGCCGACCCCTACCCCGCCTTCCTTCCACTACTGACTGATACACTCTTTGAAGTCACTATGTTTCTCTCCATTCTCTCTACATGTCCGAACCACCTTAACAACCCTTCCTCAGCCCTCTGGACAACAGTTTTTGTAATCCCGCACCTCCTCCTAACTTCCAAACTACGAATTCTCTGCATTATATTCACACCACACATTGCCCCCTCAGACATGACATCTCCACTGCCTCCAGCCTTCTCCTCGCTGCAACATTCATCACCCATGCTTCACACCCATATAAGAGCCTTGGTAAAACTATACTCTCATACATTCCCCTCTTTGCCTCCAAGGACAAAGTTCTTAGTCTCCACAGTCTCCTAAGTGCACCACTCACCCTTTTCCCCTCATCAATTCTATGATTCACCTCATCTTTCATAGACCCATCCGCTGACATGTCCACTCCCAAATATCTGATTACATTCACCTCCTCTATACTCTCTCCCTCCAATCTGATATCCAATCTTTCATCACCTAATCTTTTTGTTATCCTCATAACCTTACTCTTTCCTGTATTCACTTTTAATTTTCTTCTTTTGCACACCCACTACCAAATTCATCCATCAATCTCTGCAACTTCTCTTCAGAATCTCCCAAGAGCACAGTGTCATCAGCATAGAGCAACTGTGACAACTCCCACTTTATGTGTGATTCTTTATCTTTTAACTCCACGCCTCTTGTCAAGACCCTCGCATTTACTTCTCTTACAACCCCATCTATAATATATTAAACAACCACGGTGACATCACACATCCTTGTCTAAGGCCTACTTTTACTGGGAAATAATTTCCCTCTTTCCTACATACCCAACTTGAGCCTCACTATCCTCTTAAAAACTCTTCACTGCTTTCAGTAACCTACCTCCTACACCATACACCTGCAACATCTGCCACATTGCCCCCCTATCCACCCTGTCATACGCCTTTTCCAAATCCATAAATGCCACAAAGACCTCTTTAGAAACCTTATCTAAATACTGTTCACTTATATGTTTCACTGTAAACACCTGGTTCACACACCCCCTACCTTTCCTAAAGCCTCCTTGTTCATCTGCTATCCTATTCTCCCGTCTTACTCTTAATTCTTTCAATAATAACTCTACCATACACTTTACTAGGTATACTCAACAGACTTATCCCCCTATAATTTTTGCACTCTTTTTTGTCCCCTTTGCCTTTATACAAAGGAACTATGCATGCTCTCTGCCAATCCCTAGGTACCTTGCCCTCTTCCATTCATTTATTAAATAATTGCACCAACCACTCCAAAACTTTATCCCCACCTGCTTTTAACATTTCTATCTTTATCCCATCAATCCCGGCTGCCTTAACCCCTTTCATTTTTACCTACTGTCTCACGAACTTCCCCACACTCACAACTGGCTCTTCCTCACTCCTACAAGATGTTATTCTCCTTGGCCTATACACGAAATCACAGCTTCCCTATCTTCATCAACATTTAACAATTCCTCAAAATATTCCCCTCCATCTTCCCAGTACCTCTAACTCTCCATTTAATAACTCTCCTCCCTATTTTTAACTGACAAATCCATTTGTTCTCTAGGCTTCCTTAAACTTGTTAATCTCACTCCACAACTTTTTCTTATTTTCAAACAAAATTGTTGATAACATCTCACCACTCTCTCATTTGCTCTCTTTTTACATTGCTTCACCACTCTCTTACCCTCTCTCTTTTTCTCCATATACTCTTCCCTCCTTGCATCACTTCTTTTTTGTAAAAATTTCTCATATGCTAACTTTTTCTCCCTTACTACTCTCTTTACATCATCATTCCACCAATCGCTCCTCTTCCCTCCCACACCCACTTTCCTGTAACCACAAACTTCTGCTGAACACTCTAACACTACATTTTTAAACCTACCCCATAACTCTTCGACCCCATTGCCTATGCTTCATTAGCCATCTATCCTTCAATAGCTGTTTATATCTTACCCTAACTGCCTCCTCTTTTAGTTTATAAACCTTCTCCTCTCTCTTCCCTGATGCTTCTATTCTCCTTGTATCCCATCTACCTTTTACTCTCAGTGTAGCTACAACTAGAAAGTGATCTGATATATCTGTGGCCCCTCTTTAAACATGTACATCCTGAAGTCTACTCAACAGTCTTTTATCTACCAATACATAATCCAACAAACTACTGACATTTCGCCCTACATCATATCTTGTATACTTATTTATTCTCTTTTTCTTAAAATATGTATTACCTTTAACTAAACCCCTTTCCATATATATATATACAGTGGTCCCTCGTTGTTCGTAATTAATCCGTTCCTGGAGCCGTTACTATAAACGAAATTTACGATTTACGAATCAATTTTCCCCATAAGAAATAATGTAAACACAATTAATCCGTTCCTGACACCCAGAAGTATTAAAACAAAAAAAATTTTAACATGAAATATGCATGTAGTACATAAACAATACAATGGGAAATGATGAATGAAACATTAACAGCATAACACTTACCTTTATTGGAGATTCTTCTTAGTGTATGGGAGACTGGAGGAGGAGAGAGAGTGGATTGTTTATAGTTTGGAAGGGGAATCCCCTTCCATCAACACCTCAGGTACCATTTGCTTTTCTGGGGTTGCTTCTCTTCTCTGTTTCTTAATGCCACTAGGACCACCTTGAGAGTCACTGGAGTCCTGTCTCACCAAATAACCGTGGAGAGAGCTCTGTTTCTGGCGTCTCTTTAACACTTCCCTAAAATGGCCCAAGACTTTGTCACTGTACATGTTGCCAACCTGGCTTGCAACAACCTTGTTAGGGTGATGTTTCTCCATAAAGCTTTCCATCTTACCCCTCATAGTAAATATCTCTTTAATATCTGAAGAAGGCACCTTCTTCCATCTCTCTTCCTCCTCCTCTGCAGCAAGATTCTGAGCTGCGATGTGTTGCTCTTCCTGCTGAAGCTCTTGCAGCTCCTCAGTGGTGAGCTCTTCATTGTGGTCTTCCACCAATTCTTCCACATCCTCCAAACTCACATCCAACCCCATGGAACTCCCCAGTGCCACTATTGATTTTACAACAGACATAGGCTCATTAGGGTGAGTCCCAAATTCTTCAAAATCCCTCTTGTCGACACAATCTGGCCACAATTTTCTCCAGGCAGAGTTCAAAGTCCTGGTAGTCACTCCCTCCCAAGCCATACCTATAAGGGTTATGCAGTGGAGGATGCTGAAGTGTTCTCTCCAAAATTCCCTTAGGGTCAAGTGAGTGTCTGGGGTCACAGTCAAGCACCTGTGAAACATTGCTTTTGTGTAGAGTTTTTTAAAGTTTGCAATAACCTGCTGGTCCATGGGTTGGAGGAGAGGAGTGGTATTCGGGGGCAAGAACTTTACTGTGATGAACCCAAACTCCTCGAAAATTAGGTCATCCAAGTTTGGAGGATGAACAGGTGCATTGTCCATTACTAGCAGGCACTTGAGATCCAATTTCTTTTCCAGGAGATACTCCGTCACACTAGGGCCAAACACTTCATTGAACCACTCGCCGAAAATTTCCCTCGTGACCCATGCCTTACTATTAGATTTCCAAAGCACACACAATTTACTCTTCATAACATTGTTTTTCCTGAACACTCTGGGATTTTCTGAATGGTACACTAGTAATGGCTTCACTTTGAAATCCCCACTAGCATTAGCACAGAACATTAGCGTCAGCCTGTCTTTCATAGGCTTGTGTCCTGGCATTGCCTTTTCCTCTTGTGTAATGAAGGTCCTCTTTGGCATTTTCTTCCAAAAGAGGCCTGTTTCGTCACAATTGAACACTTGTTCAGGTTTCAGTCCTTCAGCCTCTATGTACTCCGGGAATTCATGCACATATTTTTCAGCCGCCTTAGGGTCCGAACTGGCAGCCTCACCATGCCTTACCACACTGTGTATGCCAGTACGGTTCTTAAATCTCTCAAACCACTATTTGCAGGCAATTTCTTTACCAAATCTTCATGCAACTGTCTAGCCTTTTCACAAATAAACGAAGTCATAAGAGTATCTCCTGCTAATTGTTTCTCATTTATCCACACCAATAATAACTTCTCAACCTCTTCCAGTACTGGTGATCTCATTTTTGTCAGCTTAGTTACTCCCTTTGCAACAACAGCATCCTTTATTTCATTTTTCTTGGCCACTATGGAACATAAGGTTGTGTAGGGTTTCTTATACACCCTGGACAGTTCGGCCACACTTGTACCATTTTCATATTGTTCAATGATGGTTTTCTTAAATTCAGTCGTATTTCTCACCTTCATTACCACAGGCTTGGCACTAGGAGCTTTCTTTGGAGCCATGGTAGCTTATTTAGTACTTGCAAGCACTAAAATAAATGGAATATTATGAAATATTTCGCTGGAGCACGTGAGGGGACCTTCGCTCACTGGTAAACAATGCCAGACTGGCTGCCGCCCTGGCTCACGCCGTGGGTACGCGTCCCGGAAGAACTACGACTCGCGAGTCAACCTATGAAAAGCGAGTCCATGTTTATACGAAAATACCTCTATGATTGGCGAATTTTACGATTGCCGGGAACTACGAAAAGCAGGGGACCACTATATATATATATATATATATATATTATATATATATATATATATATATATATATATATATATATATATATAAAATATATATATATGCTGATGACACTGTGCTCTTGGGAGATTCTGAAGAGAAGTTGCAGAGATTGGTAGATGAATTTGGTAGGGTATGCAAAAGAAGAAAATTAAAAGTGAATACGGGAAACAGTAAGGTTATGAGGATACCAAAAAGATTAGGTGATGAAAGATTGGATATCAGATTGGAGGGAGAGAGTATGGACGAGGTGAATGTATTCAGATATTTAGGAGTGAACGTGTCAGCGGATGGGTCTATGAAAGATGAGGTGAATCATAGAATTGATGAAGGGAAAAGGGTGAGCGGTGCACTTAGGAGTCTGTGGAGACAAAGAACTTTGTCCTTGGAAGCAAAGAGGGGAATGTATGAGAGTATAGTTTTACCAATGCTCTTATATGGGTGTGAAGCATGGGTGATGAATGTTGCAGCGAGGAGAAGGCTGGAGGCAGTGGAGATGTCATGTCTGAGGGCAATGTGTGGTGTGAATATAATGCAGAGAATTTGTAGTTTGGAAGTTAGGAGGAGGTGCGAGTTACCAAAACTGTTGTCCAGAGGGCTGGGGAAAGGGATTGTTGAGGTGGTTCGGACATGTAAAGAGAATGGAACGAAACAGAATGACTTCAAGAGTGTATCAGTCTGTAGTGGAAGGAAGGCGGGGTAGGGGTCGGCCTAGGAAAGGGTGGAGGGACGGGGTAAAGGAGGTTTTGTGTGCGAGGGGCTTGGACTTCCAGCAGGCATGCGTGAGCGTGTTTGATAGGAGTGAATGGAGGCAAATGGTTTTTAATACTTGACGTGCTGTTGGAGTGTGAGCAAAGTAACATTTATGAAGGGATTCAGGGAAACCGGCAGGCAGGACTTGAGTCCTGGAGATGGGAAGTACAGTGCCTGCAATCTGAAGGAGGGGTGTTAATGTTGCAGTTTAAAAACTGTATTGTAAAGCTCCCTTCTGGCAAGACAGTGATGGAGTGAATGATGGTGAAAGTTTTTCTTTTTCGGGCCACCCTTCCTTGGTGGGAATCGGCCAGTGTGTTAATAATTAATTAATAATATATATATATATATACTATGGATCACTATATATATATATATATATATATATATATATATATATATATATATATATATATATATATATATATATATATATATATATTATTATATATAATATATTATAATATAATATATATAATATATATATTAATATATATATATATATATATATATATATATATATATATATATATATATATATATATATATATATATATATAATATATATCAGAAGGGAAACACGCCAGATATGAGGTCAATGACATCATAAATAGAAGCCTCGCCACAGCCCGTTGCCCAGCTCAACGGGAACCCCAAGTGCAGAGGTCTGACGGAAGTCAAAAGCGTCCTGATGGAGCCACTATGCTACCCTGGAAGGATGGAAAGCAGATTGCCTGAGTTGGAGACCCTTGGTGCGTGGGGCAAGTGTTCTCTAAAGTTCCTCAAATAGCTGGGGTGAAAAACTTATCATAGAAACCATGGACCAGAGGGCAGCCAGCTTTCTCTTTCAGAGAATCAGTGTTGCGATCCAAAGAGGAAATGCTTGCAGCATTCTGGGACGCGGCACACCGTCGGGGAGCTGGACGAAGTATTCGAGATGTAGCTCTGAGTTTTTCTATGTTGTTTTACTCCGTATTGTATTTTGTCAATGTATTTTATTTTTAAGTAAAACATATATGGAATATATAAGGGGTGGTAGGTGAAAATTTTCAAACAGCTTCAGGGAGAGCCTTGAGTTTTTCCTGAAGCAGGTTTATTCTTTTCTCTGAGGATGAGGGTTCCCAGGACAGTTCTAGAGGTGGTACCTCCCGATATATATATATATATATATATATATATATATATATATATATATATAAATATTATATTTTATATATATATATATATATATATATATATAAATCAGTGCACACATTTTAACCCTTTTGGATAACGTTTACATATTGTTTCTCCCCATGTGATCAACTTATTGTTTTGGTGGGAACATTTTCATTGTGGAGTTGGACGCATCATATTTCGGTTACGGTTTTTGTTGACAATCCTACATCCCACGTCAGGTAAAAACCCCAGGGCTGGAGCTGTCGTAGGTCACTCCCGCTTCCCTTTCCCCATGATGACCGTAAAAGGTGAGCCCCCTAGACTGCGTGCATTATTTTAGTTGTGGAATACATCTCATCTCTTTAAATTCCTATTCGATGAACCCTAAATGTAAAAGGGTTAGGTGGGGGCCTTTTTGCTTCCTTAAAGTTTGCCCCTAGCGGCACAAAGTGTATGTGCATTTGGCCCACACAATTTTATACCAATAGGGTCGAGGAAAAATTTGTGGCGCTACCCCAGACATTACAGTATTTGGCTTTTGAACCGCGTTCCCCACAATTAGTGTTATAATAGATTTATTGATTGGTAATGATTACCTATTTCTGTATATAAAGTTGTCTTTTTTATATAAGGATCTGTATTAAGATGCAAGATAATTGTTAAAACAAAAAAACATGAAGTAGATAATCATGGATCTCGACCATACCCCTGGCAATGGGGGGGGTCCGTGCTTTATTACTGAGCTAGGAGATTTTTCCAAAAGCAGGATTTCAGAGCAGAACTTTTCTTCATGCTCCGTCAACGGTCACCATTGTACCTACGTCTTTTCCCACAGCAGTAGAGGCTTCACAGTAAATTTATTTCATCCCCTTTAGAGCGTTGACAGTGTGTATTAAGACTTATGTTGGACTTTTATAGCGCTTTGGCTTCAGGGGTATAAAAAATAGATTGAGTATAAAGATTCTGGAGAAACCACTGTCGGTTGATTTTTTCGCGCTCATCCCTAGTGCTGCCAGTGGCGTGGGCCTACCTACCTAGAGTTACTTCACCGCCCCTCCCAAGTCCTCACTGGGGCGCCAAACCATTTGCAGCAAGTCCCCTCTTGTCTCTCTTCTTTAGGCGGGCCTGGAAGCTACAAAAACCAACGGTACTTATTGCCCAGAAAAGCTAAGGCTCGCCTAAAAAAAAGTTCTTTAAATTCCCCAAAAAATACTACTGTTATCGGTAACACAGGTTTCCGCACTTGGTCCTTTTCTTTAATATTGTCGGTAATTCTCCAACTTTATTAACGAAGTTGGAAGGCACACTTCATTTCCCCTACAAGTAGGTCCGTCTACCAAAAGGTATTCGTGTTATGCTCCAAAAAAGTCATACCAACCCAAAAATAGTCAGGGTTTTTCCCAAAACGCAAATTTCCTCGGGAAACTTCAAAGTGTAAAAGGGTCCCTTTCAGCCTCCCCTGCTTCCAAAATCAGTGTTTGGGGTCACCTGTAATTTTGGGTTGTGTTTCTGCTTTCCCCATTTAACACGACAGAAGTGAGTCTAGTGGTGGTTTTGTCCCCGGGGGGGAGTTGCCCCGTTAGGTGCTCTTTTGTAAGCTCCACTTTTTCCCCCTCGGGCTACCCTGCCCGCGTTCACCACAAAACCCCTTCCATAATTCCCGTAAAATTTTGAGCGAAGCACCGGTTACAAGCTACGTGGATCGCAAAGTCCGGGAACCAGCCCGTGGTTGCTTTACATGGTCACTAACCCGTGGTCGTCCAAGCCAATGGCTAAGCTACATGAGGATTTACATAGCTGGGTACCATTGTTCCAAAGCTAATTTACTATGATGTGAGTTTAATGTGTTTTCTTGTGTGCTACCCTCAACGTATTTTGTCCTGTAGAGCAGCCAGCTTCCAAATACGTGTCCTGAGCGCAGGTTGACTGAGCGACCTGCAATCTGTATGTTCACCCACACACACATGACTCCAAAGAGACCTGGACAGGCTGGACACGTACTCCAGCAACTGGCTACTCGAATAACCCAGCCAAATGCAAAGTCATGAAGATCGGGGAAGGGTAAAGAAGAACGCAGAGTATAGGCTAGGTGGCCAAAGATTGTAAACCTCACTCAAGGAAAAAGATCTTGAGAAGATTATAATACCGAGCACATCTCCGGAAGCACACATCAACCAGATAACTGCTGCAGCATATGGGCTCCTGGCAAACCCGAGAATAGCGTTCCGATACCTCAGTAAGAAATCATTCAAGACACTGTACACCGTGTACGTCAAGCCCATACTGGAGTATGCAGCACCAGTTTGGAACCCACACCTGGTCAAGCAAGTCAAGAAATTAGAGAAAGTGCAAAGGTTTACAACAAGGTTAGTTCCAGATTTAAGGAAAAGTTAAGAAAGGTTTAGGGAAATAGGCCTGACGACACTGGAGAGCAGGAGGGTTAAGGGAGATATGATAACGACATACAAAGTATTGCGAGGAATAGATAAGGTGGACAGAGACAGGATGTTCCAGAGATGGGACACAGAAACAAAGGGTCACAATTGAAAGTTGAAGGCTCAGATGAGTCAAAGAGATGTTAGGAAGTATTTCTTCAGTCACAGAGTAGTTAGGAAGTGGAATAGTCTGGAAAGTAAGGTAGTGGAGGCAGGAACCATACATAGCTTTAAGACGAGGTATGATAAAGCTCATGGAGCAGGGAGAGAAGGGACTTAGTAGCGATCAGTGAAAAGGCGGGGCCAGGAGCTGTGTCTCGCCCTCTGCAACCACAAGTAGGTGAGTACAAATAGGCGAGTGCAGAGTTGTCAGGAAGTGGAATAGTCTGGGAAGTAATGTTGCTGAGGCAGGATCCATACCTAACTTTAAGAAGAGGTATGATAAAGCTCATGGAGCAGGAAGAGTGACCTAGTAGCGACCAGTGAAGAGGTGGGGCCAGGAGCCGTGACTCCGCTCCTGCAACCACAATTAGGTGAGTACACACACACGCATACACACACGCACACACACACGCACACACACACACACACACGCACACACACACACGCACACACAACACACACGCACACACACACACACAACACCACACACACCACACACACACACACACACACACACACACACACACACACACACACACACACACACACACACACTCACACACAGGAAAGAAGGTGGAGAACTCACAAGAAACGATCAAGAGGTATGCGAGGAGCTCAACATGAGATTTAAGGAAGTAATTACAGTGGAGACAGGAAGGCCTCTGGGGGAACAGACCAGATGGGGACACCAGCAAGGAATATACCAACAAGTGTTGGATGACATAAATACAAATGAGGAGGAGGTGAAGAAGCTGCTAAGGGACATCGTTACCTCAAAGGCAATGGGACCGGACATCTCCCCGTGGGTCCTTAGAAAGGGAGCGGATATGTTGTGTGTACTACTTACCACAATGTTCAACATATCCCTGGAAACTGGGCAACTACCTGAGGTATGGAAGACGGCAAATGTAGTTCCCATTTTTAAAAAAGGAGACAGAAAAGAAGCACTAAACTATAGACCTGTGTCACTGACGTGTATAGTATGCAAAGTTATGGAGACGATTATCAGGAGGAGAGTGGTGGAGCACCTGGAACGGGACAATAGCATAAATGCCAACCAGCATGGATTCATGGAAGACAAGTCCTGTGCCACAAACCTTCTGGAGTTTTATGATAAAGTAACAGAAGTAAGACACGAGAGAGAGGGTGGGTTGATTGCATCTTCTTGGACTACTAGAAGGTCTTTGACACAGTTCCTCACAAGAGATTAGTGCAGAAGCTAGAGGATCAGGCGCATATAAAAGGAAGGGCACTGCAATGGATCAGAGAATACCTGACAGGGAGGCAACAACGAGTCATGGTGCGTAATGAGGTATCACAGTGGGCACCTGTGACGAGCGGGGTCCCACAGGGGTCGGTCCTAGGACTAGTGCTGTTTTTGGTATATGTGAACGACATGATGGAAGAGTTAGACTCAGAAGTGTCCCTGTTCGCAGGCGATGTGAAGTTAATGAGGTGAATTAAATCAGATGAGGATCAGGCAGGACTTCAAAGAGACCTGGACAGGCTGGACACGTGATCCAGCAACTGGCTTCTCGAATTTAACCCCGCCAAATGCAAAGTCATGAAAGGGGTACAGAAGACCGCAGACGGAGTATAGGCTAGGTTGCCAAAGACTGCAAACCTCGCTAAACGAGAAAGATCTTGGGGTGAGTATAACACCGAGCATGTCTCCGGAAGCAGACATCAACCAGATAACTGCTGCAGCATATGGGCTCCTGGCAAACCTGAGAACAGCGTTCCGATACCTTAGCAAGGAATCGTTCAAGACACTGTACACCGTGTACGTCAGGCCCATACTGGAGTATGCAGCACCTGTTTGGAACCCGCACTTGATCAAGCACGTCAAGAAATTAGAGAAAGTGCAAAGGTTTGTAACAAGGTTAGTTCCAGAGCTAAGGGGAATGTCCTATGAAGAAAGGTTAAGGGAAATCGGCCTGACGACAGTGGAGGACAGGAGGGTCAGGGGAGACATGATAACGACATATAAAATACTGCGCAGAATAGACAAGGTGGACAAAGACAAAGGGTGTTCCAGGGAGGGGACACAGAAACAAGGGGTCACAATTGGAAGTTGAAGACTCAGATGAGTCAAAGGGATGTTAGGAAGTATTTCTTCAGTCATCGAGTTTTCAGGCAGTGGAATAGCCTAGAAAGTGACGTAGTGGAGGCGGGAACCATACATAGTTTTAAGACGAGGTTTGATAAAGCTCATGGAGCAGGGAGAGAGAGGACCCAGTAGCAACCGGTGAAGAGGCGGGGCCAGGAGCTAAGACTTGACCCCTGCAACCACAAATAGGTGAGTACACACACACACACACACACCACACACACATTATCAAGATCTCACGTCCCTACGCTTCGGTGTTAGTTTGCTGTTGTCTATGCTTCTACGACGTCACAGAATGACATCACTAGAACGTCACCTCAACGTCACGCCCGACGTCACACCATGATGCCACACCGTCAATAATCTGTAGTAAGACTAAGAGAGGAAATGTTGAAGTGTTCAGTTTCCCCAGTCAGCCGTCAGCATTTCTGGGGGATTTTTTTATCAAAAGTATTTTTAAATACAACTTTGATATCTAAAAGAGAAGGAGTTTGGAACAAGTTTTCATGTTAAGTGAGGACCAACATATTTTTAATTAAATAAGGTTGGTTGTCCCTTGGATATTTTAGATCAAATTATGCGTATCTAATATGTTAATCTCTAGGAACTTTCGTTCATGTTGCTGAGAACTGAGAGGCTGTCTTACTGTTATGTCACATTTCTGCGCAAAGAATATCTTACTAAAAACAACCACTGTGCTCTATAATGAGAGGTCGAGAAGGTAAATAATATTTTCTTAGTTATTCAGTAAAGAAGATTTGTTTTACTGGGACTACAGTTACTGATTTGACCCACTTATTCTATGCAGGTGTATCAGTGTGGAATGTACCAAATTCTCACTCTGTCATTAGCCACTGGGGCTTGTTGACTTGAGTGTCCTATAATATTTTGTTGCTACAGTTTGGTGTACACGAATGCCACGCTGATGGAGACGTTCCGCTTTAGGTGTCCAACACCAATAACTGTACCTCATAGGGCCCTCACAGACACCGAATTGCAGGTAAGTACTTCACTTTTTTTCTTATTCAGAGACAAAATGTTTTCTACCTTGCATTTACTCCTATTGATGAATGAAAAATCTGCCTCTGCTGTCCTCACTATACCCCTTAGAGACTTCATTTGGCCTCTTAGTACTCTCATTATTCTATAGTTTACAGTACTCTGTACCACAGTACTCTGTCTGCCCCAGTAATCTTTGGCAATAATGGCATCACTCTGAAGAGGTAGCGGATGATACGCTGATCTGTCTTTAAATTTGTTGTCATTATGACCACACACAGGGTCACAGGATCCCAGCCGGGACAGTGGTGCTTAACAACATCTACAGTGTCCACGTTGATCCAGAGTACTGGGGTGATCCACATACTTTCCGCCCAGAGCGGTTCATCAACCCCGACGGATCGCTGCGTGTGGACGAGCGCCTCATTCCCTTCGGCAAAGGTAACTCTTATTGCTAGTGTTGAGGTTTAGCTGCAAAGATATTTTTCTTTTAAAAAATATTGTTACTAGCAGCTATGACAGCAGTCTTGTATTCACTGTGTACTTTATTAGTGACATTAATTGTTTCCTGTATTGTGTTGGAAATAAGTAACATCATTATAATGTGTAATAATGTTCAACATCGAAGCCTCGATTTATATATATACTGTAAACCCACTAAGAATTTATTTTCTTTTACAAATAGATTTCGGGCGAGTTACAGACTTCTTGACGATAAAAAATATTATCACAATGTGGCATGTGTATTTGTTTCATATGTTGTTCTTGTATTTGTAATATATTACAGCACATTCCATGTATCCTTCACACTCTTTCTGTTCCCCAGGAAATCGATCGTGTTTAGGAGAATCACTGGCCAGGATGGAAACGTTCCTGTTATTCTCATCGCTCATGCATCACTTCACCTTCACTCTTGACCCCACAGTCCCTGTCTCAGACACAGAAGGCAAGATGGGCCTCACACTCGCACCTCCACAGTTCAGAGTCTTCGCCAAAGCCAGGGTGTAATGTTCAGATTCAACAGTAGAGAGATTAAAGTCTGTAGGGACAGCATTTTTCTTGTTACATGTTCAACTTGCATTTTATAATCATACTTAAGATTTTATATATATATATATATACATATGTAGGGGATGTGTTGATAAAGTGTTTACATTGAAGCATATATGTGAACAGTATTTAGATAAAGGTAGGGAAGTTTTTATTGCATTTATGGATTTAGAAAAGGCATATGATAGTGGATAGGGGAGCAATGTGGCAGATGTTGCAAGTATATGGAATAGGTGGTAAGTTACTAAATGCTGTAAAGAGTTTTTATGAGGATAGTGAGGCTCAGGTTAGGGTGTGTAGAAGAGAGGGAGAATACTTCCCGGTAAAAGTAGGTCTTAGACAGGGATGTGTAATGTCACCATGGTTGTTTAATATATTTATAGATGGGGTTGTAAAAGAAGTAAATGCTAGGGTGTTCGGGAGGGGGGTGGGATTAAATTATGGGGAATCAAATACAAAATGGGAATTGACACAGTTACTTTTTGCTGA
Organism: Cherax quadricarinatus; assembly: GCF_026875155.1. Classification (NCBI taxonomy): domain Eukaryota; kingdom Metazoa; phylum Arthropoda; class Malacostraca; order Decapoda; family Parastacidae; genus Cherax; species Cherax quadricarinatus. The sequence goes on along the minus strand of NC_069403.1, from coordinate 10,753,844 downwards.
TGATACTGTGCTTATGGGAGATTCTAAAGAAAAATTGCAAAGGTTAGTGGACGAGTTTGGGAGAGTGTGTAAAGGTAGAAAGTTGAAAGTGAACATAGAAAAGAATAAGGTGATGAGGGTATCAAATGATTTAGATAAAGAAAAACTGGATATCAAATTGGGGAGGAGGAGTATGGAAGAAGCGAATATTTTCAGATATTTGGGAGCTGACGTGTTGGCGGATGGATTTATGAAGGATGAGGTTAAACATAGAATTGATGAAGGAAAAAAGGCAAGTGGTGCGTTGAGGTATATGTGGAGACAAAAAACGTTATCTATGAAGTCAAAGAAAGCAATGTATGAAAGTATAGTAGTACCAACACTCTTATATGGGTGTGAAGCTTGGGTTGTAAATGCTGCAGCGAGGAGGCAGTTGGAGGCAGTGGAGATGTCCTGTCGAAGGGCAATATGTGGTGTAAATATGCAGAAAATTCGGAGTGTGGAAATTAGGAGGTGTGGAGTTAATAAAAGTATTAGTCAGAGGGCTGAAGAGGGGTTGTTGAGGTGGTTTGGTCATTTAGAGAGAATGGATCAAAGTAGAATGACATGGAGAGTGTATAAATCTGTAGGGGAAGGAGGGCGGGGTAGGGGTCGTCCTCGAAAAGGTTGGAGGGAGGAAGTAAAGGAGGCTTTGTGGGCTAGGGGCTTGGAATTCCAGCAAGTGTGCATGAGCGTGTTAGATAGGAGTGAATGGAGACGAATGGTATTTGGGACCTGACGATCTGTTGGAGTGTGAGCAGGGTAATATTTAGTGAAGGGATTCAGGGAAACCGGTTATTTTTATATAGCCGGACTTGAGTCCTGGAAATGGGAATATTAGCAGTTTGGAGGGATATGTTATGTATCTTTATACGTATATGCTTCTAAACTGTTGCATTCTGAGCACCTCTGCAAAAACAGTGATTGTGTGTGAGTGAAGTGAAAGTGTTGAAAGTGATGAAAATATTTTCTTTTTGGGGATTTTCTGTTTGGGTCACCCTGCCTCGGTGGGAGACGGCCGACATGT
>NC_069403.1:10675299-10747799 GCF_026875155.1 Cherax quadricarinatus | reverse complement strand
TTACCAATAGGAATATTTTATTACATAATATGGTACAGAAGATTTAAGAGATACATTGTTGATATAAAGGTGGCATATAAGGTACATGTTGTTACGTGTGTATCACCGATTATAAGGCGAAAATCTCATCCAGCTCCTCAGAGCTGGGGCGTGTGCCCAAAATACAGCAGGCATTACCCCTTTGAACAGCCGCACTGAGCCGCTGGAACAGAAAACTAGCTTCCCTGGGATCCCTAGTTACCCTGATGAGTCTTTTTCCCAGCTCCTTAAGGAATTTAGATGCACTCTTTCCCCATGAGCCAAGGGTCTCTGAGCCTATGGGAACAAACATATAATGATAGGCAAGTTCTCCATATTTTCTAGAGTTTTGGGACTCCCTGAAGCTGGCAGCTGCCCCTCCTTCCTCCCTGGTGTATTGGAGATAGGTATCAGCCAAGGTAGATGCATATGTATAGTCCCACACCACCTGCTTCCCATCTGTCCAGGCTTGAAGGGTGATACCATCTGGACGCTTCTGACTGCCATCACATCTGCATAGTTGGGGTGGCTCCCTTACTGCTGGGCATCCAGCTGTTGTGAGGCTCCTCTTGATAATGTTATTAACCTCCTCATGTCTTGCAATCTTTCCCTCGGATTTACGGCACACAAGACCATGGTACCCAAATCGGTCTGCTGCTTCACTGTCACAAATACACCTGTGTTCGGCGAGAATAGGGGCGGCAAGTCGAAGGGCAACACTGATGCGGATGGTCTGTGGGTCGAGGCGTGTGCCAAGGCTGGAGTTGGGAACAGCCAACAGAAAGTCCCCAGCATGAGGGGCTCTCACTGCCAGGAGGCGGGCTCTATCCTTCCCTGACACACTCTGAAGCATTGTTGAGGCTATATTTTCCACTATTGGACCATCCCAGTGCGATTGTTTGTAGTTGTTGGGGGGAGCAGGTCTGGTTTCAGAGCCAGTTAGATTATCCCAGGTTATTGCTCCGTCAATGAATTTTCGGTCCTGGACTCCAATCTTGTCTCTAAGATGTTCAGGGAGAATCGCTGCTACAAGCTCTCTAGATGCAATACACGAGGACAGAAAAGCAGGTAACGCAATCTGTGATGACTTGCGGACACCAATGCCTCCTAGTCTGACTGGAAGTGTAGCTTGGTTCCACTGCCCGTCTTCTAGAGTAAGGTTAAGTACTTTCGTAAAAATCTGCCTCAGAATACTGTCATATTCGTGCAGTATAGGGTTATTATATGAAGGTGCACATCTTAGGAAATATGTCAACCTGGGCAGACTCAAGCACTTTGTGAGAAGGTACAAGGCATCGTGGGTGTCCAGATTGCCTATTCGTTGTTCCATTCTTAATTCTTCCAATTTCTTCCTGAGAATTGTGTCAATGGCATTGCTTCCCAGAGGTGTTCCTAGCAAGACACTATTTGTGGGGGCAATGACTGCTGCTCCTGGAAGTTTTGATCTCACTGCATTTATCACTTGTTGACTGACTGAGATGATTTCACATTTGGATGGATTCGGGATGAGACGTTTCCTGTCCCCGTGCCATTACCTGTGTAAGGTCATGTAGGAGGGACTCCTTTGTACCTGCTAGCGTGCCATCATCTAGGAACCAGATGTTTAGCTCGCTGGTCAGTCTGACTGTGATTTCCCTAACTGCTATACAGAAGAGAAATGGTGCAAGAGGATCTCCTTGTTGGACACCCTCCGATGATGTGATTTCATGCTCTCCAAAGAGAAGCATTGATTCCTTGCTATACCCAGCTGAAACAAAAGAGAAGAGACCAGGGAAATGTTCTTGTACTGCTGCTAATACCACGTCTCTTTTCAGGAGATTGAATGCGTTCTTGAAATCTAATTTTACCACTGCATTGTTGGGTGTTCTAACCCACCTCGTAGGAAGCAACACAAAATTCATGAAACTCTAAACCACTAGGCCAAACAATCCTACAAACATTATGTGCCTAGCGACCTAGGCATGTTTCATGATGCGAGGACATACGTTGGTGTGGCAACCTCAGAGCTAATTTCATTCTTCTCCCCAGTTGAGGTTGCCATACCATTGTATGTCCTCGCATAATGAAGCATTATGGATTGCTTGACCTGTTATCCTAAAGCCATCCCAAGAGGAATATTAATTCTTGCTTCATGGCTGGAACTGGTATATTTATTCCAGCTTGAACTTCCAGGACATGCCTTTCAAGCAGGATTTGTTGGTTCAATAAAGGTTGTGAAAAAAGTCAGTAATTTGACCTAATTTGTTCGTACTTCCCAGTACTGAGACAGATAATGGGTTTGTTTCCTTTACCTGACATGAGATTGTCCAACTTGTTGACTATGTCACCAACACCAGCTCCTGGGAAACACACTCTGTGTCTCACCTTAGTATTTCTGTTACAGAAAGCACAGTCCATATATTTACCATGTGAGAAGATGATCTCAAAGATATTCTTACCTTTATTTGATGAGGAGTTAATGGTACTTACATCCTCACTGAACAGTGAAGTACATTCGCCCTGGAGAACAGAAAAGTGATTTCCTAACTTGAAATCTGCTCCTTTAACCTTCCTCATTTTGATGTTTTTCCCTTTACTAGAAGCCGCTTTCCACTTGTAACGGCGGCCAACCTGCTCCTCGCTGCTAAGATAAGATAAGATAAGATTTCGTTCGGATTTTTAACCCCGGAGGGTTAGCCACCCAGGATAACCCAAGAAAGTCAGTGCGTCATCGAGGACTGTCTAACTTATTTCCATTGGGGTCCTTAATCTTGTCCCCCAGGATGCGACCCACACCAGTCGACTAACACCCAGGTACCTATTTGCTGCTAGGTGAACAGGACAACAGGTGTAAGGAAACGTGTCGAAATGTTTCCACCCACCGGGAATCGAACCCGGGCCCTCCGTGTGTGAAGCGGGAGCTTTAGCCACCAGACCACCGGGTCACTTGTTTCCCTTCACTAACCCCAACCAACTTACTTTCATTGTTATACTTTTCCAAGCAAATTTTTAGTTTCTTGTGTTCCTCCTTGAAAAAAAGAGACTCTTCCTTTAATACCTTGAGCTTTGACTCAAAACCTTCCACAAATGCCAGGCTAAATTTTCTCTATAGATAAGCACAGTGTCTACCTACTGAGGCTCACACGACCTGTTTTACAATGGCCTATAAAATATTCTTGCTCTTCTTAATACTCTGCCTTTACAAAAATACTGAAAGTCAGACTACAAATCACTCAGAATAAGGTGGTGAGATTCATCATGGACCTGATGAATATAGGCCAGGATGAATTACAACTGGGTATGCTGAAATTTGAAGACATAATAAAGCAATTGAAGTTAAATCATATTTATAAACTTGCTCAATAGCAGTGTCCAGAATATCTTGCTGTCAAGTTTGTCAAGGCTGGAACCAAAATATGCATGGTACTAGGGGAAGTGAACACAATTTCATGGTATCAACAGTAGGTGGTTAAGTACCAAAAGGAGCGGAACGGACTTGTACTTAGCTCTGTGAAGACCTGTTTGCGCGCTCTCTACGAATTGAAGCAAGATGCCCTCCATCGAGCAACTTTACCAACAGATTAGGAAGAATTGAGGATGGCGAAGATGGAGATTCGGCGACTGACCGAGGAAAACAAGAAGATTCGTAGTAGTCCTCCTGTTTTGAGTCCTCAGGTCAAGAAAGGAAACTGGTCAGTGGCTGTACAGCAGGGAACGAAGTTGACGATCAAGAAGACGAATGGAAAGGTAGAAACGATGAAGAAGAAAGAGACTGCCGTGGAAACTGTTGTGGAAACATCTAATACATTCTCAGTGCTACCCGACGAATGTGAGTCGACTACTGGGAACGTCACGATGAACGACACCAAGGAAGGTAAGAATATTGTTGCTGTTGGGGATAGCCAAGTTAGGTATATGGATAGGGCGTTCTGCTTGAAGGACAGGAGTAGGAGACAGAGAGTTTGCTTTCCTGGGGCTGGGATGGAGGATATTGTAGCCATCTGGATGACATCATGAGAGGTAATGGGAGCAATCCTATTATCTGTCTCAGTGCTGGAGGCAACGATGTTGGCAGACGTAGGAGTGAAGACCTGTTTAGCAGGTATAGGTCAGCAATAGAAATAATTAGGAGGAAGGGTGGGAACCCTGTCATGTGTGGTATTTTGCCAAGGAGAGGAGTTGGAAATGAATGGTTGTCCAGGGCAATTGGTGTCAATTGCTGGCTGGACAAATACTGTAAGGAAAATGCGGTAACATTCATTGACAACTGGGACCTCTTCTATGGCAGAAATGACATGTATGCCAGGGATGGGGTTCACTTATCTAGGTCTGGGGTGGGAGCACTGGCAACTGCAGTGGAGGGAGCTGTTAGGACTTAAAACTAGGAATAGTTAGTGGTATGGGTTTTGGCAAGAAAACAGTGAAGTCCCAGTGTAGTAATATTATGAGTTCTAGGGGAACTAGTAATAAGCAGAACGAGGTAGATATTGAAAAGCCAGTGACATTGGGTGATAAGGTCAGTAATAGGTTTAGTAGAAAAACAGAAATGAGCAGGTAGGGTAAAGAGAAAGGAGAGTCTTTCAATGTTTATTATTCTAATAGCCGTAGTGCTAGGAATAAGATGGACGAGTTGAGATTAGTTGCTAGTGCAGGTAACATTGATGTATTTGCCTTAACTGAGACGTGGTTTAATTCAAAAAGTCGGGACATGCCTGTGGAATGTCACATTCAGGGTTTTAAATTGTTCCAAGTAGATAGAAGTATCGGGAAGGGGGGTGGGGTGGCATTGTATGTCCGAGATCGCTTGAACTGTTGCATAAAAACGGGTATTAAGTCTGAAGTAACACATACAGAGTCTGTTTGGATAGAATTTTCAGAGGGGCATGAAAAACTGATTTTAGGAGTGATATACCGTCCCCCAAACTTAAATAGGAACCAAGGGAGACTACTATGGGAGGAAATTGTTAAGGCCACAAGGCACGATAATGTAGTAATTCTAGGAGACTTTAACTTTAGCCATATTGATTGGAATTTCTTGACTGGGAATTTAGAATCATACGACTTCTTAGAAGTAGTTCAGGATTGTTTTTTGAAGCAGTTTGTGACAGAACCTACAAGGGAAAATATCCTGCTTGACTTAGTTCTGGCAAACAATGAATCCCTTGTTAATAATTTAGAAATTTCAGAGGAACTGGGTGCTAGCGACCACAAATCAATTACATTTAGCATTGAATGGAAGTACGATAGTAGCGATAACTCAGTAACAGTCCCAGATTTTCGCTTAGCAGATTACAATGGGCTTAGAGAACACTTATCATCTGTTGACTGGGGTAACGAAGAGAGCTATCAATATGACAGTTTTCTGAACATTATACATGCTGCTCAAAGAACGTTTATCCCATTTTAAAGAAATTAGAATCAAATAGAAATGACCCAAAATGGATGAATAATAGGCTCAAATATCTACTAGGGCATAAGAAAGGAATTTATAGGCGTATCAAAAGAGGTGAGGGTCATCTTATGAATCAGTATATTGACATTAAGAGGGACATTAAAAAGGGGATAAGAAAAGCTAAAAGGGACTATGAAATTAAAGTTGTTTGGGATTCTAAAACTAACCCAAAGAGTTTTTTCCAGGTCTATAGAACAAAAGTTAGAGATAAGATAGGTCCCCTTAAAAATAACTATGGGCATCTTACTGACAAAGAGAATGAAATGTGCTCGACTTTAAATAATTATTTTCTCTCAGTTTTTACACAGGAAGACACTAACAATATTCCAGTAATTAATTTTTATAGTGGGCTAGAAGAAGATAAATTATGTAACATCACAGTCACTAGTGAAATGGTTGTGAAGCAGATAGACAGACTGAAGCAAAATAAGTCGCCGGGTCCTGATGAGGTTTTTTAAGAAATGCAAAATGGAACTCTGTGAACCATTAACTAATATTTTTAATTTATCTCTTCAAACAGGTGGCTAATGTAATTCCTATTTTTAAAACAGGGGACAAGTCGTTACCGTCAAATTACCGCCCAATAAGCCTGACCTCAATTGTAGGCAAATTACTAGAGTCAATTATAGCTGAGATTATAAGAAGCCATCTCGATAAGCATAGCTTGATTAATGATACTCAGCATGGATTCACAAGAGGCCGGTCTTGTCTAACTAATTTATTAACTTTCTTCAGTAAAGCTTTTGAGGCTGTTGACCACGATAAAGAATTTGATATTATTTACTTAGATTTTAGTAAGGCTTTTGTAGAGTTCCGCCCCATGACTTTTAAAAAGAAAGTGGACTCATGGCTTTGGGGGGGAAAAAAGTGCTCTCGTGGATCGAGTCATGGCTCGACGGGAAAGCAGGAGTGTCCTTTAAAAAGGGTTAAACCCGAGTGGGGATCTGAAACCAATGGGTTCCACAGGGATCAGTTTGGGCCTTTGTTTTTTATAATATTATAAATGACTTGAGAGGAATTACTAGTGAATGAGCAAATTCGCCGTGACAAAAGATAGGTAGGATAATTGATTCAAACGTGTGTTATGGAATTCAGGGGGATTTAAACAAACCAAATTCTTGGTCAAAAAAAAGTGGCAATGCAGTTAATGTAGATAAATGCAAGGTTCTGAAGCTGGGAGTGCATCCCCTAGTATTATAAGTTAAAAAATGAAACTTAGCCATACGTTTGCAAAAAGGACGGGGGGTTTGGTGACGGAAACCTTTAAAAACCAAGCAGCAAAAAGAACTAAGAAATAAGAAGGAGGAACCTGCAAGGCCTAGGCCAGCGAGGGGGGTCCTTATCAAAACGACTCTCCCCCAAAGCTTCCCCTAGAAATAACTCCCGTCCCCCAATACACCAATCACCCCACCCCTCCACTCATATATTTGTCCATTTTTTTTTTAAAAAGCTACCCAAGACCCCTAGCTTGTACCCACTGGGAAGACTTTTCCCACGCATCACAACTTGTTAAAAAACCAGACTTACCTATTCCTTCTAAATCTAAAATTTTTCCAACTTAAAACCATTATTCCTGGTTTTAAAAATGTTCGACACCCCTTTGTCTTTATTTAAAATCTCCCCTTTTTTATGCCCGTCATTCACTTATACACTCAATGATATCTCCCTCATTTTAAAGCCCCTTTTCCCGAGAGTGGGGATTTAAAGGGTTTAGTTTTTATCGTGAGGGTTCCTTAACAGTAAACATTTTTGTCATTCTTCTTGTATTTTTAATGAGTCATATCCTCCCGTGTAAGGGGGCCCAAAATGAGCGCCCTAACTAAAAGGGCCCCGCTAGTGATGTTAGAGCGTAAAATAACTTTGAACTTTGTTACTTTTACTTTTTGAGATAAAACCAAGTAAACTGTTGGCCTTGTTGCGCACACTAAGGCACTGCTGTCTTGGCTTTAGATTTCTGCTTACCATGACTCCCAAGTCTTTTTCACATTCTGTATGATCAAGCTCTACTTCACCTAGATTATAGCTTCGAGGGTTATTTTCATTACCAAGGGCAAGTACCTTACACTTATCCACATTGAACTTCATCTGCCATTTTTCAGACCAAGACATTAATTTGTCTAAATCGTCCTGGAGTTCATTGATATCCTCCTCAGAGTGAATTATACGGCCTATCTTTGTATCATCAGCAAATTTACTCATGTCACTCGTAATCCCTTCATCAAGGTCATTAATGTAAATTATGAACAAGAGAGGGCCTAAAACTGATCCTTGTGGAATGCCACTAGTGACTAATCCCCATTCAGATTTCACTCATTAATGGTAACTCTCTGCTTTCTATTGGTAAGCCATGCCTCAATCCATGCTAGAACTTTACTCCTATACCATGAGCTGCCACTTTTCTTAAGAGTCTCTTGTGAGGTACTCTATCGAAGGCTTTACTAAAATCCAAATAAACAATATCATATTCCTTATCACTGTCAACTGCCTCAAATGTTCTATTGAAGAACGTCAGTAAGTTTGTCAGGCAGGAACGACCTCTCGTGAATCCATGCTGAGATTCATTTATCAAGTTATGCTCTTCAAGGTGACTTCTGATAATGTCAGCTATAATTGATTCATAATAACTTGCCCACTATAGAGTCAGGCTTATTGGACGGTAATTTGAAGGAGTGGACTTATCCCCTGATTTGAATATAGGAACCACATTAGCCATCTTCCACAACTCTGGCACAACACCGGTAAGGATGGACGCATTAAATACGCTCGTTAATGGCTGACTAAGCTCCATCTTGCATTCCTTAAGTACCCTGGAAAACAACTCATCGGTCCCGGGGACTTATTTTGTTTCAGTTTGTCTATCTGTTTAATAACCATGTCCCTCGTGACAGTAATATTGTTAATTTAAATTCTCAGGAACTAAATAATTGTTAATTACGGGAATTCATTTACATTTTCCCTGTGTAAAAACTGACAAAAAATAGTCATTAAATAAGGAACACATTTCCAGTTCATTATCCTCAGCTGTCCATTCCCATTTTTTCAGAGGTCCTACTTTTTCCTTCACCTTCGTCCTATACACTTGAAAGAACCCTTTGGATTAGTTTTTGATTCATTAGCAACTCTAATTTCATAGTCACGTTTAGCCTTTCTAATCGCCTTTTTTACTTTCTTTCAAGCTGAACAATTGGTCAGTAAGGTTAACCTCCCCTCTTCTGATGCGCCTATAAATTCCCCTTTCTCCCCTGTAGATGCTTTAGCCTCCTGTTAACCCATTTGGGATCGTTATTATTAGACCTAATTCTCTCTGGGAATTATATACCTGGGCACTGTGTACATTATTAGAAAACAATCATAAAAGCAGATCCCTTCATATCCATAAGTATGATTATCGTAAATAAAATCATTAACTAGATAACCCCAATTCAAGATTAGACAGATGTTCCCTAAGTCCATTATAATCGGCAGAACGAAAATCAGGATTTTTACTGTATTTCATTATTCTTTCATTCCCAATTAAGCTAAAAGTGATGGATTTGAGATCACTTGCGCCAAGCTCTTCAGTGATCTCCAGATTATTCACGAGTGTTTTCCTTATTTGACAAGACTAGGTCTAGCAAATTATTACCCCGGTAGGCTCAGTTACGCTCTGTTTCAGAAAACAGTCTGAACTGTTTCCATAAAGTCACTGGACTCTAGTTACCTGTCAAAGAATTCCAGTCAATTTGACTAAAGTTAAAGTCCCTACTTGGGCTATGTTACTGTGTCCAGAAGCCCCAACAATTTCGTCCCAAAGAGTCTCCCTCTATCGTGATCCAAGCTTGGAGATCGGTACATTACACCTAGAGTTTGTTTTTCTTGACCCTCCACGAACTCTACCCAAACAGACTTGTTACTGCTCCATCCTAAATTTTTTTTTTCCTGTTTTTATGCAACAATTAATATTTTCTCGAACATATAATGCAACTCCTCCCCCCTTCCCATTAATCTATCCACATTTAACAACTTAAATCCCCGAATATTACACTCAGCAGTCATATCCCCACTCTTTAAATCATACCACGTTTCAGTTAATGCAATGATATCAAAGTTTCCCAGCACATGCTACCAACGTAGTTCATTAATTTTATTTCTTGCACTTCGACCCGTTAGCATAAAAATACCATCATATGTTTTTTTTTCTGCACATTTTTCCTATTCATCTTTGTTTTTTTCATAATTTCTGAAATTATCATTACCCAGAGTTACTCCATGACAGTTACTATTAAGATTCTTAATATCAGAGCATAAGTCAATATATCCATACTGATTATTTATCATTTCTAAACCCATACCTCTAACTAATCCTAGTTTAAAGTCCTAACAACCCCCTCAACTGAGTTAGCAAGAAAACCCACACCTGCCCTGGATAAGTGAACCCCATCCCTGGCATACATGTCATTTCAGCCATAGAAGTTGTCCCAGTTGTCAGTGAATGATACTGCATTATCCTTACAGTGTTTATCCAGCCAACAATTAATACCAATTGCTCTGGACAACCATTCATTACCAACACCTCTTCTTGGCAAAATGCCACATATAACAGGGCGCCCCCCCTTCTTCCTAATTATGTCTATAGCTGTCTTAAACTTTCTAACTAAATCCTCACTTCTACGCTTGCCTACATCATTGCCTCCAGCACTGAGGCAAATAATAGGATTGATCCCATTACCGTTCATGATGTTGTCAAGCCGGCTAACAATGTCCTCCATCCCAGCCCCAGGAAAGCAAACCCTCTGTCTCATACTTCTGTCCTTCAAGCAGAATGCCCTATCCATGTATCTAACCTGGCTATCCCCAACAACAACAATATTCTTACCTTCCTTGTTGTCGTTCGTCGTGACGATCCCAGTAGTCGACTCACATTCGTCGGGTAGCACCGAGAATGCGTTGGAGGTTTCCACAGGAGTTTCCACAGCAGTCTCTTTCTCCTTCATCGTTTCTGGCTTTCCATTCGTCTTCTTGATCGTCAACTTCGTCGTCCCCTGCTGTCCAGCCACTGACCACGATCCCTTCTTGACCTGAGGACTCGAAACAGGAGGACTACTACGAATCCTCTTGTTTTCCTCGGTCAATCGCCGTATCTCCATCTTCGCTACCCTCAGTTCTTCCTTAAGTTGCTGGTAAAGTTGCTCGATGGAGGGCATCTTGGTTCAGTCCACGGGAGCACACAAAATATTTCTTCACAGAGTTAAGTACAGGTCACCACTGAGTTAAGTACAGGTCGCCACTGAGTTAAGTACAGGTCACCACTGCGTTAGGTACAGGTCACCACTGAGTTAAGTACAGGTCACCACCAATGCCTAAGCGTACATAATAAGGCAAATAGATTACTGGGATTTATATCAAGAAGTGTAAGCAACAGAAGTCCAGAGGTCATACTGCAGCTTTATACATAATTAGTAAGGCCTCACCTAGATTATGCAGCTCAGTTCTGGTCTCCATATTACAGAATGGACATAAATTCGTTAGAAAACATTCAGCGTAGGATGACTAAATTAATACATAACATTAGAAATCTTCCTTATGAAGAAAGATTGAAGACTCTTAAATTACATTCACTTGTTAGACGAAGAATGAGGGGAGACCTGATCGAAGTGTATGAGTGGAAGATAGGTGATAATAAAAGGGATATTAATAAGGTCTTGAGGATATCTCTCCAAGAGAGAACCCGCAGTAATGGATTTAAATTAGATAAGTTTAGATTTAGATAGGACATAGGAAAGTATTGGTTTGGAAATAGGGTAGTTGATGAGTGGAACATTCTACCTAGTTGGGTTATTGAGGCTAGGACTTTGGGTAGTTTCAAATTTAGGTTTGATAAGTACATGAGTGGGAGGGGTTGGATTTGAGTGGGGCTTTCACATCAGAGCTTATTTCTTGGGTAGCATTGAAAATTGGGTTGGGCAAATGTTTTGTTAGTGGGATGAATTGTAAAGGACCTGCCTAGTATGGGCCAACAGGCCTCCTGCAGTGTTCCTCCTTTCTTATGTTCTTATGTTCTTATATGTCAAAGCTTGTTCTAGCATGAGCCCGTTCAGGAAGAGAGCTAAAAGGTACTATAAGAATGAAGGTACACAAGCGAGGAGAATGATTTCTTGTCTAGCTAACATTCATGTACCTATTATTGTAAGCTGAACCTCTCTTCAATGTTAATATAAATAACTCATATATTACAAGGACTCCAGTGGAAGTAAATCCCTGTCAGATTTTTGTGGGTTAATCTAAATAATTTTCACATATGTTACTATGTATCATTATTTGTGTAACTGTATTTATGTGTACCTGTACACTATAGCATGTGCACTATAACACTCTAACTCTCCAAGACATCTGAGCGTGTTTTCTTACACCCAAGAAAGTATGTGCTTGGGTGTCAATAGACTGTTGTGCAGAGAGTGCAACAGACAAGTAAAATAGTAGTAGCAGCAACACACACAGAAAGAGGAATTCATGAGCTTCCTCAGCGCTCGGACTTAATGCCCAAAGCTGGGATGTGGCTCCAAAATTACCCTATAGTGCTTGTTGCCTTTGCACTTCCTGATAACGTTTGCTGCTATGCAGTTGCTACACCCTTCGAGCCCAGTGTGGGTGGGGTTTGTGGCACCCCAAGGTGCCTAGCTCCTCCTTCCGAGCACCGTGGGGGCGGGGAATGGGGCTAGGCCTGGGGACAGCTAGTCTCAGAAGATGAGGAGGTACTTATACCTCCTTCAATGGCAGACATTGGTCTGAGACACTCCCACGACAGGAAGCCACGGCCGGGCCACCTCTTGGAAAAGGCCCAGGACGGGTCATTATACCAGCGAATCTGTAAAGAAGAAAAGACTGGTGTGGGAAGTATCCCAGAGGGTCGTAGTTAGAGTTAAGATAGACTAGCGGTTGATTTTGAAATTAATTGTAGTAGGAAAACAGGTCTTAGCCTATAAAATTGATCTGTGTAAGAAAAAAAAAAAAAGTCCATCCAGTTTAAGACAATTCAGACGAGCTATTGGTCGCCTAAACATATTTCTAGAATATTTTTAGTTTGTTCTCTCTCCTTAAAATTTATGTAGAATGCAAATATAATAAATTTATTATTGTTATTATTATTATTATTATTATTATTATTATTATTATTATTATTATTATTATTATTATTATTATTATTATTTTCCTTACTCATGAGGTACATTTTGGTTCTCTTTTTGATCTGGCTTGATGCTATGACAGGCTTTGACATGTGCAGGCAGTCTATTCCACTCTTTTATTGGTGAACAGAAAAATGTCTTTGAGGCCTGACCTTTGCAATGCCTAGAGTCAGTGGTCAGGCTTCAAAGACATGTCAAAGCCTGCCATAGCATGAGCCAGTTCAAGAAGAGAGCCAAAATATACTTCATGAATAAGGCTACAGAAAGGGAGGAGAGTGATTTATTGTATGAAAACAACTAATATTATCTCTCCTCTAGTATATCTTCTTTCATTGTAATTGCTTTTACATAGTTAAGATACTTACCTGTTGTGGAAAATACTGTATATTTTCCGGAAATACGGTAATTTATAGGCAAATAGATGGCCTATGTTGTATATAATAAAAATTATGTTATCAAAAATAGGAAGAAGCTGCGCCTGCGCAGAAGACACTCGCCAGTGTTGTTTGAATTGAACAGAACGTTAGTGAATAAGAAGAATTTTTCGTGCTCTTGAGGTTAAAATTGGGCTGACACCTCTCAAATAGGAGCCGAAATTGTTGGATGTGCATTCCTGCATAACTTGAGATATCAGGCAACTGGACAAGACAGCTCCAGTAACCTCAGATAAGTCTGTTATGCTTAACTTTGGCCAGTGTTTTTTCATGTATAGACAGTGAGGTTTTCTGAGTATGATACACATTAATCTCCAGTCAAATTGGTGAGTGATATTAAGATATTTTCCTTCTGTTATGTAAATGTGTGTATATATAATCCTTTTTTAATTTTAATATACAGTCCACAAATTTATATATTTACCAGTATTCCTGGTGATACATATTTCATTTGTAATTAATAGGTCCAGAGCAACTTGTGGATATGACAGTGGTAGGTATTGAAGGGGGACATTTTTTGCGACCTAGGTGTCCCAAATTCCTACTTGTCTAACTGATAAATAATAATTATTTTTGTTCATTTACTGTTATGTACATAATGATATATTCAGATAAATGCAATTTTCCACATTTAATTTGCCCGTTTATCCTTCTTGAACCGGAGGTAATTAGTGAAGCCATTAATTAGTTAATTACTTAATAATTATATGTGAAATGACAGAAGGAGGTGGATGTTAAGTTCACAAATTTACTTAATGTGTAGTGGATTATAATTATTATAATATTAATTTGATAAGACAATTCTGGCCAAGATTTATATCTGTGTATGTGTAATTGATAAGCCAAGTGTAGCTAATTATATTAATGCGTATAATATTAATTTTGGTATGCCAAATTCTGGCAAGGATTTATATTAATTTGTATAATATTAATTTGATAAGACAATTCTGGCCAAGATTTATATCAGTGTATGTGTAATTGATAAGCCAAGTGTAGCTAATTATATTAATGTGTATAATATTAATTTTGCTATGCCAAATTCTGGCAAGGATTTATATTAATTTGTATAATAATTTTGATGAGCCAAGTCTGGCTAAAGGTTGTATTAATGTGTATTTAAAATTTATATTATAATTTTCTTACATGCAATTGCTAAGCTCAAGTAGCTAGGATTTATTCAAAGGTAAGTTGTATCAGTGTTGTAAGTTGTAATCAGTGTTATTAATTAAGTTGAATTTAATACATTGCATCATGGCTGAAAATGAGGAAATTAATGTAGAAGACAAACATATGGAATATAGAGCAAAGAAAGCATCATTGCAGGCTAGAAAAGGTCATGTAACCAAGGCATATAATAAATGTTTGGAATTAATGAATCAAGAAACTGTGAATACTGATGATTTAAAATTGTATTTAGATGCTTTGGGGAATAGATATGATTCATACAAATTATATTACAACAAATATGAAGGAGATTTGTTAGTAAACTGTGTAGATGAGACTGAAGTAGATCTTATGATTAATCAGTATTATGAATTAGAGGAAAAGGTTCTTGTAAAAGTCAGGCCTTGAATAAATTAAAATGTGTAAACCAGGCAGTTAATCAGTCTGCTCCAACAAATAAGATGTCTTTGCCAAAACTCCCAGAATTATGTTTACCTGTATTTAATCCTGGAGAAAATTGGGAGGGATTTTGGTCACTTTTTAAAGCAGCTGTACATGATAGGAGTGATCTAGCCTGTGTAACTAAATTATTTTACCTCAAAGGACAGGTAAGAGGAGATGCTCATATACTCATACAAGCCTTTCCCAATGTAGATGACTCTTACAAAGAAGCAATTGACTTGTTGAAAGTCATTTATTGTAATATAGAACAAAATAGGTTAGATCTAGTGAATATCGTTGTTAATTTAAAATCTCCAGATCACACTTACAAAGGTTTACAGCAGTTTAGAGTTAAGCTGGAGAGCACTCTCAAAACTTTAAGTAATAAGTATAATCTGAAGGAATCAGACTGGTTATTGAGTGCCATGGTACAGAATAAATTAAGCTGTAAAACACTTGAATGACTCTCGAACAAATATCACAAGGATTATTTTGGTCTGGAGGAAATAAGACTAGGTCTACAAGAATTAATTGTGCAGTTGCAGACCAGCCAACTAACTCATTTTAAAGATGCAACACATAATAACTCTGAGGTATCTGTCAAGTTTCACAAAGGGAAAAATTATCCAAATTGTAATAATCAAAACTCATTTCCTAAAAATAGTTGCATAGGTACATATCAAGTAGCAGGAATCAGAAATAATGATTCTCCACAAGGTAAGAAGAATAAGTACCCTCCTAAGAGTAGCCCAGTTAATCAGAAACCAGTCAAAGAAAAGAGAGATTGTCTTTTCTGCAAGGGTTCTCATTTTTCTAAGAATTGCAATGCATACAATTCATGGAATGATAAAGTTGAAAGATTGGAGGAACTTGACAGATGTATCAGATGTTTAGGTAATCACAATGTAAAGGATTGTCATGCCAAATTAAACAACTGTTATCAATGTCACAAAGGAAGACACCATATAGTCATGTGTAAAGGTCTATATGATAATGTTGATAATAATGATAATGTTGACAATCCTGACACAACAGTAGCTAATGTAAAATTGCTGCTAATGTTAATAATGATGGTTTTGCTGAAGTAGCCTTACCTGTGTTACAGGTAAAAATTTATGATAAAAGGCATAAATAAAAAAATGTAAATGCATTATTGGACCAGGGATCCCAGCGTACTTTCATAAAATGTAAATGTCTTGATGGTATGAAAGTACAGATGGGAGATCCCACAACTTTAAAATTATCTGGTTTTCTCTCGGATAAAAGGGCTCAATTGTATGACACTGTTTATGTAACTGTCAGGTTGGGCAATGAGAAAAAACCTGTTAATGCAGTAATTGTAGATAGACTTCCAGATAAAATATCTACAGTAGGGCTTAGTAAAGCTACAGAAAGACTTTCACATAATGTAAATTTAGCACCTTCTGGTGTAAGTGATGATTCTGTAGGCCCAATAAATATTTTGATAGGTAGTGACTATTATGCCTCCTTTGTAAAGGGTATGGTAAAGAAATGTGGTGTCACCCTTTTGAAGACTGCAGGAGGCCATGTAATGTATGGTAGAATTCCTCGTAATAATAATTCATGACTAGAGGAAACTACAAATATCATAACTGTGTGTCTTACTCATATAATCGTACCCCAGTATAATTCTTTCATAGAGGATGGTGTTGAGCCAGTGCATAAATTGTGGGAATTAGACAGCATTGGAATAAATGTAAATGAAGAAAGTCCAGATGATTCTTTTACTCAGGATCAGTACCTGAGAGATGTAAAATTTTAATCTGGACAATACTGGGTGCGACTTCCGTGGAGACTGAATCATCCAGAATTACCCACTAATTACAGAATGGCATATGGACAGTTAAAGGCTCAGCTCCGCGAACTGAGTAAGACACCAGAATTGTTAACTGCCTATAATGATATAATTGCTGAGCAGTTAATTAATAAATTTATAGAAGAGGTACCTCATGAGCAAGCCAAAATTTATGGTCACTATTTGCCACATCACGGAGTGAAGAAGAATTCTAAGACCACTCCTCTGAGAATTGTGTTTAATTGTAGCGGCAGGAGTAACAAAACTGTACCTAGTTTAAATGACTGTTTGATGACAGGTCCGTCGTTGACGGAAAAATTAGGAGATATCTTATTAAATTTCAGGATGGAGAATTATGCCTTTACTGCTGACATAAGTAAAGCTTTCCTAAGAGTGGGTTTACAAGAGGCTGACCGGGATTGTACCTGAGAATCCTAGTGACCCACTTAGCCCTCTGAAAACCTTTCGCTTTAGGAGCGTATTATTTGGTGCTACATCCAGTCCGTTCCTACTTCAAGCGACGATAAATGCACACCTTAAACGTATGGGAAGTCTATTGAGTAAAGTAATGAGCAAACAATTTTATGTGAACAATTTCCTGGGTGTGACGTCAACTGAAGAGGAACCGTTAATGACTTATGGAGAGGCTAATAAAATAATGCAAAGTGCAAATATGCCTCTGAGGGAATGGAATAGTAATTCGTCCAAATTAAAGGACAAAATAAGTAAAGATTACCCTGAAGATGAAGTCCCAAAATGTAGTAATGTATTAGGATTAACTTGGGATACTGAGAAAGATTTGTTAATGTTAAAACCTAATAATTACAGTATGCCCAACAAATTAACTAAGAGAGTCTTTCTTGCTGAAGTTTCCAAATGTTTTGATCCACTAGGTTTAGTGTCACCCCTTACTATAAGAGGGAAATTATTAATTCAGGAAGCATGGGAACTTAAATGTGCTTGGGATGAAATTCTACCTGAGGAATTCATTAACAGGTGGGATGAATTGGTGATTATAAAAAAATTCCAATGTTGGAGTTCCCACGCCAGGTGGCCAATCCAAATGGGAAAAATGTACTCCACATTTTTTGTGATGCTTCAAAATTGGCATATGGAGCAGTTGCTTCCCTTCAATGTAATAGTGTTATTTCTCTTGTTATGTCTAAGGCTAAAGTGCCTCCAATTAAATCACGTACCTTGCCTCAGTTGGAATTAACAGCCATTTATGTAGGTGTCAAATTAGCTAATTATATAAGAAATAAGTTGCAGGAGATAAATATTAGCAACACTGTAATTTGGTCTGATAATGAGGTATCCTTACAATGGATTCATAATGGAAACAGTAAAATTGTGTACGTACAAAACAGAGTCGCTGAAATTAATCAGATGCAAGAGAAGTATAATAGTTTGGGTTAGCATATGTTAACATTTAATCATGTACCTGGTGAGGAGAATCCAGCTGATTTCTTGTCTCGAGGTTTATCTTATGCTAAATTTGTAAATGCTGTATCATGGTTTAAAGGACCGAGCTGGTTGGTAAATAAAGCTAATTGGCCTGTACAAAAGGTGTATATTGCTCCTGTTGAAATTACTGTGACCACCGCTCCAATAGTTTGTCCTTCTTTAGACATTGATATAAATAGGTATTCCTCTTTACCCAAACTAATCAATGTAACTAAGTTGGTGTTTAAATTTCTAAACAAGATGAATATATCATTTAAGTTTTCACATCCTCTTGAATATTGGATAAAGAGGGTACAAGAAGAAATCTATGGAAATGAGATTAAATTGATGATGGAAAGAAAAATTGTCAAAGGTTCCATAATAGAGAAATTGGGGCTGTATTTAGAGAACAATGTAATTAGGTGCAGAGGTAAGTTACAAAATGCTGAATTGGGTGATTATGCTAAACACCCTATCTTACTGCCCAAAACTCATCATTTAACAAATTTAATTGTTCTAAATGCCCATAAAAATGTAATGAATGGTGGGGTACGAGATACCTTAAATTGTATTAGGGAAACTTTCTGGATTCCACAAGGACGGCAAAGTGTAAAAAGTGTGATTAAATCTTGTGTAGTATGTTGCCGTGTGGATGCCAGATCCTATATGTACCCAGGTCTTCCACCATTGCCAAATGAGCAATTTGAGTTGTTTAGCAACAAACTCCACCTGGCCGCAGTGTGGAAAATACTGTATATTTTCCGGAAATACGGTAATTTATAGGTAAATAGATGGCCTATATTGTATATAATAAAAATTATGTTATTGAAAATGGGAAGAAGCTGCACCTGCACAGAAGACACTCACCATTGTTGTTTGAATTGAACAGAACGTTAGTGAATAATAAGAAGAATTTTTCGTGCTCTAGAGGTTAAAATTGGGCTGACACCTCTCAAATAGGAGCCGAAATTGTTGGATGTGCATTCCTGCATAACTTGAGATATCAGGCGACTGGACAAGACAGCTCCAGGAACCTCAGATAAGTCTGTTATGTTTAACTCTGGCCAGTGTTATTTCATGTATAGACAGTGAGGTTTTCTGAGTATGATACACATTAATCTCCAGTCAAATTGGTGAGTGATATTAAGATATTTTCCTTCTCTTATGTAAATGTGTGCATATATAATCCTTTTTTAATTTTAATATACAGTCCACAAATTTATATATTTACCAGTATTCCTGGTGATACATATTTCATTTGTGATTAATAGGTCCAGAGCAACTTGTGGATATGACAGTGGAAAGTATCGAAGGGGGACATTTTTTGCGACCTAGGTGTCCCAAATTCCTACTTGTCTAACTGATAAATAATAATTATCTTTGTTCATTTACTGTTATGTACATAATGATACATTCACATAAATGCAATTTTCCACACCTGTTTTTAGCTTTTAAATATTAATGTTTATCACAAGGACCCCAGTGGAAATAAGTATGATAATCTATGCATGATAATCTGTGTATGATGATAATAATAATAATATAGTTTATTTGGACATGATACATAGTTGTACATTGAATTATAGTAGTTACACAGATAACCCGCACATAAAAGAGAGGAGCTTACGACGACGTTTCGGTCCGACTTGGACCATTTACAAAGTCACTAACGAAAAGGAGGGAGGGAGGGGTGTATATATAGGCAGGAGGTGGTAGTAGTAGTAGTTGTAAATGGTCCAAGTCGGACCGAAACGTCGTCGTAAGCTCCTCTCTTCTATATTTATCGTTCCAGTTACGGTATTGTGCCCTTTTTTGGTTAATTATAGTAGCTGGGTGTACAAGCCAAAAGCCCCTCGTATGCAGAGCATTATGGGCAGGCTTAAAATTAATTTAAGATTAACTAAGCAATCATAGATTCAGTGGTAAAAATTACAGCAACTGTGTATACCTGAAAAAACTTACTTAAGAAGTCAGTCAAGTTTATGTGTAGGATAAAATAGAGTTAGCCATCCACAGTATAAACAATACTTTCACAAATAATTAGTTTTCTTTAGATAAAAGTAATAATCGTTTTCTTTCTCCTTTCGGAAGGATAACGGAGATACTTTCTATGGACCCCTCACCAGCATCAAGGAAGGTTCCTTGATGCTGGTGAGGGGCTATTGATCTAGGGAATTGGATATGTGCTCCAGTTCCCTGAATTAAACCTGAATATCTTCCACATCCCCCCCCCCACAGGCGCTGTATAATCCTACGGGTTTAGCGCTCCCCCATGGCTTGTTGTAGTGCTTTTGAATCTCAGGTTCAAGTGTTGAAGAAGGAGATTCTACTTCTTCAGGAGGAAAATAGGAGGCTGAAGCTTCGCATAGATGAGTTTGGGAGCGAGTGTGAGAAGGATTTAGCTGGTAAGGTAGGAATGGTCACCAGCAGTGATAGTGGCAGCCGCTTTAAGTGGCAAGTGGTTCACTGGTCAGGAAGAAGGAAGATGAGGAGGGTTAATAGAGAAGATGTGAAGGTAGGAAATCGATTCTCTGTTCTCCAAGACGAGTGTACTTCAGTGGTTATTGAGGTTGAAGGTACCACTGATTCCCCTGCTAATCAAGGTAAGAATATTTTAATAGTAGGCGATTCTCAGGTAAGATATATGGACCGTGCATTTTGTAACAGAGACAGAAAGGTCAGACACAGAGTGTGTGTTCCTGGAGCTGGTGCTAGTGACATAGTCAGCAGGTTGGATAATATTATGGCAGGTAATGGGAACAAGCACATTATCTGTCTTAGAGCTGGGGGTAATGACACTGGGAAGGGTAGGAGAGAGGAGCTGCTGGATAAGTGCAGGTCAGCCATAGAAGTAGTTAGGTCTAAGGGAGGGATCCCAGTCATATGTAGCATCTTGCCTAGAAAGGGAGTGGGCAACGAATGGATGTCTAGGGCAATTGGTATAAATTGCTGGCTAGACAGGTACTGCAAAGAACTTTCAATCCCATTTATGGATAACTGGGACCTATTCTTTGGCAAACGTGATATGTATGCAAGAGATGGGGTTCATCTCTCTGGGGATGGAGTGGTTGCATTAGCTAATTCAATTGAGAGGGCAATTGATGACTTGTTTAGGAATTTAAACTGATAGATTATAGAGGTATGGGTGTTTGTGGGAAACAATCAGGCTGCAGCATTAGGGTTAAAAGCAGCAGTTATTACCAGGATACCTCAGGGATATGTTTAAAAGACAATACTCAAAATAAAGTTGCTAGTAATGGCAAATCAATTGATCAACAAACAAAGAGAGATAGTAGAGGGCAACGAGTGACTAGCTCCCTTAAGGTTTACTATACAAATAGTAGGAGTCTAAGAAATAAGATAGATGAGCTGAAATTACTTGCAAGTGTAGGTAATATAGATATTATTGGTATAACAGAGACCTGGTTCAACCTGAAAGATAGAGAAATGCCTTCTGAATGCAATATACAGGGTTATAAACTATTCCAGACTGATAGGGTCAACAGGAAGGGTGGTGGTGTGGCGAGAAAATTTAAATTGTTGTCTTAGACATGATATAAGATTAGAAACATCGAACACAGAATCTGTTTGGCTACAGTTTCTCGAGGGACGTGACAAATTAATTGTGGGTGTGATTTATAGGCCCCCAAACCTCGATAGGGAGGGCAGTAAGCTGTTATGGGACGAAATTCATAAGGCATCTAGATATGAATATGTTGTGATAATGGGAGATTTTAACTTTAGACAAACTGATTGGAACTATATGACAGGAAATCTTGAGTCTAGTGACTTTCTTGATACGGTTCAGGATTCCTCTTTAGAACAGTTTGTGACAACCAACTAGGGGAAATAATCTGCTTGACTTGGTTCTTGCCTACAAAGATTCACTAATTAATAATCTTGAGGTTAATGGTGAGCTTGGGGAAAGTGATCACTAATCACTTAGTTTCAATATATCATGGAATTACCCAGATAACTGCAATCAAATCTCTGTCCCAGATTTTCGCTTGGCCGACTTCATGGGACTGAAAAATTACTTGGGTGGGCTAAATTGGGATGTCCTGACTATGGGTCAGGTAGGTGATCTTGGTTGCCAATATGACGTTTTTCAGAGCATAGTACTAGCTGCCCAGACAACTTTTGTTCCAAATAGGGAAATTAGATCTATCAAAAATGATCACAAATGGATGAACAATAGATTAAAACATCTCATTGGTCAAAAGAAAGGCATATATAGGCATATCAAAAGAGGGGATGGGCAGTTAAGAAATCAATACATTCAGTTAAAGAGAGAAATAAAAAAAGGAATAAGAAAAGTAAAAGGGATTATGAAGCTAAGGTCGCAATGGATTCAAAGACTAACCCAAAAGGGTTCTTTCAGGTATACAGAAGTAAGATTAGGGACAAGATTGGCCCACTTAACTCTGGTCAGATCACTGACAGTGATAAGAATATGTTTGAAATTCTAAATACCTACTTCCTCTCAGTTTTCACCCCGGGGAAAAAACTAGAGATATTCCTGAAAAAATAGTTTTTGTAGAACAGGATGATAATAAACTATGTCGATTGCGGGGAACTAGTGACATGGTCCTCAGACAAATAGAGAAACTAAAACCTAACAAATCCCCAGGTCCTGATGAACTGTTTGCAAGGGTGTTAAAGGAATGTAAAGAGGAACTTAGCATACGTTTGGCAAATCTTTTTAACATGCCACTACAAACTGGCATAGTGCCTGATAAGTGGAAAATGGTAAATGTAATACCTATTTACAAGGCAGGTGACAGGTCCTTGGCTTCGAACTATAGACCAATAAGCCTTACCTCCATAGTGGGAAAATTTATGGAATCAATAATTGCAGAAGCAATTCGTAGCCATCTTGACAGGCACAGATTGATTAATGAATCTCAACACGGTTTTACAAAGGGGCGTTCCTGTCTTACGAATTTACTAACTTTTTTCACTAAGGTGTTTGAGGAGGTAGATCATGGTAATGAATATGATATTGTGTATATGACTTCAGTAAGGCTTTCGATAGAGTTCCATACCAGAGGCTATTGAGGAAACTTAGGGCGCACGGAATAGGAGGAGAAATTTTTTCCTGGGTAGAGGTATGGCTGACAAATAGACAGCAGAGAGTTTGCATAAATGGGGAGAAATCAGAATGGGGCACGTCACAAGCGGTGTTCCTCAGGAGTCAGTGTTGGGCCCGTTGTTGTTCACAGTTTACATAAAAGACATAGATGAAGGAATAAATAGCGACATAAGCAAATTTGCTGATGACCCAAAAATAGGCCGTCCAATTCATTCTAATGAGGATATTAGAGGAAACTCCGGGATGATTTGAATAGACTGACGCAATGGTCGGAGAAGTGGCAGATGCAGTTTAATATTGACAAATGCAAAGTTCTAAATGCTGGACAGTTAAATAACCATGCCACATATAAACTAAATAATGTAGATCTTAATACTATGTTTGGGGAAAAGGATTTAGGAGTTCTGGTTAGCAGTAACCTAAAACCAAGACAACAGTGCATTAGTGTTTGCAAAAAGCTAACAGAATTCTTGGCTTCATATCTGAAGTATCAATAATAGAAGTCCTCAGGTTGTTCTTCAACTCTATATATCCTTGGTTAGGCCTCATTAGACTATGTGCTCAGTTCTGGTCACCGCATTACAGAATGGATATAAATGCCCCTGGAAAACGTACAAAGGAGGATGACAAAGATGATCCCATGTGTCAGAAATCTTCCTATGAGGATAGCCTGAGGGCCCTGAATCTGCACTCTCTAGAAAGGCGTAGAATTAGGGGGGATATGATGAGGGGGTATTATGGAAAACAGGAATAAATAAAGGGGATGTAAATAGCGTGCTGAAAATTTCAGCCATGACATGACTTGCAGCAATGGTTTTAAGTTAAAAAATTCAGATTCAGGAAGGATATAGGAAAGCACTGGTTTGGTAATAGAGTTGTGGATGAGTGGAACAAACTCGCGAGTACAGTTATTGAGGCTAAAACGTTGTGTAGTTTTAAAAATTGGTTAGATAAATACATGAGTGGGTGTGGGTGGGTGTGAGTTGGACCTGACTAGCTTGTGCTGCTGGGTCTGGTACAGTGCTCCATCCTTGAGTGGAAATGACCAGGCTGGGTGGGTCATTGGGATAATCCGGGGGGTGGGTCATTGGTCTAATCCGGGGGGGAAACATGGATCTGCTCTGCTTGGGTCAGTAGACCTGTTGCAGTAGGAGATTTATTTGGGTTATTAGCCCTCATGGATTTAAACGTAATAACTCGTATGGATAATAATGATTATATAATAATGCAAGTGTATAAGACTTTTAAATGTGATAAATCACAAGGAACCAACATATTCCCTATAATTTCCTTCTATAATGTAATAAGCTAATTAAGTGGAATTTTGTAATATCGAAGGAAATTAATATTCTGATAAGGAAAATGTATTACACACCCAGAAATGTCACTTCATTCATTCATTAGGGATTTGCCGGTACTTCCGGCCCGGGTCTTCTCCAGATGGTGACCCGGCGAGATTTTTTATGTTAATGCCCAGGGTTTATTACCTGGACCTCGGGAATGAGAGTCGCTACTCTCACCGCTGGGGAACGGCGAACCAGCGCAAAAATGAGAGTGGCTACTCTCACCGCAGGGCAACGGAGGTGAGACTAGAAGCAAAAATGGGGAAATTGGAATACCAACCGGCAGGTTCATGAGTGTTTCTCTAATGTTGTAATGTGTATATTATTAATATTATCGGTCAGTTAAACCTACAGTATAAGTGAAGAGGACAGACATCTATAAATGTCCAGCTAAAGAATGAATAGGAGGAATTTAGTGACTAGACAGAAAATGCGATGCGGAAGTGTGTGAATTAGACGTTATATTGTCTACTGAGGTGTGCACTCTTCAGTAATTTAGGTTCGCCTCTCTGTGTGCATTATAAACCACACAACAGGTAAGGTTACTTCATATTGGCAAATTTTCGGTGTCATCTTACTGAGGGAAGCCTTAGGATATAGCCCCAGTGAAAATTTTTGGTGTAGTTGTATAAATATATTTCTCACACCCCCATTGTACTAAATTGGTAAGTGTATTAAATTATGTCCTTAATATGACATAATGGGATTAATAATTATTACCTAGAAGACAAAACAAAATACTTCAATGAGTAAAATCCACTTAAATCGTTCATAATTTTACAGTTCACACAATAGTCAGATTTTACTTATGTAAATTTTCATAATAAATATACAGAAACCATATGTTCCTAATCTAGGGTCCCAGAGCTAGAGGGAGAGCTGAGACTGTTGGTATGGTGGAGGGACGTGTTCACAACCTCAGTATCTCTAAAGTACCACAGTTTCCAGGATACATCAGCTTCAGTATATTACAATGCAGTGTTCTCCATTGAGTGTGGGTGGAAAGTTAATTCGAGTTGTGTTCTTGTGAAAATCCCCCCAATTTTTGTACGGGTATTCACAAAAAAAACTCCCTGATTTGAAAAGGTAAAAACATACTGTCTGATCTTTCAAGTTGTATCTTTAAGCAGGATTTTATTCAAATTTTATGGGATAGGGTAGCATTAAAGGCACTCAATGGCGCGCCTTGGTTGTCAGCAAATGGATGTGATGTCCAGTTCGGTCCAGACGTCTGCACGTATCTGGTTTTGGTAAACAATATGCAAAAGTTAGGTATCTTTATTAGAAATTTGCCTACACAGTAGGTTTTTCGTAATACAGAAAAATTGATAGAAGAGAAAAATACTGAAGAGAGTAATCGTCCCTCCCCTTAAAGTTTTGAGGGGGTAGTCCCCCAGTCTGGAGAAGGCATTGTTCCTAGTATAAACAATATGGAGATGAAGGACAGAATGGGCTTTTTTAGGCCAAGGGTGAGACGTAGGCCACTAGGAGAGGAAGAATCAGTGGAAAAAGGGCGGGCCCCCCCAAATCCAGCCGCCTCACTAGTGGAAGTTTTTCGAAGTTGTTGCGGTTTTGTCCCGAAACCCTTGTGTTGCAGTGTTGACAGATTGAACATTAAAAAAGGATAAAAACCGACAGGTTTTTAGGTAAGACACATTGCACGTTAGGTATCTTTTTTATGAAACGTTTCGCCCACCATAGCTTCTTCATCAAGTACAGAAAAGTTGATAGAAGGGGAGAAGATACTTGAAAACGATGTAATCAGTCCATCACCCTTAAAGTTTTGAGGGGGTAGCCCTTTAGTCGGAAAGAGCTTGTTCCCTAGTATGAAAAATAAAGGAGATGAAGTGACAGAATGGAGCTTTTTATAGGCCCAAAAGGTGGACGAGGCCACTGGAGGTTTAAAAACTCAGATGTTGAAAGGTCAGGGGCCTCCAAAAACAGCCCTTATAGTGGAAGTTGTCGAAGTTGTTGTAGGTCTGTACCAAGAAACCCTTGTTTGCAGGTCTGACAGATGAACTTTTAAAAAGGCATAAATACGACAGGTTGTTAGGTAAGACACATATGCTGGATTTTTAGAGGGCCGACCTTTCAAATTGAGTTCTTACCCCTCCCATGGCCTACGGCTCACCTCTTGGCGCTATAAAAAAAACCCATTCTGTACTTATCTCCATATTGTTTTACATGGAACAAAAGCTCTTTTTCCAATGAGGGACTGACCCCCCTCAAAAATTTAAGGGGGTGGACTGTTTAATCGTCTTCAAGTATTTCTGCTTCTATCAACTTTTTTGTACTTGACTGAAGAAGCCCATGTGTAGGCGAAAAAGTTTCTTAAAAAAGATCCTAAACTGTTGCATATGTTTTACCAACAACCTGTCGATTTTATACCATTTAATGTTCAATCTGTCAGACCTGCAACACAGGAAATCTTGGTAAGACCTGCAATCAACTTCGACAACTTCACTATGAAGCGGCTGGATTGAGGGGGACTGACCTTTCAACATCTGAAGTTCTTACCTCTCTTAGCCTACGTCTCACTCTTGGCGCTATAAAAAGCTCCATCTGTCATTTCATTCCATATTGTTTCATACTATGGAACAATGCTCTTCCCAACTGAGGGATGACCACCTCAAAACATAAGGGTGAGGATGTTTAAACATCGTCTTCAAGTATCTTCTGCTTCTATCACTTTTCTTTACTGACTGAAAGGCCTATGGTAGGCGAAACTTTTCATAATAAAGTACCTAACTGTTGCATTGTGTCTTACTAACAACTGTCGGTATTTTATACCATTTTAATGTTCAGCGTATCTGGTGTTATCATGCGAACTCTAAGTGACCTGGGAGGTCACCGGACCTAACTGTTTGTGACTTCTTTCTTTGGGGGTGCATGAAGAGCTCAGTTTACGTACCACCACTACCTGCAACCCTGGAGGAGCTAAAAATTTCGATCACTGAAGTAGTTCCCATGATAACACCAGATATGCTGCAGAGCGTCTGGACCGAACTGGACTATCACATCGATGTTTACCGAGCAACCAGAGGGACGCACATTGAGTGCCTTTAAACCCTATACCACATGAAATTGAATTAAATCCTGCATCTGAAGCTACTAACTGTGAAAGATTATTACAATAAAGTTACATGTTATACCTGTTTGAAATCAGGGAGTGTTTTTGTGGCCACCCTGTACTTATGTGCACATGTACCTAAATAAACTTACTTACCTGTACCTAAATAAACTTACTTGAAAGCAAACCTGGAGTACACCCGGAGGGTGTTCTGGGGGTCAACATCCCTGCGGCCCAGTCCATGACCAGGCCTCACGCAGTAGTTCAGGGCCCGATCAGTCAGGCTGTGACTCACGAAATCGTAATGACACGATTGCAAACAAACCATAGCACGGGCGGGATTGAACCCGCGGTCAGAGAGTCTCAAAATTCCAGACCGTCGCGTTAGCCACTGGACCAGCTAGCCACAGTAAGATTCGCCCAATAGGTATATTTCTACACCATAGGAAGGTTAGCATAGGCACCACTGTGACCACAAATGCAAGATTTTACAGACGAATCTCCAGCTAGCGTGGCCGTGACGAACTCTAGCTCAAGTCCCCTCAATGCCGTAGGTGTAGAAATATACCTAGTTGGACGAATCTTATTGTGGCTAGCTGGTCCAGTGCTAACGCGACGGTCTGGAGTTTTGAGACTCTCTGACCGCGGGTTCAATCCCGCCCATGGTATGGTTTTCAGTCAGGCTGTTACCGCTGGCCGCACGCAAACTAACATACGAAACGCAGCCCTGTTGGTCGGGAACTGACTTTAGGTGCCTGTCCAGCTCCTTGAAGACATCCGGGGGTCTAATGGTAATCCCCCATATGTTTGCTAGGAGGAAGTTGAACAGTCTTGGGCCCCTGACACTTATTGTGTTGTCTCCTAGCATACTCATGGCGCCCCTGCTTTTCACTGGGGGATGTTGCACCGCCTGCCAAGTCTTTTGCTGTCGAAGGGAATGATTTCTGTGTGTAGATTTGGGGCTAGTCCCTCTAAGATTTTCCAAGTGTATAGTACCATGTATCTTTCTCGCCTGCATTCCAAAGAGTACAGGCCAAGGGACTTCAGCTGTTCCTACAAATATAGGTGCTTTATTGTACTTATACGTGCAGTGAAAGCTCTCTTTACATTCTCCACTTCGTGTACAGCAATATTCCAGCCTACAGAGAACAAGCAATTCGAAAAGGGTCATCATTGGCTTGGCAAGTTTTGAGGATTCTCATTATCCATCCTAACAGTTTCCTAGCAGACATTGTTGTGATCTTTGAAAGTGAGATTCTCCGACATTATCACTCTCAGGTCCTTTACATTAGTTTTTCACCCTATTGTGTGGGTAGAATTTATTTTATACTCCTATCCAGTTTTTTATTTCCTCGAGTTTTCCATAGCGGAGTAACTGAAATTTGTCTTCACTGAACTTCATATTGTTTTTTGAGGCCCATTTAAAGACTTGGTTATTGTCCACTTGGAAATTTGCAGCAGTGTCCTCAATGGATAACGCTGTTATGCAAATTCTGGTATCGTCGGCAAAGGAGGACATGATGCTGTGGCTTGCATCTCCGTCTATCTCAGATATAAGGATGAGGAAAAGGATGGGAGAGAGCAATGTACCATGTGGAACAGAGCTTTTCACTGTAGCCACCTCTGACTTTACTCTGTTTACTATTACTCTTTGTGTTCTGTTTGTTAGGAAGTTAGATATTCAACTACCCACTTTTCCTGTCATTTCTTTATTACTCATTTTGTGTGCTATTACACCACGATAAGTGAAGGTGCCTGACCCCGAGCTTGCAGCTCACATGCCTGACCTTCCCATTAGGCCCCTTGGGGTGGGGATGGAAGACCAGAGAGGCCTAGCTTGTGGCTAGGCCTGGGGACAGTTGGTTAAAAAGAGGAGGTATTTGTGCCCCCTCCCCTGGGGGGCTTAGGGTTTAGCCCCATAAAGAGGGAGCAAGGCCGGGCCCCCTGGTAAAGGGCCCCGGGGGGAGAATCCGGCAATTTAAATAACAATAACCCACGATCGCCTGTCCCAATGTTTTTTCCAAAGTTTTTTGTAAAACATCTGCTTTTTTTGTCCTCCGGTGCGATAAAACCCTGTATAGTGGGCCATTAGTTATGAGAGGCAAGTGACCATCCAGACCAGTAAAGGGGGGCCATTTGTGAGAGCAGGAAGACCACCCAAACCAAGTCTGGGGGCCATAGTTGTGAGAGGCGGGGGCGACCATCCAAGACCTGTCATAGTGGCCAGAGTTGTAAAGGGAGGAGTGCCCACCCAAAGACCATGTCATGGGGGGCCAGTAGTTTGGAGGGGGGCGGGGGCGCCCACCCAAGAATGTCTGGGGACCAGTAGTGTAAGGGCAGGGGCGACCACCCCGACCTTTCATAGTGTCCAGTAGTTGGAGGCAGGAGTGACCATCCAAAGACCATGTCATAGTGGGCCAGTAGTTGGGGAGAGGCAGGGGCGACCACCCAAGACCATGTCATAGGGGGCCAGTAGTTGTGAGAGGCAGGGGCGACCATCCAAGACCATGTCATAGTGGACCAGTAGTTGTGAGAGGCAGGAGTGACCATCCAAGACCATGTCATAGTGGGCCAGTAGTTGTGAGAGGCAGGGGCGACCATCCAAGACCATGTCATAGTGGTCCAGTAGTTGTGAGAGGCAGGAGTGACCATCCAAGACCATGTCATAGTGGACCAGTAGTTGTGAGAGGCAGGGGCGACCATCCAAGACCATGTCATAGTGGTCCAGTAGTTGTGAGAGCCAGGAGTGACCATCCAAGACCATGTCATAGTGGGCCAGTAGTTGTGAGAGGTAGGAGCGATCTTGCTTCTTAGAACCCTTTCAAGGATTTTTATTATGTGGGATGTTAGTGTTATCGGTCTGTAATTCTTTTCAATTATTTTACTTCCACCTTTGTGGATTGGGGCTATATCTGTTGCTTTTAGTGATTGTGGGATGACCCTTGTGTTCATGCTCTCTCTCTATAGAATATTTAAGGCACGTGAAAGGGCTTTCTGGCAATTTTTCATGAACATGGAGTTCCATGAATTTGGCCATGGGCAGAATGCATGGGCATGTCATTTATTTATTTTTCAAAGTCTAGTGGTATTAGGATTATATCAGATATTCTTGAATTAGCCAAATTTTGAGTTTCAGTCATAAAAAAAATTTAGATTGTCGACCCTTAGTCTGATTAACGGCTCGCTAAACCCTGAGTCATACTGGGATGGGGTCCAATACTAGATGTGGGTTTTGCCTTAGATTTGGTGAAAGACGTTTTTTTTTTTCATTTTTATTTATGGTTTTAAGTTCTTCCTGTGTTTCTTGGCTCCTGTTGATTCCTTGAGATTCAATTTAATATTTTTCATTTCTTTGGCCAGTGCTTTCTTCCATATTTCAGATATACTGGCCCCTTTGAGCAGCTCTCTGATTCTTCGCCTTCGCCTGTAGAGGGATCATTTCTCTCTTGCTAATTTACATCTTCTCTTCTTATTTCTTAGGGGAATGTGCCTTGAACATACCTCAAGTGACACAGAGTTCATTTTTTCATGGGTGTGTGAATTTTCATCTGAGCTGCCTCATTGGGTTATCTCTGCTAAAACATTATTTGCCATATTCCTCCGTTTTAGGTATCTTAAGCTGAAATCACTAGCAACAAGATATTTAGGACTGGGGTTCGAAAATATATTAGAAATTTAAATCTAGCTGTAAGTCAAATTCTAACCAAAATTTCAGAAAGAAAACCCCACAAACCTCAAGAAATATTCTACTGCTTAGTAAAAAAAAAAAAAAGGTGCTCAATGCAACGTTTATTATAAAGTATCAAAAAATCTATAAAACTATTAAAATTGAAGCAGCAGTCGACTTAGGTCAGAATCTTTGGTGGGCGAGGTGACACAGTGACCTACCCTCCCTCCCCAAAGCAAGACTTCTCTGAAAGATATCAAGAATGGACGATGCTGCGGCACTTGCCCAACGGTGAGCCAACACCAGGTCACCTGACAAGACTCGGGCCCAGACTATGCTGTCAAATCAGACAAGAAGAAGAAGAAGGAGAAGCAGCAGCTTCTGATAGGGAGGATCCGGAACTAATACTTACTGTATTATATTCCGTCTTCTTCTTCTTCTTATGACCAGAGCTTTGGTAAGATGGGTAAGGAAGAAGGATGGGTAAGGATAGAAATATTGGAAAAGGGTGGGAGGGGAAAAGAGGTAGGATATAAAAGGTAAGTGGCCCAACCACTTTGGTGTAATTTAAAAAGTGTATGTGGAATAATAAAATATTCTTGAAGGGGTATAATACTAACCCATCAGAGTCACATAGATATAACAGATATATAAGTACATGACTGAATTATTGATAGTAAATATACAAGTTGCAATTGCTTTTTTTTTTTTGCGATTGCACAACGGATATTTAAACGACAATGAAGGCAATAATTTTCTGGCCAGTTTATAAAGAATTACTTGACACAATAGCTTCTTACAAGGTGGTGTCCCGCCATAGTAAATGCAGCATAATTTTAACAGTAAAATGTTATACAAGATATCTCCCTAATTGGGGGCGATGATTTTCTTAGTAACATAGAAGGGTTTTTGGTGTTACCCAATCATCTTCATCTGCAGGGGGGGTTGCTCAATATCATTGGTCGATGGTTTAATAGCCCTTTAGGGATAAAACGACAGACCCTCTGTGGGGGATTTCATTCTTTGAATCCTGTGGGGAGGAGTATTGATGATATAATGGGTGGTATTTTCAACTTGTATAGGATGTTCCCTATCTGGAAATGTTAGTTCTTGCATTGTATAGAGTTGTTTCTTTTTCAGGGTGTAAAGGCGTACATTTAAGGCAGTTAATATCTTGTTGTACTTGTAATCTGCCATTTTAACTCTGTCTCTCCTCCTGGTATCCGTAATGAAGCGAAGAGCTCTATTCTGGACCGTTGTAACCGTAGCTGTTGGTCTATGTTGTTAATGACATTGGGACACATGGGAATTCGAGTATGGTCTTATATTCATTTTATACAGATGTTTTTTGACATGTTGAGGGGCTTGATTAAAATCTAAAGAGACTGCTAAGACCGGCTTTGGCTATGTTGATCTTTTTATTTACATGAGATGTTGAGTGGAGCAGCCTGTCTATTTCATATCACAAGATCTTGTTAGGGTTTCTAAGGCTACAGGTGTACCTCTGATGGGGATCCCCCTTATCTTTAATTGTTAAATGCAAAACTCCTATCGTGTTAACAAGGACTTTGTCAGGGTTAGTCGTAATTCTCCATTTTTTTTTCCCCAAATTAAATTGTTTCAAACGAAGTTCAATATTCATTTTTTCTATGACTCTCTCATACTTGTATTTTCCGGGTTACCGGAGTTGATGAGACGACATGGATAACATTATCTGCAAACGCGTCATAATTGTTCATTAAACTCTGGTTGAGGAAGGTCATTCACATAATGTTGAACAGAATTGGACTAAGACAAGAACCTTGGGGGACACCAGCTTTTGGGTTTAAAAGGCTCTGTCGACCTGACGTGAAAGGTGGGAATGATTTTTCTTTGAGTTAAGAAGTTATATTTAATCTGAGAAAGGTCCAGTTATGGTCTGGTAGGTCAATGAGTTTGTATAAAAGACCATCATGCCATAAGCTATCAAAAGCTTTATGAACATCTCTGGTGGCAATTAGGGCAAGATTGCCCTGATGTTTTAGACTTGCTACATTATCGAAAAATATTATATTGCATGATGGTTACCTCTATGTGTTCTAAAGCCAAATTGTTTTTCAGTAAAAAGGTGATTTAAACTCCATATAGTAGTTCGTCTGTTGAAATGATCTTCTCAAGAACTTTCCAGTAACTTCCCAAATAAAGATTAGGGCTATAGTTTCCAGGTTGGAGGATGTCTTTATTGGGCTTAGCAAGAAAGATCACCCTAGCAGTCTTAAAACCACTGGAAAAATGTCCTGAGGCCAAGATGGCATTAAAAATATTAACCAAAGACTGTTTACAATTTCTGGGTAGGAACTTATTTGTTTCATTGTTATTCCAGAGAGACCAGGGCTTGTTTCGCATTCTTCCAATTTAAACCCGACCATCTCGAGTAAGTAATAGGTCTAGTAAGCGGGGGGGGTCTTCAAAAGTTGATGTATCGATGGAAGGTAGCGGTTGTAGATCATCTAAGCTCTCATCTCTCCATTCATTTACCAACTGATAGTGATTATTGTTATATCGACGACTGTTATTGTGGGAGAGAATTTTCTCCCGTACATCACCCATCAAATTAGTCTGGTCCTGTGGAACATCAAGTTTAATCTCAACATCTTCATCATCCTCATCAGTGAAGGTATGAATTAGGTAGTTAGGAGCCTTGTGCTTTGCCCCTAAAAGTTGTCGGTCTTACTCCAAAATTTTGCTGGCTCACGTTTATACTGATTAGCTTGGAGAACTAGCAGTTTCCATAAGTCACGTTTGTGATGACTACTCATGTTAATTAATTCTGGCCTGGTCATGGACCGGGCCGCGGGGGCGTTGATCCCCGGAATAACCTCCAGGTAACCTCCAGGTAATGTAGCTACTGGTGGTTGTCGCGTTTGAAGATGCCTTCGACATTCTGTTTGATAATTTCTCAAAGCGTCTTTAATTTCCCTCATAGGTTTATATTGTTGGTAGATCTTTGTGGAAG
The DNA here is from genome assembly GCF_026875155.1 of Cherax quadricarinatus. Taxonomy (NCBI): domain Eukaryota; kingdom Metazoa; phylum Arthropoda; class Malacostraca; order Decapoda; family Parastacidae; genus Cherax; species Cherax quadricarinatus. The sequence goes on along the minus strand of NC_069403.1, from coordinate 10,713,722 downwards.
CTAATTGGCAAGTTGCGTTAGTAGCATCAATTATTCGATTGTGAAGAGACCTGATCGCGTCGTCAATTTCAGTGGAAGGTAGATTTTCCAGCGACACAATTTCATCGTCACCCAGAAATGCCCTGAAGGGGTCAAATCCAAGGGTGTTAAGATTGGGTTTAGGAGGTACAGACATTCTAAATGGAGAAGTTTGTAGTTGTATTAAAACCGGGATATGGTCAGAACCTACGTTTCCACCAGGAGAGATACGACAATGAAAGAGGTCACAGTCTCTGTTTGTCAGGACTATATCTGGTGTCCCTGGATGAGGTCCAATATACGATTTCAAGAATGGGCCTTGAAATGACAAGTTTCTGGCTGTCATAATATTAAACAGTTGTTTTCCTTTCAAGTCACCCAGTGGATTACCAACTCCACAGTTAAAGAGGGCAGGGCGATGAGCATTAAAATCTCCCGCTAGAATTGTTGGAATATTTCTGCTTAATATCCTATGTAGAGGAATTGACTCTCTATATTGTTGTCTCGGGGGAAAATATCCAGTTCCTATCACTAGTGAAGCATGGGTGATAAATGTTGCAGCGAGGAGAAGGCTGGAGGCAGTGGAGATGTCATGTCTGAGGGCAATGTGTGGTGTGAATATAATGTAGAGAATTCGTAGTTTGGAAGTTAGGAGGAGGTGCGGGATTACCAAAACTGTTGTCCAGAGGGCTGAGGAAGGGTTGTTGAGGTGGTTCGGACATGTAGAGAGAATGGAGCGAAACAGAATGACTTCAAGAGTGTATCAGTCTGTAGTGGAAGGAAGGCGGGGTAGGGGTCGGCCTAGGAAAGGTTGGAGAGAGGGGTAAAGGAAGGTTTTGTGTGCGATGGGCTTGGACTTCCAGCAGGTATGCGTGAGCGTGTTTGATAGGAGTGGAACCCAAAAGGTTTTTAATACTTGACGTGCTGTTGGAGTGTGAGCAAAGTAACATTTATGAAGGGGTTCAGGGAAACCGGCAGGCCGGACTTGAGTCCTGGAGATGGGAAGTACAGTGCCTGCACTCTGAAGGAGGGGTGTTAATGTTGCAGTTTAAAAACTGTAGTGTAAAGCACCCTTCTGGCAAGACAGTGATGGAGTGAATGATGGTGAAAGTTTTTCTTTTTCGGGCCACCCTGCCTTGGTGGGAATCGGCCAGTGTGATAATAAAAAAAAAATCACTAGTTGGCCATGAGACGTTGTCATTTCTATTGCAAGAATGTTATCTTCATCAACATGAATATTTTTAAATGCATAGCCTAATTTAACTAAGATGGCTACGCCACTATAGGGTCCTCTCGATTTTTCCACAGTAGAGTAACCAAGTAATTTAATATGTTGATCAACTCTCGCAGCTGTCTCATTCAAGAGTATAACATCGGGATTGTAATTATGAAGTTCAACTTCAAGGAGGTAACGGTTATTAAAGAAATGTTGAACATTAAGCTGGAAAATTGTAATCCCCATCATTTCTTGCACTTCGCACGTGTACTGCGGTCTGAACGCCTGCAAGTAATGTCATGTTTGGTTTCCACACTATCCCTGCTGGACTCGTCAAGGGGAGGAGGGAAGTTCTGCGTAGTTGCTTGTGTATTAAAAGTGTCATCTTCCTCACTAGAATTGGTAATATTAACAGAATCATTAGAGTCATTAGAGTCATCATCATAAAACTGAGGTGTGATAGTCCCAGTTTCAGGAAGCAGAGGCTCGTGAGAGTTAATGGGAGACTGTGGGAGTCCAGGAAAATTTGGTAAGGCAAAGTGAATTCCCCTGGGAAAGTTTGTTCAACAGGATCAGCTGCAATAGCGGAAGAGTAAGCACCAATCTCTGGGGCATCGTTGGGGTCAGGTATTGACTTCATCGGGTTGAGGGAGTTGACAACCTGGGTATGCGAGGTGGGTGATCCCTGGACAAGGGATGACTTGGGCATATTTGTAGAAGTAGAGTAGGGTACATACTTCTTGTTATGAGAAGGCTGGGCCATAAAAACCTTAACTTTATTGGGATTAGTAATGGAGTGATCCCATTAGCCATTAAAAATCATTTAAAATCTTAGAGCAGAGTTGAATGTCACACCTGCGATGTCTTTGGCCATCATATACATTAGTTGCGCTTCATCATATCCCCGGCTGGGTACCTGAGACATGGAGATGAGACTGAACCTTGTTGTTGCTTTTTGTGTATGTTGTAGGTGAGGGTTAGATTGGGGCACTCCAAGAGGGCAGAATTCCAAACATTGGAACCAGTGGAAGAGACCTGAGGAGTCCCACTAGATCCGGCAAAGCTGGGAAGGAAGTTTGGGATATTCTGGAGGTGCCTCAGGATTGTTCTTCTTAGAATTGGACAGTTTCTTAGCTTCAAGAATTTTCTGCATTTCCTTTCCACAGTCCAAAAAGTGTTTTCCGGGAGAGGATACGGGAGTTTTTTTATTACCAATTTTAGAGGGCAATTTGGGTTTATTTTGTTTCTTCTAAAAGTTGTTGGAGACCAATGCGAACCCTGTGTTACTTGTGACATGCATGTAAGAGAGATTTGGGGTGCCCAATGGTGCAACATTTTAACCATTTTGAACACTGTTGACCTCAGGGGCTAAGAATTTGGGCGGTTCACACTTTTAAAACCCCTTTTAACTTTCCTTAGGGTTTTAAAAAACTTGGTGCAGAGGTTTTTGCATCTTCCCGCTGTCCCATATTTAACTGCTCCCCAACCTGCCAGCGTGACCCCAATCATGGCCACCTGTCGCTACGTTTATGGAATGCGATTATCCTCTATGGAATCTAAAAAAAGGTTTTTAAAGAAAATCAGTTTGGTAATATCCAATAAAAAAGAACTTGGACTCTTTCCTTTGTTCCCTATTGTAGTGAATTTTTCAAACTTTCCAGTTGACATAAGAGAGTACTGCAATCGATTGTCATTGGTTGGTTGGTTCTGTATTTTAAAAAATCATTGAAATTTCTTTATCTGTGAGCTCTGGACTATAATTGTGCAGAGCTCTCAAACACATGTATGAGAATACATGTTTATCTCTGTCATGATGTGAAAAATATAGTTCACGTATGTGCAATTATTTATTGGTTTTCTATATAATTTTTTTTTAAAATCTTGGTTCCCCTTAATAATTAAAACATTTAAAAAGATCAGAGAGTTATTTCATTCAGAACAACAACAGACTTTATTGATGCAACTGGACTATTTAATTCGAGTAAGAAATTATTTATATAAATATTTTTGGTCATTAAGCATAAAATATAATCCCCATATTTGTACCATTTTGATTTATGAGGAAAAATTCTGTTAGGCTGTCTAGATTCAAAATATTTCATGTAATTACTGACGGCTGGCGAGAGGATTTCCCATTGTTATACTGGAAAAAGCCTCGAACTAACACTACAACAATATAAACATAGCATTAGAACTCGACAAGAGACTAATACTCTGTTTATTCATATGAGAAATTTCAACCACCCAATTGATTTTCAAAATACTGAGAGAGATGTATCCAGCTGGTTCATGGTTGACCAAAATAGAACCGAATCAAATTTCATAAAAAAAATAGTACTGATTTAAATGTGAATGTAAGTTGAGGGTTATATAAATTAGACTCATTTATAGTAAATAAAATTTATGAGGAATTTAAGCTATGCTTGACATATCACTCATAAAATTTTTACTGGACATGTGACCTGACCAAATCCTCACTACACTCCCACGTTCATCATGTATCCTCACTACACTCCCACGTTCATCATGTTGGGTCGTGTGAGAAGTCATATGAAAAGTCATATTTTAGCCTTATAAATCTTTCATCGTCCCATTATTTTTTTTTACTGTTCCTAGATAATGTGAGAAATCCCAAAATCACTTGGAACTTCACTATTTACTGTTTTTACTGTGGTAATTTTGCATATTTTGAAATGTCCTGTTTCGTGTGTATATATATATATATATATATATATATATATATATATTATATATATATATTATATATATATATTAAATATATATAATATGTGCAGTACATGGTGTATTTGCTGCAGTGAATTGTCAGATCGATTCAGATACCATCGTTTTGTGTGCCATAGATCCAAGAGAAAGATAGCAAGGCATTGAAGAGATTAATAACATCATCAAGAGGAGCCTCGCAGCAGCCTGATGCCCAGCATTAAGGAAGCCACCCCAACTATGCAGATCTGATGGTATCACTCTTTAAGTCTGGACAGACGAGAGCAGATGGTGTGGGACTACACATGTGCATCCGCTTTGGCTGATACCTATCTCCGATACATCAGGGAGGAAGGAGGGGCAGCCGCCAGCTTCAGGAAGTCCAAAAAGTCTAGAAAACACGGTGAATTTGCCCATCATTATATGTTTGTTCCCATAGGATAAGGAACCCTTGGCCCATGAGGAAAGAGTTCGTCTAAGTTTCTTCAGGCACTAGGTAAAAGACTCATCAGGGTAAGCAGGGATCCCAGGGCAGCTAATGTTCTATTCTAGCGACTCAGCGCTGCTGTTCAGAGGGGTAATGCCTGCTGTATCCCAGGTATGCGCCCCAGCTCTGAGGAGATGGAGGAGATTTTTGCATTGTAATTTGTGTTAATCTCGTAGCAATATGTACTTGAAATGTATTCCTCAAACCTCATGTACTGTAATGCCATCTTTATACCAACAATGTATCTTTTAAGTCTTTATATGCATGTACTAAATTCTCTGAGTAGATTAATAAATACAACTTGAAGATGTGACAAAAACAATATTGTCCCTGTGCATTGATGCCACTCTAGAAGACACTGACTGGATAGGCTTTTTCTTCTCCCGTGGTTTATATGTGACCGCTACAACTTTTCTTCATGAAAGGCTTTAATCTCTCTATTGGTAGATAAGACACATAGGCAACATTTAGGCAACTTTATTTCGAAACGTTTCGCCTACACAATAGGCTTCTTCAGTCGAGTACAGAAAGTAGGCGGGAGCAGTAGAGATGTGAAGACGATGTAATCAGTCCATCACCCGCCTACTTTCTGTACTCGACTGAAGAAGCCTACTGTGTAGGCGAGACGTTTCGAAATAAAGTTGCCTAAATGTTACCTATGTGTCTTGTCTACCAAACTGTCGGTATTGTATACCATTTGATAATCAATCTCTCTATTGTTGAATCTGAACATCACACCCTGGCTTTGGCGAAGATTCTGAACTGTGAAGGTGCGAGTGTGAGGCCCATCTTGCCTTCTGTGTCTGGGACAGGACTGTGGGGTCAAGAGTGAAGGTGAAGTGATGCATGAGCGATGAGAATATCAGGAACGTTTCCATCCTGGCCAGTGATTCTCTTAAACACGATCGGCGACCTGGGGAACAGAAGCAGTGTGAGGGATACATAGATCGTGAGGTAATATATTACAAATACAAGAACAACATATGCGGCAAATACACATAACACATTGTGATAATATATTTTCACCAAAAAAGTCTGTAACTTTCCCGAACTCTATTTATAAAAAAAAAAAATTCTAAGTGAGTTCCCAGTCTATATACAAATCGAGGCTTCAATGTTCATCATTCGTACATAATATAATGAGGTTACTTATTTCCAACACAGTACAGGAAACAATTGTTGTCAGTAATGAATACAAGATTGTCCTACTAGCTGCTAGTAATATTTTCTCAAGAAAAACATCTTTACACCTAAACCTTAACACTAGCAACAGAAGTCACCTTTGCGGAAGGGAATGAGGAGTTCGTCCATGCACAGTGAACCGTCGGGGGTTGATGAAATACTCTGGGCGGAAGGTTTCCCGGTCACCCCAGGACTCTGGATTAACATAGACACTGAACATAAGAACATAAGAAAGAAGGAACACTGCAACAGGCCTATTGACCTATGCGTGGCAGCTCCAATTCTTGTACCGGTTTAAATGCCTTGACCTAGTGAGGTCAGACACGTCACTTCAGGGAGGAGCATGGCATCCGACCTAGTAGCACAAGCTAGTCAGGTCCAACTCACACCCACCCACACCCACTAATGCATTTATCCAACCTATTTTTAAAACTGCATAACGTCTTAGCGTCTATGACAGTACTCGGGAGTTTATTCCACTCATCCACAACTCTATTACCAAACCAGTGCTTTCCTATATCCTTCCTGAATCTGAATTTTTCCATTTTAAAGCCATTGCTGCGAGTCCTGTCTATGTTAGGTGTTTTTAGCACGCTATTTACATCCCATTTATTAATTCCTGTTTTCCATTTATACACCTCAATCATATCCCCCCTAATTCTACGCCTTTCTAGAGAGTGCAGATTCAGGGCCTCAGTCTATCCTCATAGGGTAGATTTCTGATACATGGGATCAACTTTGTCATCCTCCTTTGTACGTTTTCCAGTGCATTTATATCCATTATGTAATAAGATGACCAAAACTGCGCAGCATAATCTAAATGAGGCCTAACCAAAGATATATAGAGTTGAAGAATAACCTGAGGACTCCTATTATTTATACTTCTTGCTATGAAACCAAGGATTCTGTTAGCTTTATTGCGAACACTAATGCACTGTTGTCTTGGTTTCAGGTTACTGCTAACCAGAACTCCTAAATCCTTTTCACAATCCGTAATATTAAGATCTAAATTATTTAGGTTACATGTGGCATGGTTATTTTCCTGTCCATCACTTAGAACTTTGCATTTGTCTATATTAAACTGCATCTGCCACTTCTCCGACCATTGCATCAGTCTATTCAAATCATCCTGGAGTGCTCTAGTGTCCCCATTAGAATGAATTGGACGGCCTATTTTGGTGTCATCAGCAAATTTGCTTATGTCACTATTTATTCCCTCATCTATGTAGTTTATGTAGATTGTGAACAACAAAGGGCCCAACACTGACCCCTGTGGAACACCGCTTGTGACGTGCCACCATTCTGATTTCTCCCCATTTAAGAAAACTCTTTGCTTCCTATTCGTTAACCATGCCTCAACCCAGGAAAAAATTTCTCCTCCTATTCCGTGTGCCCTAAGTTTCCTCAATAGCCCCTGATGTGGAACTCTATCGAAAGCCTTTTCAGAAGTCCATATACACAATATCATATTCAATACCATGATCTACCTCCTCAAATACCTTAGTGAAGAAAGTTATTAAATTCATAAGTCAGGAACACCCCTTTGTAAAACCGTACTGAGATTCATTAATCAATTTATGCTTTTCAAGATGGCTACGAATTGCTTTGGCAATTACTGATTCCATTAATTTTCCCACTATGGAGCTAAGGACCTGTCACCTGCCTTGTAAATTGGTATTACATTTGCCATTTTCCACTTGTCAGGCACTATACCAGTTTGTAGTGATATGTTGAGAAGATTAGGCAAAGGTATGCTAAGTTCCTCTTTACATTCCTTTAACACCCTTGCAAACAGTTCATCAGGGGATTTGTTAGGCTTTAATTTCTCTATTTGTCTGAGGACCATGTCACTAGTTACCCCAATCATGCATAGTTTATTATCGTCCTGTTCTACATAATTTATTATTTCTGAAATTTCACTATTGTTTTCCTAAGTAAAAACTGAGAGGAAGTTAGAATTTAAAATTTCACACATATTCTTATTACTGTCAGTTATCTGACCAGAGTTACTCTTAAGTGGGCCAATCTTGTCCCTAATCTTACTTCTGTATACCTGAAAGAACTCTTTTGGGTTAGTCTTCGAATCCCTTGCAACCTTAGCTTCATAATCCCTTTTTGCTTTTCTTATTCCTTTTTTTATTTCTCTTTTTTGTTGAATATACTGATTTCTTTAATGCCCTCCCCTCTTTTGATACGCCTATATATGCCTCTCTTTTGACCAATGAGATGTTTTAATCTATTGTTCATCCATTTGGGATCATTTTTGTTAGATCTAATTTCCCTACTCGGAACAAAAGTTGTCTGGGTAGCTAGAACTATGCTCTGAAAAACGTCATATTGGCAACCAAGACCACCTACCTGACCCATAGTCAGGTCATCCCAGGTAATTTTTAAGTCCCATGAAATCAGCCAAGTGAAAGTCTGGGACAGAGATTTGATTGCAGTTATCCGGGTAACTCCATGATATATTGAAACTAAGTGATTTGTGATCACTTTCCCCTAGCTCATCATTAACCTCAAGATTATTAATTAGTGATTCTTTGTCGGCAAGAACCAAATCAAGCAGATTGTTTCCTCTAGTTGGCTCTCACACAAACTGTTTTAAAAAGCAATCCTGAACAGTATCAAGAAAGTCACTAGACTCAAGATTTCCTGTCACATTGTTCCAGTCAATTTGTCTAAAGTTAAAATCTCATATTAACACATTTTCATATCTAGAAGCCTTATGAATTTCGTCTCATAGCAGCTTACTGCACTCCCTATCAAGGTTTGGGGACTTATAAATCACACTCAAAATTAACTTTTTATGACCCTCGAGAAACTGTAGCCAACGAGATTATGTGTCTAATCTTATATCTTGTCTAACACAACAATTTAAATTATCTCTGACATACATCGCCACACCACCACCCTTCCTGTTGACCCTATCAGTATGGAATAGTTTATTACCCTGTATGTTGCATTCAGAGGGCGTTTCTCTATCTTTCAAGTTGAACCAGGTCTCTGTAGTAGCAATAATATCTATATTACCTGCACTTGCAAGTAATCTTAGTTCATCTATCTTATTTATTAGACTCCTACTATTTGTATAGTAAACCTTAAGGGAGCTAGTCACTACTATCTCTCTTTGTTGATCATTTGATTTGTCTTTACTAGCAACTTTATTTTGAATATTGTCTTCTAAATATATCCCTGAGGTATCCTGGTTATATCTGCTGTTTTCAACCCTAGTACTGCAGCCTGATTGTTTCCCACAAACATCCATACCTCTATAATCTATCAATTTAAAGTCCTAGACAAGTCATCAATGACCCCCTCAATCGAACTGGCTAATGCAACCACTCCAGCCCCAGAAAGATGAACCCCATCCCTTCCATACATATTATGCTTGCCATAGAATATATCCCAGTTATCAATGAATTGGATTGCAAGTTCCTTGCAGTACCTGTCTAGCCAACAATTTATACCAATTGCCCTAGACATCCATTCATTGCCCACTCCCCTTCTAGGCAAGATGCTACATATGACTACATATGACTACATATGACTTCATATGTCACCAACACTAGCTCCTGGGAGACACTCTCTGTCTGACTTTTCTCTCTCTGAGAATCTCCCGCAATCAGAATATTCTTACCTTGATAAGCAGGGGAGTCATTGGTACCTTTAATCTCATTAACCACTGAAGTACAGTCGTCCTGGAGAACAGAGAATCGATTTCCTACCTTCACATCTTCTCTATTAACCTTCTTTATCATCCTTCTTCCGGAATTGTGAACCACTTGCCACTTAAAGCGGCTGCCACTCTCCAAATTACTGCTGATAACTTTTTCCTCCTCACCAGCTACCACCATCCCACACTCACTCCCAAACTCATCTAGACGAAGCTTCAGCCTCCTATTTTCCTCCTGAAGAAGTAGAATCTCCTTCTTCAACACTTTAACCTGAGATTTTAAAACACTACAACAAGCCATGGTGCTTGGTAACACCCCACGCTAATCCCAGACAGCTTAGGACAGGTATGACCACACGTGACCACTGACCTTAGCATACTATAGAGGTTGTTAAGCACCAATGTCTCAGCTGGGATCCTGTGACCTTGTGTGTGGTCATAATGACAACAAATCTGAAGACAGATCAGTGCATCATCCGTTACCTCTTCACATTGATGTCATTATTGCCAAAGATTACTAATGGGAAAAGTGAAGATACCGGAGAAAATACTTTCACTTTGTCCATTTGGATCAAGTAAGATCACTGGGGCAGACTGAGAGTACTGTGGTACAGAGTACTGTAAATTATAGAATAATGAGAGTACTGAGATGCCAAATGAAGTCTCTCAGGGGTATAGTGAAAAAAGCAGAGGCAGATTTTTCATTCATCAGTGTTTGATATAATGTAATTAGGAGTGAACGCAAGGTAGAAGACATTTTGTTTCTGAACGAGAAAAAAAGTAAGGTACCTGCAAGTTTGGTGTCTCTGAGGGCCCTATGAGGTACAGATATTGGGGATAGACACCTAAAGTGGGACGTCTCCATCAGTGTTGCAGCCGTGTACACCAGACTGTAACAACACACAATATTATAGGGCATGCACGTCAACATACACCAATGGCCAATAACAGCGTGAGAATTTTATACATCTCTCCTCGATTGGAGGCTTGGAGTAGTGTATAAATTTATTTTTGCAATGTGACATTGCAACTCGAAAACCCCACTCTTGGAACATTTTCTAGCTAAGGGAGGTCGGAAGTCGAACTTTGCATATAGTGATGGACGGAGGTGTGCATTTACCTTCCACAAAATATCGGTGATTTCTGCAATAATACACTTACATAATGGCCACCACAGTGATTCTTCAAAGAGTTCCTAGTAATCGTAGCACCACAGAAGAGAGCAGATGGTGTCAAGAAATACTTGTTGAAAATTAAGAAACTTCACCACAGTATGACCTTGTAATTTGCGGACAACCTTATAGCCATGGTATTAGGAACTACTTAATTATCCGGGATTTTCGCTGATATTCTCCTGTCTAAGCCCCCTTAGAGGTGTAGGTATGCAAACAGTACTCTTAGTTCAAGTAATTTGTTAGGATCAGCATGTTGCCACATAATTTAGCTACGAACAACATCACATGGTAAGTGAAATAATGATTCATGACAGTAGTAAAATTACTGTGTCATGGCACGGTAGTAGTAAAATAATAATTCGTCTCCTGGTTGTGGCCCGCTGATGGTACAATTAATTTGCGTGAAATTGGCCAAATTGTCAATTTCTGACCGCTTTATTGGGTAGTTCAAATCGGTAAATGGGCGGTTTCTTGTACGCAACTGATAGAAAAAATGGAGTTCTAAAGAAATAGCTATGAGTTTGGTCAATTGGAACAACGAAATTGGCCAAAAACAGGGCTCAAAGTCGGCGAAATTGCCGATGCGTATATGTCGCCGAGACCGCTAACTTCGCGGGAGCGTAATTCCGTGAGTTTTCGACCAAATTTCGTACTTTTGGTGTCATTACCATCGGGAAGATATTCTCTATCATTTCACAAGAAAAAAATAATTTTTTTTCCAAAACTTTTGAGACATAGAATGACAGTTTCAGAAAGGGGCTTGCGACAGTCAAAGAGTTAAATACGGTGCCGTATTAGTGATAAGATAAAGCATTGTTATGTGATAGTGGAAAGGTTATGGAAGAAGCGCATATAAAGTTGTAAGATAATGGTCACATAATATAGCAATGGAAAGATAACAGCAGCATCACACAATAGTAGCAAGATGTTACATCTCATTGTAATGGTATCATAGTAGCATCACTTGATAGCTGTAAGATAATTACAGCCTTCCATGGTAATGATCTCATAATGATTCAGCTCTTGGGGTGATTATTTTTTATCACTTTATAGTGGTATGACAATGACAGCATTACAGATCGAGCTCAGGTGTCCCGTAGCTCTATTGCTAGAACACTCAGCTCACACACTGAGGTCCGGGGATCGATCCCCCGGTATGGATGGCAAACATTAAGACATGTATCCATAAGACACCTGCTGTCCCTGTTCACCTATCAGTAAAATGGGTACCTGGGTGTTAGTCGACTGGTGTGGGTCGCATCCTGGGACAAAACTGACCTAATATGCCCGAAATGCTCAACATAACAAGCGGCTTTCTAGATAGTAGTATGTCACTGATGTCATCTAGGCTTGTATACCTTGTACTGTAGAAATGTAGATATTATTATTATTATTATTATTATTATTATTATTATTATTATTATTATTATTATTATTATTATTATTATTATTATTATTATTATTGCTGTATAGTCCTTGTGGCTTAGCGCTTCTTTTTGGTTATAATAATAATAATAATAATTATTAGTATTATTATTATTATTTTTTTTTAATTTTATTATTATTGTTATTAATATATTTATTATTATTATTATTATTATTATTATTATTATTATTATTATTATTATTATTATTATTATTATTATTGTTATTATTATTGTTATTATTATTATTATTATTATTATTATTATTTTATTATTATTATTATTATTATTATTATTATTATTTATTATTGTTATTGTTATTATTATTATTATTATTATTTAATTTTATTATTTATTATTATTATTATTATTATTATTATTATTATTATTATTATTATTTAATTTTATTATTATGTTATTATTATTATTATTATTATTATTATTATATATTATTATTATTATTATTATTATTATTGTTATTATTATTATTATTTATTATTATTATTATTATTATTATTATTATTATTATTATTATTATTATTATTATTATTATTATTAGTATAGGGGCAAGATAATGGTCTGACTATTAGATTTGGTGAGGTTGTGAAGTATAACATGATGAAGCTTCTGAGATCATAATGATGTGCAGTATGAGATAATGAAGCTTCTGAGATCATAATGATGTGCAGTATGAGATGATGAAGCTTCTGAGATCATAATGATGTGCAGTATGAGATAATGAAGCTTCTGAGATCATAATGATGTGCAGTATGAGATAATGAAGCTTCTGAGATCATAATGATGTGCAGTATGAGATAATGAAGCTTCTGAGATTATAATGATGTGCAGTATGAGATAATGAAGCTTCTGAGATTATAATGATGTGCAGTATGAGATAATGAAGCTTCTGAGATCATAATGATGTGCAGTATGAGATAATGAAGCTTCTGAGATCATAATGATGTGCAGTATGAGATAATGAAGCTTCTGAGATCATAATGATGTGCAGTATGAGATAATGAAGCTTCTGAGATTATAATGATGTGCAGTATGAGATAATGAAGCTTTGAGATCATAATGATGTGCAGTATGAGATAATGAAGCTTCTGAGATTATAATGATGTGCAGTATGAGATAATGAAGCTTCTGAGATCATAATGATGTGCAGTATGAGATAATGAAGCTTCTGAGATTATAATGATGTGCAGTATGAGATAATTAGGCTTCTGAGATCATAATGATGTGCAGTATGAGATGATGAAGCTTCTGAGATCATAATGAGGTGTGGGTGAGGGAGGCAGGACTGCGGCTGTGCAAGAGGGGTAGGGGGGAGCAGCCGAGGTTGGGTGTCGAGCTCAGCTGAGCTGGCAGTAAGCGCGCGACTCTGACAGTGGTTGTGCTACGCCGCCTGGACCCACTGCTTCCTTATACCTATCGTGCCGCCGCCATCCCTCGACACCCTCTGCTCTGTAATGCAAGATGAGGAGCGGAGGCGGCGTTTTCCCGGCCGCGCTGCTTCTCGGCCTCCTGCTGCAGTATGCGCTAGGTCAGTCCCTCACATTCATACACACAGCCCCAGGCACAGAGGAAAATGAGGCAGCAGTTTCCCGGTTAACATCCATCACTGGTGAGGCGACGACAAATTTGGTCCAATGATTTCACCATTTGGTCCCGTTAGTCGTAGTTTTCTGACATATTGGTAGGTGTTACAAGACGTCATTTGTGCCAAGAAAGGTGGTTCTCCAGTGAGACTGGGCCGCTCAAGTGGGCAGAAAGGAAAATGTTTTTTTTAAAAGGAGAGAGCAAGAGAGGTGAAGGGAGAGAGAGAGGTACGCGTGCGTGAGACATCACAGTATATCTCTTGTTCAGATATGCTCGTGATCCAACTATACACACACCACCATTATTCCTCAAGCTGCAAAAAGTGCCGAAAACAAAACAGCTCTTGTGTTAATCATGTGAGAGATGATAGGAGTGTGTTGTGTGGGGGGGTAGTGTGTAAGTTGCCAGGTCTGGCCTTACCTCGGAAGTGTCTGGGGGAAACGTATGGATGAGCCTTCTCCATCCCTTGAGAAGTAAATAAGGATTGCTATATAAGTTAATATTTCTTGCTTTATCAGTGTTTCTTCTGTCTTCTTGTTTGCTGACACTTCTTTCTACCTCCCCATCTTTCTCTTCGCTGTTCTGCTGTCTGTCTTGTCATGTCGTTAACACTAATCGATTCATACACTGGTGGGTCGATTTAAAACTCGTTAGTGTATTAAGCACACACACACACACACACACACACACACACACACACACACACACACACACACACACACACACACACACACACACACACACACACACACACTAAAAGAACAAAGTGCTTGTTAGAGTTTTTTTCCCCCTTTTCAAAGTTTTAGTGCGAGACAACCTCTATGGAACATGCAGCAAGAAGATAAATAATGAATAAATAAAAAAAAAACAGCTAGAGAAACGGGCTCCAGAAATTCACTCGGGATGGCGACCCAATCAGCATCAACAACAATAGCAACAACAACAACAACAAGAGCCAAGAACCCGCTGGTATTGATTTTCCGCGAAGGAACTTGCTGACCCAACGCATAAATAAAACGTTTGTGTGTAGCCTAATGTTGGTGATGCTGATGATGATGGTGATGGCGACGATGTCTTAAGCCGGTGGGGGTGTAGAGGGGGACCGATGATAATAATGGGGGGTCGCAATGGTGATGTCAGAAACTGGAGATGACAGGATGGAATGATAATGGTGATGACAGAAAGAAAATAGAATTACCTTGATGATAAGAACATGGGATAATAATGGTAATAACAATGACATGAATAAAATTAGTGATGATACAAACAGGTGATTACTTGAACTGATGGTAAATGGAAGTGGTGATGATAGGAATTGGTAATGATAGAAGCTAGTAACGGTGATGACAGACTCTGGCGATGACAGTAACTAGTGATGATGATGGTGATGACAGACTCTGACGATAACAGGGACTAGTGATGGCAGTGACAAGAACTGGAATGATGAGATGGTGGTGATGATGATAATGGAGAAAGAGAAATGAAGAGGGCACTGATTGGTATGGGAAGATACATATTTTTCTTATTTATCATAAATGACTATACCAGTAACGTGATGCTGATCAATCCTCCATGATAATTGAGTAGTGATGATGAAAGCTCTAACTCTGTCCCCCCCCTGTCCTATTCCATCACACAGGTTAGTTTTCATACATAGTGTATACATAGTGTATACATAGTGTATACATAGTGTATACATAGTGTTGAAATTTATCACCCTGAACCGGGAGACTTCATTAGGGAAGGGAGGATATGGTCACTTATTCTATCAAATGTTTGGCTGCTACGGGAGCTTCAAAGGCTTCGATCCAGCAGAACTGGAGTTACTGTTACTTAGGAATTGTCATCTCTCAGCGCATAAGAAAAGAGGAGCACTGTAGCAGATCTACTGGCCCATACTAGGCAGGTCTTTCTCAAACCCAGACACACTAACAAAAATATTTGTCCAACCCATTTTCAATGCTTTGATAAGCCTATTAACTCATGTTATGAAAGTACCACACAAATCCAACCCCTCTCACTCATGTATTTATCTAGCCTACTCGAGCCAGCATGACCTATTCTATATACAGGAAAAATTGAATATTTGTAAAAAAAAAAACTCACCATCATCATAGTACAAGGCGACAAAAATTACGTAAAGGAGAGAATGAAAAAAACGTTTGAGAAAGTTGGACTACATTATCAAAGAGATGATACACCGTGCATGCAAAAACATGATGATTAAGAAACTTGTGTAGCAATTGGGTATAATTATTGTTGGAACGTTGGGCCTACACAGTAGGCTTCTTAAGTCAAATACCGAGACAGTAGGTATAGTAGTTAAATAAAGATGTGTAGGCGAAACGTTTCATTAATAAATATACCCAACTGTTGCACATGTGTCTTAATCATCAACTTGTCGGTATTTTATGCCATTATCAACATCAAGAAACATACTCTCCTTCACTTTTACTAAGCGATAACCATTATATGTAGGCTGACCCAAGATGAGTTAGGCAGGACTAAGCTGCACTACATTGCAATAATTCATCAGAGAAAGACTAGGTTCCTGGGCTAATTTGGTTAAAAAAATGAGGAGTTCGAGGTAATCAGTCCCTCAGCCTAGAGTCGACGTGTTCAGTCCGTCAGTCATGAGAAATGTACAACATATGCTCAGAGAAGTAATATGTGCTGTACATTCTCAAGACTGACGGAATGAACACATCGACTCCAGGCTGAGGGACTGATTATCTCGAACTTCTCATCTTGCACCGTTCTTCTGTGTATTGGACTGAAGAAGTCACTGGTTGGCAAAACGTTTCCTCAGTAAAGATTCCCAAATGTTGCAAAAGTGTCTCATTCTTCAACATTACACCAGATAAATCAGTGTTGTGTAACACTCATTTACACATAAATGTACACACACACACACACACACACACACACACACACACACACACACACACACACACACACACACACACACAGGCACAGGCAAGGGGACGGTAAGAAACAAAAGAGATATGCCGTACGCGAAGACCCTATCAGACCCACGTGGGGCCAAGGAAAAGACGAGGAGCACACTAAGATCAAATGACAGGTCTGAAGACAATAAAGGTATGTTATATGCAGAGACTCTAACAACCGACTGCAGTAGCAAGGAACAGCTGATCATAAAAGACAGTTCACTGAGCATAGAAGTTTCAGCAAGGGCAGGGACTGAAGGCAAGAACATTTCAATGGAAGGAACTAAAACACCTCAGAGGATGCAAATGGAGACTCAGTGGGATGAGAAAAGGGAGAGGTCAGTTTTTATCTACGGGCTCCAAGAAGCCAAAGGGGACAACTGCGAAGAAATAAAACAGGAGGAGGAAAAAATGACTGAAGGCATCATGAAAACAATAGGTGAGGACGATATGACCCAGGTGACAAATTTTTGGAGAATTGGGTGGTTTGCGAGTGGAAGGATACGGCCTGTCAAAGTAATTTTCAAGGAAGAATCAGTTGGAACCAGGATCCTGCAAGAGAAAGCACGACAGAGGGACAAACAGGGGTACCAGACAGTATACCTTGATCGTGACAGAACACAAGAAGAAAGGACTACACTGAAAGAGAGAGTAAAGAGACGCAAGGAGGAACGAGAGGCAATAATGAAGATCAGCAGGACCCAGACACAGGAGGAAGGCAAACACACCCCGCAGAAACTCCTGCAGAAGGACTCCAACCACGACAATCCCAACACAACTGAACAATCTAAGCCAGAACCCACACACTGTTCCCTCTGCCACCAACCCCCACATCACAAACCTCACCCCAACAGCTGCTCCCTATGGGCATTCTGACCCACCCCCTTCATCACAAATCCCACCCACACCACAGCCCCCCATAGGCCCCCACCAAGCCTCTCACTCCCCCAACCCTAATATTCTCTCAGGACCACAGTGACAGAAAGGAAGCTGAAGGTTTGGTACACAAACGTGGATGGAATAACGAATAACTATGAGGAGTGGCACGAAAGAATCAGCGAGAAATCCCCAGACATCATAGCAGTCACAGAAACGAAACTGGCTGAGACAATAACAGATGCAATCTTCCCACCGGGATATCAGATCCTGAGGAAAGATAGAAGGAGTAGAGGGGGAGGAGGGGTTGCACTGCTCATAAAAAACCGATGGGGATTTGAGGAAATGGAAGGCATGGACATGATTGGAGAAAGGGACTACATAGTAGGTAAAATTCAGTCTGGAGAACATAAAGTAGTCATTGCAGTGATGTATAACCTACCACAGAACTGCAGGAGGCAAAGAGAACAACAGAGCGATGGTGGACACACCTCATGCATCAACATGTCAGGGACACTACCAGAGAGAGAGGGGAGGATGAGCCAGCAAGACTGGATCTTATGTTCACCCTGAGCAGTTCAGACATTGAGGACATCACTTACGAGAGGCCCCATGGAGCTAGCAATCACGTGGTTCTGAGTTTTGATTATATTTATTAATCTGAACATGATACAGTGAAGTACAAAGGAATACAGTTATTACAGTGCATTTGTACACGCCAAAGCCCATTGTATGCAGAGCTTAAAATTAACTTAAGATTAGCTAAGCAATGATATATTCAGTGGTAAAAACATTATTGTAAACAGATAACAATTTAGCGCAAATGAGCATTACAAAGACAGGTTATATGGTCATTTACTGTGTTGCTGAGCATTCAGTAGAATGGAGTATTCTGCTAGGTAATGTTATTAAAAAATAAAGTTTGATTGGGTCACTGGTTAGACATTTATGAGATACAATAATGAGAAACATTTATGAGATACAATTTATGAGATACAATTATTCAGTATTTATTTAGTTGTCGGTAAGTGATTTTTGAGAAGAGACTTGAATTTATAAACAGACAGTGTTTCTTTTATATTCACAGGTAATGAATTCCAGATTTTATGGCCTTTTATGTGCATTGAGTTTTTGCATAGCGTGAGATGGACACGAGGAACATCAAAAAGTGATCTGTGCCTTGTGTTATGGTCATGTGTTCTGTTGAGGTTGGTAAGGAGACGTTTGAGGGGAGGGTTAATATCAGAGTTAAGTGTTCTATGTATGTAGTAGCTGCAGTGATAAGTATGGATGTTTTGTATGGTGAGTAGGTTTAGTTTTGAATATTGGTGGAGTGTGCTGTCTGTAGTGGGAATTTGATATCATTCTGACTGCAGCCTTTTGTTGGGTAATTAATGGTCTGAGATGGTTTATTGTTGTTGAGCCCCATGCACAAATTCCATAGGTGAGATAGGGGTAAATAAGTGAGTGATATAGGGCTGACTGTGGAACATAGTACCGTATCTTTGATAGTACGCCTACGGTCTTGGAAATTTTTTGGGAAATTTGTTGTATATGTGTTTAAAATTTGAGTCTATTATCAAGGTGGATTCCTAAGAATTATTCCTCTGTGAGTTTTGTGATAGGTGATCCGTTTATCATTATGTTAAGAGGGACGTCTGTAGCTCTGTTACCAAACTGAATGAAATAGGTTTTGTCAATGTTTAGAGTAAGTTTGTTAGTACTCATCCAGGTAGATATTTTATGTAATTCGGTATTTACAGTATTGGCTAACGTGACTGGGCTCTGGTGAGAGAAGACGTATTTAGTGTCATCTGCAAATAGTGTGGGTTTGAGTAGTTGCGATGCATTTGGTAGGTCATTTATGTATATGAGAAAGAGAAGAGGGCCTAGGACACTTCCCTGTGGGACACCAACTGTAATTGGCTGTGCTGAAGAGTTTGCCCCGTTTGTGTACACATATTGGCTTCTGTTGCTGAGGTAAGACTTTAGGTAGTTGAGGGAGTGCCCTCTTATACTATAGTGGGACAATTTTAGATGGAACAAGTCATGGTCAACTGTATCAAAAGCTTTACGTAAGTCAATGAAGATCCCCAGCGGGACTTCTTTTTTCTCTATTGCAGTGTATATGTGTTCTAGCATGTGTATAATAGCATCATTAGTATTTTTATTAGGCCTGAGCCCAAATTGACAGGGGTTGAGTATGTTGTGGGAGATGAGGTAGGAATAGATTCGCTTATGAATTAATTTTTCAAAGATTTTAGAGAGAGGGTGTAAGTTAGATATTGGCCTATAGTTATTCAAGTCTGTTTGGTCTCCTTTATGGATCGGGGTGACCCTTGCTATTTTGAGAACTGTAGGGAAGGTAGAGGATTCTATGGATTTGTTAAAGAGTGTTGCAATGATTGGTGATAGTACTTGTGACGCTTTTTTGTATATAAAGGGTGGTAAGGTATTTAAATCTCCTGTATTGTTTTTTAGTTTGTTGATAATAAGGGAGACTTCAGTAGGGTTAGTCGGAGCTAGGAACAGTGTGTTCGGGTAGTTGCCAGTGAGGTAGTCATTGGGTGGGGTATCTGAGCTTGGGATTTTATTGGCAAGGTTTTTTCCTATAGTGGAAAAGAAATTATTGAGTCTGTTTGCTGTTTCAGTTCGTGGGATTTGGGGTTCATGTGGTTTTGTTAATTCAATTTTGCTATTTCGTGATATCTTTTTTGTTCCTAGAATTTCTGATAGGGTCTTCCAGGTCTTTTTTATATCACCTCGTAAGTTGGATAATCTGTTCTCATAATGCAGTTTTTTTGCCCTTCTTATCAGGCTGGTTAGGATTGACGAGTAACGTTTTGTTTGGTCTCTGGTTATGTGACCCATTCTGTACTGTTTTCGTATAGGTGCTTTGTATTTATGGATTTGAGGATGCTGGGTGTTAGCCAGGGACTGTTCAGTCTCTTAGCTGTCATCTGTTTCGTTTTTTGGGGCAGTGCTTGTTATAAAGGTATTGGGTCTTTTTTAGAAAATTATTAATACATTTGTCAATATCTGTATAGATTTCTAGCTCAGTGTGCCAGTCAATGTTTGTCACTGCTGCTGTGAAGTTATTGATAGCTGCCTCATTGTGAAGACTGAAAGTGACTTTAGTAGTGTCTTGGGGTAATTTGCCAAGGTGTGTGATGAGGAAAGTAGGGTAATGATCTGTGGTATTATCTGTGATTATGCCTGATTTTAAAGGGGATATGGTGTTGGTCCAGATGTGGTCTAGTAGGGAAACACTAGTCTCTGTAACTCTTGTAGGTTTTGTTACTGTTGGTAGCAACATACAGTTACTCATAGTGTTTGTGAATTCAGTAACGTGTGGGTCCTGGTCTTGCAGGAGATTTATACTGAAGTCACCTGAGAGTAGTAAGTGATCTTTGTTCATGCGTGCATCAGTTATCATACTTCCTAGGTTGTCACTAAAATGGCTAATGTTTGACTGTGTTACTCTGTAGATGTTTATTACTGTGAGAGGTTTTTGTAGGTATTTGGATTTGAATTTAGCTTTTATATATTCCCCATGTTCATCCCTTGTGCAAGTATTAGTGATACATTCTAGTTAGTCTGAGTAGTATATAGCTGTGCCACCCCCTTGTTGATCTGGCCTACAGTTGTGTATGGCTGTGTAACCAAGAATGACATAGACATCTGTAGTATCAGGCTTTAGCCAGGTTTCGGTGAGAGTAATGATGGATATACTGGAATGCAGAGAATTTAGTAATGCTATAGTAGATATAGTAGAGTTACAAGTGGAGAAGGTAACAGGAATTGAATGGGAAAAGCCAAACTATGAAAGTGGGGACTACACAGGAATTAGGAACTTCCTGCAGGAGGTTCAGTTGGACAGAGAACTGGTAGGAAAATTAGTAAACGAGATGATGGAATATGTAACAAAGTGCAAGGACGCAGAGGAAAGGTTTGTTCCCAAGGGAAATATAAATAATAGGAAGACTAAAGTGAGTCCAAAGTTTACCCGAAGGTGTAGGGAGGCAAAAACTATGTGCACCAGAGAATGGAAAAGGTACAGGAGGCATAGGACCCAGGAAAATAAGGAGATTAGTGGAAGAGCCAGAAACGAGTATGCACAGATAAAGAGGGAGGCTCAGCCACAGTACGAAAACGACATAGCATCGAAAGTCAAGTCTGACCCGAAACTGCTGTATAGCCACATTAGGAGGTAGACAACAGTCAAAGACCAGGTGATAAGGCTGAGGAAAGAAGGTGGGGAACTCACAAGAAATGATCAAGAAGTATGTGGGGAGCTCAATATGATATTCAAGGAAGTATTTACAGTGGAGACAGGAAGGCCTCTGGGGGGACAGAACAGAGGGGGGCACCAGCAAGGAATATACCAACAAGTGTTGAATGACATACATACAAATGAGGAGGAGGTGAAAAAGCTGCTAAGGGACATTGATACCTCAAAGGAAATGCGACCAGACAACATCTCCCTGTGGGTCCTTAGAGAGGGAGCAGATATGCTGTGTGTGCCACTTACCACAATCTTCAACACATCCCTGGAAACTGGGCAACTACCTGAGGTATGGAAGACGGCAAATGTAGTTCCCATTTTTAAAAAAGGAGACAGAAAAGAGGCACTAAACTATAGACCTGTGTCAGTGACGTACATAGTATGCAAAGTTATGGAGAAGATTATCAAGAGGAGAGTGATGGAGCACCTGGAACGGAACAAGAGTACAAATGCCAACCAGCACGGATTCATGGAAGGCAAATCCTCTTTCACAAACCTTCTGGAGTTTTATGATAAAGTAACAGAAGTAAGACACGAGAGAGAGGGGTGGGTTGATTGCATCTTCTTGGACTGCAAGAAGGCCTTTGACACAGTTCCTCACAAGAGATTAGTGCAGAAGCTAGAGGATCAGGTGCATTTAACAGGAAGGGCACTGCAATGGATCAGAGAACACTTGACAGGGAGGCAACAGCGAGTCATGGTACGTGATGAGGTATCGCAGTGGGCACCTGTGATGAGCGGAGTCCCACAGGGGTCGGTCCTAGGACCAATGCTATTTTTGGTATATGTGAACGACATGATGGAAGGGTTAGACTCAGAAGTGTCCCTGTTTGCAGATGGTGTGAAGTTAATGAGGAGAATTAAATCAGATGAGGATCAAGCAGGACTTCAAAGAGACCTGGACAGACTGGACACCTGGTCCAGCAACTGGCTTCTCGAATTTAACCCCACCAAATACAAAGTAATGAAGTTCGGGTAAGAGCAAAGAAGACCGCAGACAGAGTATAAGCTAGGTGGCCAAAGACTGCTAACCTCGCTCAGGGAGAAAGGTCTTGGAGTGAGTATAACACCGAGCATGTCTCCGGAAGCACACATCAACCAGATAACTGCTGCAGCATATGGGCTCCTGGCAAACCTGAGAACAGCGTTCCGATACTTTAGTAAGGAATCGTTCAAGACACTGTACACCGTGTATGTCCTGCCCATACTGAAGTATGCAGCACCTGCTTGGAACCCACACTTGATCAAGCAAGTCAAGAAATTAGAGAAAGTGCAAAGGTTTGCGACAAGGTTTGTTCCAGAGCTAAGGAGAATGTCCTATGAAGAAAGGTTAAGGGAAATCGGCCTGACGACACTGGAGGACAGGAGGGTCAGGGGAGACATGATAGCGACATATAAAATACAGCGCGGAATAGACAAGGTGGACAAGACGGAGCCAGTGGGGGGGCACAGAAAAAAGAGGTCAAAATTTGGAAGTTGAAGATCAGATAAGCCAAAGGGATGTTAGAAATTTTTTTCGTCAAAAATTGTCAGGCAGGAAAAAGCCTAGAAAATGACGTAGGGAGGGGGGAACCATAATAGTTTTTAAGATGGGGGGTTTTGATAAACCCATGGAACAGAGAGAGAGAGGCCCCAGTACCCACCGGGAAGAGGCGGGGCCAGGAGCTAAGACTCGACCCCTGCAGCCACAAATAGGTAGGTGGTACACACACACACACAAAGGTTTTCAACAAGGGTGGTTCCCGAGTAAGGGGAAAGCCCATGAAGAAAGGTTAAGGTAAATCGGCTGACAAACATGGAGGACAGGGGGGTTAGGGGGGACTGATAACGACATAGAAATACTCATGGAACAGACAGGTGGGCAGAGACAGGGGGGTTCCCGTGTGGGACACAGGGAAAAAAGGGGTCACAAGGGGAAATGAGTTTTTGGAAGTGGGAAAAGTTTGGGAAACGATGTAGTGGAGGCAGGAACTTACGTAGTTTTAAGAGAGGGAAGCGAGGTAAATTTAAAAACGACAACCACACGGGTTATGGAAAGGGAATCCTGGTCCAACCTTCTATAGCTTTAGACAAAGTTACGAAGTAGCACGAGAGAAGGGGGGAGTTGATTGCATTTTCTTGGACTGCAAGAAGGGCCTTTAAAACTTCCCTCACAAGAGTTAGTCAGAAATAGAGGTCAGGCCGTAAAATGGGAAAGGCACTGCAATGGATCGAGAATCTTAAGGGAGGCAAAAAATGGTATGGTACATGAGGGGTATCATGTGGGCCCCTTTGGACGAGGGGGACCCCACAGGGGTCGGTCGTAAGCCCAGTGCTATTTTGGTTATATAAATGACATGATGGAAGGGATGGATCAGAGGTGCCCCTTTTCGCGGGATGATGTGCATTAAAAGAGGAGAATTTAAAATCAGATGGGACAGGCAGTATTAAAAAAAAGACCTGGAAGGCTGGAACATGGTCCGCATCTTTCGAATTAACCCTGCCAAATGCAAAATCATGAAGTGGGGGAAGGGCCCAAAGAAGCCCGAACAGAGTTAGGTAGGAGGCCAAAGACCGAAACCCTCGTAAGGAGAAAGTTTGGGGGTGTATAACCCGAGCACGTCCTGGAAACACCACAACCCGTTTCAGCTGCAGCTATGGGTGCCCGGAAAATGAGAATGCATTCCAATTCCCAAGTAAGGAAACTTTTCAAGACACTGAAATGGGGACGTCAAACCCAACTGAAATATCAAAACAAGTTTTTGGGAAACCCCTGGGTAAGCACGTTAGAAATTAGAGAAAGTGCAAAATTAGCGACAAGTTTAGTTCCGAGTAAGGGGAAGTCCCACGAAGAAAGATTTAAAGGGGAAAACGGGAACGACATGGAAGAAGGGGAAATTTGGGGAAAATGATAAACGACATACAAATGCTGAGTGGAATAGACAAGGTAAACAGAGACAAGATGTTCCAGAGAGGGGACACAGAAACGAGGTGTCACTCTTGGAAGTTGAAGACTTAGATGAGTCACAGGGATCTTAGGAAGTATTTCTTCCGTCATAGAGTTGTTAGGAAGTGGAATAGTCTGGCGAGTGATGTAGTGGAGGCAGGAACCATACATAGCTTTAAGATGAGGTATGATAAAGCTCAGTGAGCAAGGAGAGAGAGGACATAGTAGCCTTCAGTGAAGAGGCGGAGCCAGTAGCTGAGTCTCGACCTCTACAACCACAATTAGGTGAGTACAATTAGGTGAGTACACACACACATCTACACACCTACATACAGTATTTGGTACTTAAATTCAGAAGCTGGGGCAGGTACGCAGGTGTGTCTATTAGACTAGTGCCACTGGAGAGAACAATAAATAGTGAGGGTTACATTCTACTAGGAAAGAACTGTCTACTAAATATAAATTAGGATACGAAAACTTGAATCTGGTGTAGTCTACTTGGCCTCACTAACGCTACTCACACACACAACATGTGAGAACATGTTGTGCGTACACACTCATGTACATGAACCATTGAACCATGTGAATGTTGATGTCTCACACCTACACTCTAACCACCCTATGCCACACATACTCCCCCACACTCCTCCCCTCTCACTCTCACACTCTCACAATTTCTCTCTCTCTCTCTCTCTCTCTCTCTCTCTCTCTCTCTCTCTCTCTACTCTCTCTCTCTCTCTCTCTCTCTCTCTCTCTCTCTCTCTCTCTCTCTCTCTCTCTCTCTCTCTCTCTCTCTCTCTCTCTTCTCTCTCTCTCTCTCTCTCTCTCTCTCTCTCTCTCTCTCTCTCTCTCTCTCTCTCTCTCTCTCTCTCCTCTCTCTCTGTCTTCCTCTCCTCCTCTTCCTCTTCCTTCTCGACTGCGATAGAACACAAGAAGAAAGACAGAAACTGAAAGAGAGGGTACATAGACACAAGGGAAAACACGAGGCAAATTCGGAGATGAGCACGAGAACCAGACTCAGTAGAAAGAGCAAATACAACCTCCCTCAGAACCACCCACAGAAGGACCTCAACCATGACAACCCCAATGCAACCAAACTATCTAACTCAAAATCCACACATTGTACCCTCTGCTCCCACCCCCTCATCACAAACTCTACCCCCACAGCAACCCCCCATAGTTCCCCACTAGGTCTCCTGCTCCCTCAACCCCAACATTCTCCCATACCACAGTTTTAGAAAAGAAGTTGAAGGTTTGGTATACGAATATGGATGGAATAAATAAATATGAGTGGCATGAAAGAATCAAGGAGACATCCCCAGAGATCATAGCAGTCACACAAACGAAACTCACTGTGATGATAACATAGATTCTTCCCACCCAGATATCAGATCCTGGAGAAAGATAGAGAGAGCAAAGGAGGGGGGGGGGATTTGCACTGATGATTAAAAAACAATGGGGATTTGAGAAAATGGAAGGAATGTATGAAATAGGCAAAATAACTATATAGTAGGTACAATTCAATCTGGGGAACATAAGGTAATCATTGCAGTGATGCATAACCTGCCACAGAACTGCAGGAACCCAAGAGAAGAATATGAAGAGAGCTACAAAGCAATGGTGGACACACTAGCTGAGGTGGCCAGAAGAGCTCACACGGGTAAAGTGAAGTTACTAGTTATGGGCTATTTCAATCACATGGAGATTGATTGGGAAAACCTGGAGCCACTTGGGGGGTCCTAAAACATGGAGAGCCAAGATGATGGATGTGGTACTGGAAAACCTCATGCATCAACATGTTAGGGATACTACCAGAGAGAGAGGGGGGGAGGATGAACCAGCAAGACTGGACCTCATGTTCACCCTGAGTAGCTCAGACATTGAGGACATCACATATGAAAGACCCCTTGGAACTAGTGATCACATGGTTCTGAGCTTTGAATACATAGTAGAGTTACAAGTGGAGAGAATAACAGCAATAGGATGGGAAAAACAAAACTACAGAAGGGGTGACTACACAGGCATGAGGAACTTTCTGCAGGAGGTTCAGTGGGAAAGAGTATTGGTAGGAAAATCAGTAAATGAAATGTAGCAACAAAATGCAAGAAGGCAGAGTAAAGATTTGTACCCAAGGGAAACAGAAATAATGGGAAGACCAGAATGAATCCATGGTTTACACATAGGTGTAGGGAGGCAAAAACTAAGTACACTAGAGAATGGAAAAAGTAAAGAAGACAAAGGACCCAGAAAAATAAAGAGATTAGTCGAAATGCCAGAAACGAGTATGCAAAGATAAGGAAGGAGGCACGGCGACAGTACGAAAATGACATAGTTTCAAAAGTCAAGTCTGACTCGAAGCTGTTGTACAGCCACATTAGGAGGAAGACAACAGTCAAGGACCAGGTAATCAAGCTGAGGAAAGAAGGTGGAGAGCTCACAATAAACGACCAAGAAGCATGTGAGGAGTTCAGCATGAGATTTACAGTAGAGATAGAAAGGACTCCCAGAAGTCAGAACATGGTGGGAACACCAACAAGGGATATACAAACAAGAGTTGGATGAAATACACACAACCGAGGAGGAGGTGAAGAAGCTGCTAAGTGACCTTGATACTTAAAAGGCGGTGGAACTGGGCAACATCTCTCCATGAGTCCTCGTAGAGGGAGCAGAGATGTTGTGTGTGCCACTAACAACAATTTTCAACACATCCATTGAAACTTGGCAACTACCTGAGGTATGGAAGACGGCAAATGTAGTCCCCATTTTTAAGAAAGGAGACAGACACGAGGCAGGCACTAAACTATAGACCAGTGTCACTGACGTGTATTGTATGCAAAGTCATGGAGAAAATTATCAGGAGAGTGGTGGAGCACCTAGAGCAGAACAAGCTTATAAACGACAACCAGCACGGATTCATGGAAGGCAAATCCTATGTCACACACCTACTGGAGTTTTATGACAAGGTAACAGAAGTAAGACATGAGAGAGAAGGGTGAGTAGACTGCATTTTCTTGGACTGCAAAGAGGCCTTCGAGATGTGCATAAGCTAGAAGGATCACGCACGAATAACAGGAAGACCACTGCAATGGATCAGAGAATACCTGATAGGGAGGCAGCAACGAGTCATGGTATGTGGGCGCCTGTGATGAGCGGGGTCCCACAGGGGTCAGTCCTAGGACCAGTGCTATTTTTGGTATATGTGAATGATATGATGGAAGGGATAGACTCAGAAGTGTCCCTGTTTGCAGATGATGTGAAGTTAATGAGGAGAATTAAATTGGATTAGGATCAGGCAGGACTACAAAGAGACCTGAACAAACTGGAAGCTTGGTCCAGCAACTGTCTCCTAGAATTTAACCCCACCAAATTCAAAGTCATGAAGATCGGGGAAGGGCAAAGAAGACCGCAGACAGAGTATAGGCTAGGTGGCCAAACTCTGTAAACCTCATTACAGGAAAAGGATCTTGGGGTGAGTATAATACCGAGCACATCTCCTGAGGCGCACATCAATCAGATAACTGCTGCAGCATATGGGCGCCTGGCAAACCTGAGAATAGCGTTCCGATATCTAATTAAGGAATCGTTCAAGACACTGTACACCGTGTACGTCACTCCCATATTGGAGTATGCAGCACCAGTTTGGAACCCACACCTGGTCAAGCACGTCAAGAAATTAGAGAAAGTGCAAAGGTTTACAACAAGGCTAGTTCCAGAGCTAAAGGAAATGCCCTATGAAGAAAGGTTAAGGGAAATCGGCCTGACGACACTAGAGGACAGGAGGGTTAGGGGAGACATGATAACGACATACAAAATACTGCGAGGAATTGACAAGGTGGATAGTGACAGGATGTTCCAGAGATGGGACACAGAAACATGGGGTAACAGTTGGAGGTTGAAGACTCAGCTGAGTCAAAAAGATGTTAGGAAGTGTTTCGTTAGTCATAGAGTTGGCAAGTGACGTAGTGGAGGCAGGAACCATACATAGCCGTTACGGCTTTGTCAAGCCGTAACGGCTTGACAAAGCTCCTGGAGGCGAAACGTTACCACAATAAAATGTCACATTAGTTGCACTTGTCTCCTTTTATTTTACAACCAAAGTTATTGAACCCATTCCTAGCATCCTGGAATGGCTCAGATAACTTTAAAAATCCTCAGTGGTTAGAGCTTCAAACGTTCACAAAGGCTTCCAAAAAATGATGGACGAGAGTGAAGCTGAAATATATAGATGCGGAATGAAATTTTGATTTCTGCCAAGTCACGTTAAACAAATTCCAGTTTACTTCTTCTGAACGGCTTTAATATTTAATGGCTGATGCATTTTAGAGCCAGGATAGTACCTATAAACTTTCATTTTTGAGCAATAAATTTTATTGATATAAAATTGTAAAAAAAAAAAATAAAACAAAGCCTGGAATCGTTGGACTCGGTGCCATAACTGAAGAATGACTTACGTGATCGGCTTGACATTTTCACCACAAGAATGATAGCCATAAATCTAGTATGAATAGGAGCAAATTTGAAATTTTACTGAAATATTTAAGAAACTTAGTACTGCTGAAATCAAATGCATTACTATACTTTTTTTAGATAGGCTTCAAATTTGTTCAAAGTTGGCATTTGTTTCTGGATGTTAATGGGCGACGAGGGAGTTCATCATCCTCAACTGATGTTCGTCTTCCTTTGAACCGAGAAAACTATTCAGAACACTGTGTCTTACACAGCTTCGTTGCCAAATTCTTGCTGAAGCTTTTTTTGTGAATTTCAGTTAATCCTTCTACCAAACCTGAAGCAAAATTTCACACACTGACGACGTGACAAGAAGTGTATGCAATAATTTCACAAAAATCATTCCAAACTTAACGGAAAAATATATTTCATTGTGTTGGTTTATTATTAAATTATTGTAAATTTATCTAAAATATATTTAGTTGGATTAGGCTAAATTAAATTGCACTTGTTATGATAAAGTTAAGTAAGTTTTCTAAGGATCATATGGTACAAAATTATTAATTTTTACATTAAGATAAATGAAAAAATATATCTTGAAATGTAAAAGAGAAAATATTAGAAAGTACTTTATATATATATTATATATATATATATATATATATTATATATATATATATATATATATATATATATATATATATATATATATATATAAACACATAGGCTGTTTCTCACCAAGGAAGGCTAACCTGAAAAAGAAAAAAACACTTTCATCATCATTCATTCCATCACTGTCTTTCAGAGTGCAGACACTGCAATTACCACCTCCAGGACTCAAGTCCTGCTAACACATATCCCTACATTCCTTCATAAATGTGAAAATGTGACTTTATTCACTCTCCAGCAGCATGTCAAGTCTTAAAAACCATTTGCCACAACTTGCTCCTAATACACTCACGTTTGCTGGAAGTCCAAGCCCCTCGCACACAAAACCTCCTTTACCCCTCCCTCCAACCTTTCCTAGGCTGACTCCTACCTCACCTTCCTTCCCCTACAGATTTATACTCCCTACAAGTCATTTTATTATCTTCCATCCTTTCTAAATGTCCAAAATAATCTAAGAACTACTCCTCATCCCTCTGGATAATATTTCTTCAAAACCTCACACCTTTTAATTTCCGAACCACAGATTCTCTACATAATATTCACACCACACATTGCCCTCAGACAAGACATCCCCACTGTTTCCAACATTCTACTTGTTGCAACATTCACCACCCATGCTTCACACCCACATAAGAGCATTGGTACGACTGTACTCTCATACATTCCCCTCTTTGCTTCCATGGATAACTTTCTTTGTCTCCACAGACTCCTCAATGCACCACTCACCTTTTTTCCCTTCATCAGGTCTATGATTCACCTCATCTTTCATAGATCCAGCAGCCGATAAGTTAACTTCCATATATCTGAACACATTAACTTCCTCCATACTCCTTCCCTCAAATCTGATATCCAATCTTTTATTGCATATTTTTTTTGTTATGCTCATCACCTTGCTCTTTCATATTTTCAATTTTCTTCTGTTACATACCCTTCCAAATTCATCCACCAACCTCAGCAACTTCTCTTCAGAATCTCCCAAAAGCACAGTGTCATCAGCAAAAGCCACCTGTGACAACTCCTAATATTAAACTGTTAGATTATTTATCTCTTAATTCCTCACCACTTCGAACACCTGAGCATTCACTTCTCTCACAACTCCATCTATAAACATATTTAACAATCATGGTTACATTATGCATCCCTTTCTAAGCCTTACTTTTACTTGGAAACTGAACCTCACTGTCCTCGTGAAAACTCTTCACTGCTTCAGTAACCTACCACCTACTCTATACACTTGCAACCTTGCCACATTGCTCTCCTATCCACCATATCATGTCTTTTCCAAAGTCAAATATGCAACTAAAACCCCTTTACCCTTATTTAAATGCTGTTCGCTTATATGTTTCACTGTAAACAGTTGGTCTACAGATCGTAAAGCCTCCCTGTTCATCTGCGATCCTGCTCTCTGGCTTACTCTTAAGTCTTTCAATAATAACTATACCATACACCTTACCAGGTATACTCAACAGGCTTATTCCCTTATAATTTTTACACACTCTTTTGTCCCCTTTGCCTTTATACAAATGAACTATGCATGCTCTCTGCCAATCCTCAGGTACCTCTCCCTCGCTCATATACATAATAAATAAAAACACCAACCATTCCAGAACTATATCTCAACCTGTTTTTAAGATTTCTGTCCTGATCCAATCAATCCCAGCTGTTTTACCCTCTTTCATTCTACCCACAGCTTCACATACCTCCCCCACATTCATACCTGGTTTTTCCTCACTTCCCTGGCCAGTGCACAAAATTACAGCTTCGTTTCTTCATAAACATCTAGCAGTTCCTCAAAATAACTTTCCTCTTCTGTTTTTAACTGTTAATCCATTCGTTACCTAGATTTTCTCAACTTATTAATCTCGGTCCAAAACTTTTTCTTATACTCAGCAAAATTTATTGACAGCATCTCTTCCACTCTCTCATTTTATCTCCTTTTGCATTCCTTCACCACTCTTTTAACCTTTCCTTTTCTCTCCATATGCTCCTCCCTCCTTATATCATATCATTATCTCTCTTACCACTCTCTTTACCTCGTCATTCCACCAATCACTACTCTTCCCTTTTACACCCACCTCCCTATATTCACAAACTTCTACCGAACAATCTAATATTGCTTTCTTAATTGTACCTCTTACACTCTAATACTACATTCTTAAATCTATCTCAAACCTCTTCAACCTCATTACCTCTACTCTCACTAGTCCATCTTTCTACCAATAGTTGCTTATATCTTACCTAACTGCCTCCTCCATTAGTTTATCAATCTTCACATTTTTCTCTTACTTTCTGATACCATTCTTATTATATCCCATCTACCTTTAACTCTCACTGAAGCACAATTAAAAAAATGATCTGATATATCTGTTGCAACTCTATAAATATACACATCCTGACGTCTATCCATCAACCTTGTATCTACCAACTCATAGTCCAGCAAACTACTGTCATTATTCCCAGATTATATCTAGTACATATACTTATTTTTTTAAATATGTATTACCTATTATCAAAGCCCTTTCTATACAAAGTTCAGTCAAAGACTCCCCATTATCAGAAACTTACCTACCACGCTCTTTATCACTATTTCTCCCAGTTTTGAATTTAATATTAATAAGAGTAAGAAAAATCTTTATTTCTGCAAATACATGTACAAGGTATACAGACCATAGCTGACATCAATGACATAGTACTATATAGAAAGTCCCTTGTTATGCAGAGTACATAAGGCAAATTAGGCCAATTTTGTCCCCAGAATGCATTCCACACCAGTCGACTAACATCCAGATACCTATTTTACTGCTAGGTGAACATGGACAGCAGATGTCTTAAGGAAACACGTCCTAATGTTTCCACCCGTACAGGGGAACCAACCCTGGACCTCAGTTTTTGAGCTGAGTGCTCTAGCAATCGAGCTACAGAACACCCTACCACAATTACTCTCTCAATTCAAAACTTCCTCACTCACTTGACATCTCCCAAAATCTCTCTCTCTCTCTCCTCTACACTCCTCTCTTCTCCAGGTGCACAAACGCTTATTGCATTTACACATTTATATCCCCTCTTCTCCTTCCATAACTGATCCTTCAACATTATTGCTACCCCCTTCCTTAGCTCAAATTTTCTCAGATACTCCTGACCTAATCCCATTTATTTCTCCCCACTCAAACTCTCCTACCTTTAGCTTCGTTTCACTTAGAGCCAGAATATCCAACTTCTTTTCATTCATAACATCAGCAATCATCTCTTTCTTATCATCTGCTTGACATCCTCGCACATTCGGACATCCCGGCTTTATCAAAATTGTCTTATTATTATTTTTAGAAAAAGGGGTTGCTAGCCCAGGGCTGCCAGACTTTTAGTCGCCTAACTTCAGGAGGAAAGATTATTTTTATTTTTCAGGAAAAAAAAAGTACAGATTGACAGATACATTTTTTTATTGAAAATGATTTAAAATGTTTTGTTTCTGGACCTAACTTAGAAACCTCACCTAACCTAACTTAGAAACCTCACCTAACCTAACTTAGAAACCTCACCTAACCTAACTTAGAAACCTCACCTAACCTAACTTAGAAACCTCACCTAACCTAACTTAGAAACCTCACCTAACCTAATTTAAACTAGCGTATTGTTTTGCTGAGTTCTGTATGGTTGTTTTAAATATATTTAATAATTCTTAAAATCAATGTTATATATTTTTTCCTGATGTTCAGATTGATTTCCTCTACCTACTTGGAGGATGTTCCGGGGGTCAACGCCCCCGCGGCCGGGTCCGTGACCAGGCCTCGCGGTGGATCAGAGCCTGATCAACCAGGCTGTTACTGTCTGGCGTACACAATTCAACATGCGAACTACAGCCCGGCTGGTCAGGAATTGACTTTAGGTATCCGTCCAGCTCTCTCCTGAAGACAACGAGGGGTCTATTGGTAATCCCCTGTACGTATACTGGGAGGCAGTTGAGCAGTCTTGTGCCCCTGACACTTATTGTGTTATCTCTTAGTGTACTCGTGCTACCCTGCTTTTAAATGGGGGATGTTGTATCGTCTGCTGAGTTTTTTGCTTTTGCTGGGAGTGATTTACGTGTGCAGATTGGGGAGTAGTCCCTCTAGGATTATGATGCATCTCTCTCGCCTGCGTTCCAAGGAGTGCAGTTCAAAGGACTTTAAATGTTCCCAGTAATTTAGGTGTTTGATTGTTCTCTTACATGCTGTGAAAGTTCTCTGTATATTCTCTAGAGCTGCAATTCTGCCTGTCTTGAAGGGGGCCGTTAGTGAACAGCAGTGTTCCAGCCAAGAGAGAACAAGTGATTCAAAGAGAATCATCATTGGCTTAGTATCCCATGTTTTGAAGGTTCCATTATCGTTTCCATCACTTACCTAGCAGATGTGATAGTGACATTGTTGTAATCTTTGAAAGTGAGATTCTCTGTAATTATTACTCCCATATCCTCCACGAAAGTTTTTCACTCTATTGTTTTATAAGAATTTGTTTTATACTCCAATCTAGTTTATATTTCTTCAAGTTTTCCATAGAGGAGTAATTGAAATTTGTCTTTGTTGAACTTTATATTGTTTTCTGTGGCCCATTTGAAGATTTGGTTTGGTAAGTAAAAGGACACAAATGCAACTAATGTGACATTTTATTGTGGCAACGTTTCGCTCTCCAGGAGCTTCTTCAAGCCGTTACAAACAATACATGGACACAGAGAAATAAATAGTATAAAATACCGACACATCAGACTTTTGGACTACCCATGGGTTCGCCACTTAGTGCCGTCCTGGCGAACCTATACATGGAACATCTGGAAGCCGAGCGTTATTTCTCTATTATTCCCTCTTTTGTCACCTGGCTCCGTTATGTTGACGACATTCTCATCATAACTCCCAGACGCTTCAACGTTCAAACTCTTCAATACAAGCTTAATCAGGTCGAGCCCTCTGTCCAGTTCGCACTAAAAGAAGAAATCGACAGCACTTCCTTTCCTCGATGTTTTTCTCTGCAAAGCTGACCATGAACTTCGTTTTAAAGTCTATCGAGAACCTACCAACCAACACGATCTTCTGCACTTCTACTCTCACCACGACACCAAAACTAAAGGTGGTGTAATTATAGGCTTTTTCCTGCGCGCACTTAGAATCTGCAGCAGTGAGTTCCTTGAGGAGGAATGCTCTCTTATTGAACAAGTATTTTCTGAACTCCTCTATCCTCGTCACTTCATTAGAGACTGCAGATGACGGGCATTTAAATATCTTTAACACACCCAGAAAAGACACTGCCGAGAAGAGATACATAGTCCTCCCCACCAACTCCATTGCCAAGCACGTTTCCAACATCTTTTCCAATACCTCATTCCAAGTATCTACCTCCACATCCACCACCATCAAGGACATTACCAATAATAGACAGGACAAGCTTCAGTCCTCTGCAGGGGTATACACAATTCCTTGTAATGACTGCAGCAAATTATACGCCAGCAAAACATTCAGAGACTTCCAAACCGTTTTTCAGAACACCAGTACGCAGGAAGATCTGACGATTTAAGGAGTGCCTGTGCTCAACACCGTAATTCACACAACCACTTAATCAACTACAGAAATACAAGACTTATCGCCAGAGAAGACAACACTCAAAGAATCCTGGAATCATCACTTATCGCCATATCCAACAACTTCAACCAGAACAACGGCTTCTATAACATAGCTGAACCACTTGCCAAGAAACTTCTTCATCGCTATCCCACATAAGAACATAAGAATGGAGGAACACTGCAGAAGGTCTACTCATATACTTATCCATTCCCTTTTTAAGTTAACCAAGGTTCTAGATTCTATCACCTTACTCGGAAGATTGTAACATACAGCATTCTCCAGTTAACACATTCTCCACCTGACCCAGCATTCTCCTATAGTAGTAGTGGTGGTGGTAGTGGTAGTGGTAGTGGTAGTGGTAGTGGTAGTGGTAGTGGAGTTGGTGGGCTTCGTGTTGAAGGTTATCATGGTTGGTGTGTGCACCATGGGCGCAGCGGTCACCAGGAACGGACAAAGTGACGCAGAGATCACCCGAGTTGCGCCAGGTAACGTCAGGATCACCAGGGTTGGACCAGGTAACGTCAGGATCACCAGGGTTGCACCAGGTAACGTCAGGATCACCAGGGTTGGACCAGGTAACGTCAGGATCACCAGGGTTGCACCACGTAACGTCAGGATCACCAGGGTTGCACCAGGTAACGTCAGGATCACCAGGGTTGCACCAGGTAACGTCAGGATCACCAGGGTTGGACCAGGTAACGTCAGGATCACCAGGGTTGGATCAGGTAACGTCAGGATCACCAGGGTTGCACCAGGTAACGTCAGGATCACCAGGGTTGGACCAAGTGATATAGAGCTCACCAGGGTTGGACCAATTGATATAGAGCTCACCAGGGTTGGACCAAGTAATATAGAGCTCACCATGATTGGACCAAGTAATATAGAGCTCACCAGGGTTGGACCAAGTAATATAGAGCTCACCAGGGTTGGACCAAGTAATATAGAGCTCACCAGGGTTGGAGCAAGTGATAGACGCATCACCAGGGGTGGGTCAGGTGACGTAGACATTACCAGGGGTGGGTCAGGTGACGTAGACATCACCAGGTGTGGGACAGAGAACGTAAGGAAAACTAGGGTTGGTCTAAGGTAGGTAGGGATCAGCAGGGTTAGTCTAAGGGAGGAAGGGATCAGTAGGGTTGGCGTAGGGGAGGTAGGAATCAACAGGGTTGGGCTAGGGGAGGTAGGTATCTACAGGTTGGCTAGGGAGGTAGGTATCTACAGGGTTGGGCTAGGGGAGGTAGGAATCAACAGGGTTGGGCTAGGGGAGGTAGGTATCTACAGGGTTGGGCTAGGGGAGGTAGGTATCTACAGGGTTGGGCTAGGGGAAGTAGGTATCTACTGGATTGGGCTAGGGGAGGTAGGGATTACCCGGGTTGGCCATGCGGACACGGCTATATTAGTATTAACTAGCACTTAATGTGGTACTTGAGAGAGAGAGAGAGAGAGAGAGAGGAGAGAGAGAGAGAGAGAGAGAGAGAGAGAGAGAGAGAGAGAGAGAGAGAGAGAGAGAGAGAGAGAAAGAGAGAGAGAGAGAGAGAGAGACAATGCATTTTGCACATGTTGCAGAAATCATTCTCCATGTTGATCTACTGTTGCAAATTTAAGAACCCAGACTAAAGGCTGTTGCAGAGTAGTGGTCCTCAACCTTTAAAAAACAGCTGATCTCATTATATGATAAAACGTGTGATGAAGTCAACATATTAACACAGTAAATAACATAACAACATTCACTCTTAATACCATGAGTAAACTTCAAGAATGAGTGAAAGTCAGTGCAATTTTTTTTCCCAAAAACACTCAGTTTTTTCTAAAATAATCATGATTCTCAGTAACTAACTGATTACTGATAAAGTGTAATATGTGTTACTTCTGTCAGCAACATTATTTACCTCTGTGTTGTATATCATTGGTATTCAACACCGACAAGATGATGAATTAGTCACATGTGCAATATCTTGACATCTTTATTTCTAGACGTTTCGCCATTCAGTGGCTTTATTAATATATATAGCAGATAGTGAAAGACGGTGGGTAGTCAGTCCCTTAGCCTAGGATCAGTCCCTCAGTCTAGACTGAGGGACTGATCACCTCATCTCCACTCTCTCCTGTATATGGCAATATAAACACAAATGCAGTATATATTTCTATAGTCTTCATATTCTGATAAAACTACTGGATGGAGAAACGTCTACAAATATACTCAGATGTTATACATGTATCTTATTCACTAGCTATGTGCTAGCTAGTTCGTACTGTAGATACACTACATATACATCTTTCATACACGTTCTGCTTTTGAGGTACAAAGCTTTTCATTTAACCACGGTACGGGCGGAGATTGAACTCGCGGTGAGAGAGTCGTAAAACTCCACGTACCGTGGTTTGTTTGCAATCGTGGCATAACAATTTCTTGAGTCACTTTTGATACAGGGTGGAGAGTCAGGTGAAGAATGTTGGGAAGGTTGGATCTGAGAGATACATCCATTTGTGACTTGATAGAGCTCACTGTGTGAGTGAAAGTACTCAATAATGACTTGCATTATACTATATTTTTTATTATTTTTTTAATCGTGTTAGTAATTTACACCATTTATCTCCACAAAGTTCTTGTGATGTGATCCAGAGTGCTCTCCAACACCGTACTTCTGAGAAATAGGCAAACTTTCATTGCCTATCAGGGAAATGATTTTGTTGTTACAAAAATAAAAATGTAATCGTTACTCTATCACTTATTCAATACTCATCATTCCTCTCCTATTTTTTCTCTTCTGTGAAACACAGGGTTTTGTTGAAGCCGTTTTTTTAACAGTAACTTCAAAAACGTTATAAGCACTGTCTCTTTCGCTGCGATTTTCAATATAATTCTGAGTCAAATACAGTGGGAGCAGTTGTAGTAGTGAAGTGAAGTAATCAGTCCTATATTTTACTCCTACTCCTGCTGCCTCTGTATTTGACTGAAGAAGTCTACTGTGTAGGCGAAACGTTTCAATAATAAAGATACCAACTGTTGCACATGTGTCCTAATCATCAACTTGTCGATATTTTAGACCATTTTCAACATCAATGTACTTCTATACTTCTACTGATTGTGTTTCAATAACTACATTATGCCTCTGCTATCACTGTGTATTTCTGCCTTCACTGGACCTCTATCATTCGCTGTGCTTCCCTTCCTTATTTCTAACCT
>NC_069403.1:10665299-10670299 GCF_026875155.1 Cherax quadricarinatus | reverse complement strand
TACAGGTGCTCCCACCCAGCTACTACTACATACAGGTATGCAGGGTTACAGGTGCTCCCACCAGCTACTACTACATACAGGTATCGTAGGGTTACAGGTGCTCCCACCCAGCTACTACTACATACAGGTATCGTAGGGTTACAGGTGCTCCCACCCAGCTACTACTACATACAGGTATCGTAGGGTTACAGGTGCTCCCACCCAGCTACTACTACATACAGGTATCGTAGGGTTACAGGTGCTCCCACCCAGCTACTACTACATACAGGTATCGTAGGGTTACAGGTGCTCCCACCCAGCTACTACTACATACAGGTATCGTAGGGTTACAGGTGCTCCCACCCAGCTACTACTACATACAGGTATCGTAGGGTTACAGGTGCTCCCACCCAGCTACTACTACATACAGGTATCGTAGGGTTACAGGTGCTCCCACGCAGCTACTACTACATACAGGTATCGTAGGGTTACAGGTGCTCCCACGCAGCTACTACTACATACAGGTATCGTAGGGTTACAGGTGCTCCCACCCAGCTACTACTAATACAGGTATCGTAGGGTTACAGGTGCTCCCACCCAGCTACTACTACATACAGGTATCGTAGGGTTACAGGTGCTCCCACCCAGCTACTACTACATACAGGTATCGTAGGGTTACAGGTGCTCCCACCCAGCTACTACTACATACAGGTATCGTAGGGTTACAGGTGCTCCCACGCAGCTACTACTACATACAGGTATCGTAGGGTTACAGGTGCTCCCACCCAGCTACTACTACATACAGGTATCGTAGGGTTACAGGTGCTCCCACCCAGCTACTACTACATACAGGTATCGTAGGGTTACAGGTGCTCCCACCCAGCTACTACTACATACAGGTATCGTAGGGTTACAGGTGTCCCACCAGCTACTACTACATACAGGTATCGTAGGGTTACAGGTGCTCCCACCCAGCTACTACTACATACAGGTATCGTAGGGTTACAGGTGCTCCCACCCAGCTACTACTACATACAGGTATCGTAGGGTTACAGGTGCTTCCCACGCAGCTACTACTACATACAGGTATCGTAGGGTTACAGGTGCTCCCACGCAGCTACTACTACATACAGGTATTGTAGGGTTACAGGTGCTCCCACGCAGCTACTACTACATACAGGTATCGTAGGGTTACAGGTGCTCCCACCCAGCTACTACTACATACAGGTATCGTAGGGTTACAGGTGCTCCCACCCAGCTACTACTACATACAAGGTATCGTAGGGTTACAGTGCTCCCACCCAGCTACTACTACATACAGGTATCGTAGGGTTACAGGTGCTCCCACCCAGCTACTACTACATACAGGTATCGTAGGGTTACATGTGCTCCCACCAGCTACTACTACATACAGGTATCGTAGGGTTACAGGTCTCCACCCAGCTACTACTACATACAGGTATCTAGGGTTACAGGTGCTCCACCCAGCTACTACTACATACAGGTATCGTAGGGTTACAGGTGCTCCCACCCAGCTACTACTACATACAGGTATCGTAGGGTTACAGGTGCTCCCACGCACTACTACTACATACAGGTATCGTAGGGTTATAGGTGCTCCCACCCAGCTACTACTACATACAGGTATCGTAGGGTTACAGGTGCTCCCACCCAGCTACTACTACATACAGGTATCGTAGGGTTACAGGTGCTCCCACCCAGCTACTACTACATACAGGTATCGTAGGGTTACAGGTGCTCCCACCCAGCTACTACTACATACGGTATCGTAGGGTTACAGGTGCTCCCACCCAGCTACTACTACATACGGTATCGTAGGGTTACAGGTGCTCCCACCCAGCTACTACTACATACAGGTATCGTAGGGTTACAGGTGCTCCCACCCAGCTACTACTACATACAGGTATCGTAGGGTTACAGGTGCTCCCACCCAGCTACTACTACATACAGGTATCGTAGGGTTACAGGTGCTCCCACCCAGTACTACTACATACAGGTATCGTAGGGTTACAGGTGCTCCCACCCAGCTACTACTACATACATGGTATCGTAGGGTTACAGGTGCTCCCACCCAGCTACTACTACATACAGGTATCGTAGGGTTACAGGTGCTCCCACCCAGCTACTACTACATACAGGTATCGTAGGGTTACAGGTGCTCCCACCCAGCTACTACTACATACAGGTATCGTAGGGTTACAGGTGCTCCCACCCAGCTATTACTACATACAGGTATCGTAGGGTTACAGGTGCTCCCACCCAGCTACTACTACATACAGGTATCTTAGGGTTACAGGTGCTCCCACCCAGCTACTACTACATACAGGTATCGTAGGGTTACAGGTGCTCCCACCCAGCTACTACTACATACAGGTATCGTAGGGTTACAGGTGCTCCCACCCACTACTACTACATACAGGTATCGTAGGGTTAAGGTGCTCCCACCAGCTACTACTACATACAGGTATCGTAGGGTTACAGGTGCTCCCACCCAGCTACTACTACATACAGGTATCGTAGGGTTACAGGTGTCCCACCCCAGCTACTACTACATACAGGTATCGTAGGGTTACAGGTGCTCCCACCCAGCTACTACTACATACGGGTATCGTAGGGTTACAGGTGCTCCCACCCAGCTACTACTACATACGGTATCGTAGGGTTACAGGTGCTCCCACGCAGCTACTACTACATACAGGTATCGTAGGGTTACAGGTGCTCCCACGCAGCTACTACTACATACAGGTATCGTAGGGTTACAGGTGCTCCCACCCAGCTACTATACATACAGGTATCGTAGGGTTACAGGTGCTCCCACCCAGCTACTACTACATACAGGTATCGTAGGGTTACAGGTGCTCCCACCCAGCTATTACTACATACATGTATCGTAGGGTTACAGGTGCTCCCACCCAGCTACTACTACATACAGGTATCGTAGGGTTACAGGTGCTCCCACCCAGCTACTACTACATACAGGTATCGTAGGGTTACAGGTGCTCCCACCCAGCTACTACTACATACGGGTATCGTAGGGTTACAGGTGCTCCCACCCAGCTACTTACTACATACGGTATCGTAGGGTTACAGGTGCTCCCACCCAGCTACTACTACATACAGGTATCGTAGGGTTACAGGTCTCCCACCAGCTACTACTACATACAGGTATCGTAGGGTTACAGGTGCTCCCACCCAGCTACTACTACATACAGGTATCGTAGGGTTACAAGTGCTCCCACCCAGCTACTACTACATACAGGTATCGTAGGGTTACAGGTGCTCCCACCCAACTACTACTACATACAGGTATCGTAGGGTTACAGGTGCTCCCACCCAGCTACTACTACATACAGGTATCGTAGGGTTACAGGTGCTCCCACCCAGCTACTACTACATACAGGTATCGTAGGGTTACAAGTGCTCCCACCCAGTTACTACTACATACAGGTATCGTAGGTTTACAGGTGCTCCCACCCAACTACTACTACATACAGGTATCGTAGGGTTACAGGTGCTCCCACCCAGCTACTACTACATACAGGTATCGTAGGGTTACAGGTGCTCCCACCCAGCTACTACTACATACAGGTATCGTAGGGTTACAGGTGCTCTAGTTGGTGTGCTACAATTACAGACTGCAACCTGACTGGTATAACTATCATATCAGAGTAGTCTGGGGTTCATGTAAGCTATCCTAGGATACTTAAAACAGGTACCTAGGGTCCTAACCCTTCTAGTACAGCTGTACAAGGTACACAGTGACTGCAACAGTTAGTGGTTTACTGATTAGGTAGTACAGTATATGATAATATAATGCATAGTAATGGGTTAAGAAAAATTCGACCTAGTTATTATAAAAAAGGAAAGTCGAATAGGAAGGATCACACAAACTACTAATTGACACTGAGAGTATCTGAATAGTTACAAGTCTGGGCCATCGGGTATACCGTAGACAACATCAGGCATACATGCTTCTATTCTTTGTGAAGGTTGTACACATCTACTTCTGTGTAAATGTCCACCTGTTTATGAACTTTACGACTACATGACCTGTTCTATCGGTTAGAAGCTTAAGGTGCCATTAACATCCCTAGTTATTTTACTCATCTATCTGCAAGTTGTAGGGCCGCCCCCCACCAAACCCCTACATGGTAGGTGTGGGGAGCTTGGTATGTGGTTGGTATTCCGGGTGCCCTCACCTTCAGTCAGAGGCTGTGCCACACGCTATCTTACTCTAAAAAAACTTACCCTAATTATCATGTTGTTGATTTGTAACTTAAGCATCCTGGATGATGCACGGACTTGAAAGTATGACTAAAGATTTACACCCCCCTCCCCCACCCGTATTGCTGTCTTAGAGGTACATTGAGTTACTCAACTATTAGTCAGGGTCTAATAGGGTTGTCTAGGTGTATTGGTCATTTAGAGAAATGGGCCAAAGTAATGGTGGAGAGTGAAAATCGTGGGGAAGGAAGCGGGTGGTCGCCTCGAAAAGGTTAGAGGGGTTAAGGGAGTTTGTGGCGAGGCTGGTTCAGCAAGCATGTGTGAGCAGGTAGAGTAATGCAGACGAATGGTTTTGACCTGACGAGTTTGAATGTGACAGTAAATTTGTGAAGGGTATTACCGGAGAAACCGGTCAGCGGCATCTTGAGTTATTTCTTTGGATGGAAGGTTGTTCACATTAGCTACATTCTGTATATAAATGATCCACTGTTGTATTGTAACTTCTTACGACACATGACCTGTTCCTAGCGGTTAGAAGCTTAAGGCTGGCCATTAACTATCTCCTAGTTATTTTACCTCATGCTATCTGCAAATCGTTGGGCCGCCCCCCACCAAACCCCTAATGGGGTGTGGTGTGGGGGGACTGGTATGTGGTTGTTATTCCGGTGCGCCTCACCTTCAGTCAGAGGCTGGTGTCACAGCGCTATCTTACTCTAAAAAAACTTACTCTATTTATCATGTTGTTGACTTTGTAACATTGCACAGCTCCTGATGAT
>NC_069403.1:10570299-10662799 GCF_026875155.1 Cherax quadricarinatus | reverse complement strand
CACAAGTACGCTCACACATTGAGTATGCTCCACTTTCTTGGTTTGCCTGTCCCCCCTCTCATCTGCTACTGCTTGACAGAGTAGAGAACAGAGCAAGACGTCTCATCTCTCTCCTGGACCCATCCTGGATAGATCTGTCATTTCAGCAGAGCCTTCAACATAGGAGGGATGTGGGTGGCCTTACTGTTATGTACAAGGCCAATATTGTCAAAGTACCACACTTGGATCCACTTCGAGGACAGCGTGAAACAAGCTTTTGTGCCACAAGACGGGCAGCAACTTCACTCTGGCTGTACCCTTCTCCAGAACATCATTCCATCTGAGATCATATATACCCAGGATGACTCGAGATAACGTCAGTTGATCAAATGAAAATGCTGGCCCACAGATGGTTCCAACTTCATCCTGTTCCCTACTTGTATGTCTCATAACAATAAAAATGCTTTCAAATGAGCTGATGTAGGTAACAGCTCTTAGCTTGTCAATAAAGTTAAGAATCCTTAACCTGTAAATAGCTTGTTAATAAAACTTGGGATCCTTAACCTTATCAAACCCTGTGTAAAAAATAAATAAATATATATATATATATTATATATAT
The DNA here is from genome assembly GCF_026875155.1 of Cherax quadricarinatus. Lineage (NCBI taxonomy): Eukaryota > Metazoa > Arthropoda > Malacostraca > Decapoda > Parastacidae > Cherax > Cherax quadricarinatus. The sequence goes on along the minus strand of NC_069403.1, from coordinate 10,662,201 downwards.
ATATATATATATATATATAATATATATATATATATATATATATATATATATATATATATATATATATATATATATGTCGTGCCGAATAGGCAGAACTTGCCATCTTGGCTTAAATAGCAACGCTCATCTTGCCATATAGGACAAGCGAAAATTTGTCTATGCAATAATTTCGCCAAAATCATTCTGACTCTAACGAAAATAATATATTTCACTGTGTTTGTTTAGTATTAAATTATTGTAAACAAATCTAAAATATATTTCGTTGGGTTAGGCTAAAATAAATTGCGCTTGTTATAGTAAGGTTAGGTAAGTTTTCTAAGTTCCTTTTGGTGCAAAATTATAAATTTTTACGTCAACATTAATGAAAAAAAATATATCCTTAAACGTATAAGAGAAAATTTTAGAAAGGTCTTAATTTTAAATGAGTTCTTGCTAATTGACCAGTTTTACATATTCGGGCACGACATATATATATATATATATATATATATATATATATATATATATATATATATATATATATATATATATATATATATATATATATATATTATATGTATGTATATATATAATATATATATATGTATGTATATATATATATATATATATAGTATGTATATATATATATATATATATATGTATATATATATATATATGTATATATATATATAATATATATATATATATATATATATATATATATATATATATATATATATATATATTAATATATATATATATACATAATATGTGTATGCATATATATATATGTCGTGCCGAATATGTAAAACTGGTCAATTAGCAAGAACTCATTCAAAATTAAGTCCTTTCTAAAATTTTCTCTTATACGTTTAAAGATATATTTTTTTCATTAATGTTGATGTAAAAATTTTTAATTTTGCACCAAAAGGAACTTAGAAAACTTACCTAACCTTACTATAACAAGCGCAATTTATTTTAGCCTAACCGAACGAAATATATTTTAGATTTGTTTACAGTAATTTAATACTAAACAAACACAGTGAAATATATTTTTTTCGTTAGAGTCAGAATGATTTTGGGGAAATTATTGCGTACACCAGGAGGCCTGGTCACAGACCGGGCCGTGGGGACGTTGACCCCCGGAACTCTCTCCAGGTAAACTCCAGGTACACAAATTTTCACTTGTCCTATATGGCAAGATGAGCGTTGCTATTTAAGCCAAGATCGCAAGTTCTGCGTATTCGGCACGACATATATATATATATATATATATATATATATATATATATATATATATATATATATATATATATATATATATATATATTTCATTATGTTTGTCTTTTATTAAATTATTATAAATTTATCTAAAATATATTTAGCTGGATTAGGCTAAATTAAATTGGGTTTGTTATAATAAGGTTAGGTAAGTTTTCTAAGGTTCTTTTGGTACAAAATTATTAATTTTTACCTTAACGTAAATGAAAATAATATATCTTTAGACGTATAAGAGAAAATTTTAGAAAGGACTTCATTTTAAATGAAGTATTTACTGAGATATCAGTCAGGATATTATCTGGTGGAATGAGATTATATTATAATTAAGGGGGAAGTGCTAAACCCGGAGGATTATACAGCACCTGGGGGGGGGATGTGGAAGGCATTCAGGCTTAATTCGGGGAACTGGAGCACAGTTCCAATTCCCTAAATCAAGAGCCCCTCACCAACATCAAGGAACCTTCCTTGAGGGGTGGTGGAATGAGAACTGCTCGAATTCTCTGTTTTCCAGTTGACAACGAGGTAATTATAATCAATAAAACAATTAACTATACTCGAGGTAACTAATAATGATTCGACATTACAGTCAATCGTTATTTTATGTTAATAAAGTGATCAATGAAAAAAAGAATTATTTATCAGATTTGATAACGAACAGTCGTCATGATCGTTTATCCATGTCAAGAAAAACATATGAAAAACATTTAACAGCGGTCTACCCACATACTTTTTAATGCAACAAGTGTGAATGCAGGCTTGATTACCAAACGGGTAAATCATCTAGATACGGCGAAGGTATAACAGCTATCATAGACAGAATAAAACATACCCACGAACTAGCAGCGTTAAATCTTGTGACTTCTCCACGGAGACTGAAACAGCAGTGCGATAAAACAACTGCTGCTCGTTCGTATCAAACCGGAATAAGAGACATTGCTGAGAAAGAAGCAGCAGGTCATGCGCTGCAAGCGCGCTTTGTTGCTTCTCTGGTGATCAAGTAGCCGTGTTTACGGTATATATAGTCCATGGAGTTGACTTCAGTTTTTCTGGATTATGGTGAAATTTTGTTTCAGTGTTATGCTTACTGCAGTTTATGTACATATTATTGCATGACGTATGAGTTTATTTGACAAGGAGATTATAGATCTGTGTATAACCTTTTGATGTTTGAGAAGAAATCAGTGTACTGTGAATTCACAGTAAGTATAGTCAAAGGTTTATGTAACTTCTGCTTATTCCTTGAGATTAAGTTGAACTTATTTCCTTATCTAAATTCTGAATATTTATATGTTTACCGCATCCTGTTGAGGTTGCCAACAATGGGCTACTGTTAGGCTAGCACTGAGTTACTATCAGAGTAGCAAAGGCAAACTTAACACATATGCACCCATCCTACGCTGCACCTAACCCTAACCAATCTGTCCTAACCCTAATCTTTCCTACACAACCCTAACCAGTCCTACAACACCCTATCCATTCTTGCATAATCCTGATAAATCCTACCCTACCTTACCTTACCCAGTCCTAAATCTGGCCACTCTTACATATCCCTGACCATTTGTATATAACCCTAATCATTTCTACACAATTCTGGGTATTTCTGTATAACCATGACCATGTTTGCATAACCTTGATGGTTCTAACATGGCAGTGACCGTTCGTGCCTACCCATGGCCATTCCTGAACAATCCTGGCCAATCCTGCATAACCCTGATCAATCCGACATAACCCTGACCAATCCTTCATAACCCTGACAAACCCTACATACGCAAACCTGACCAATCCTACATAACCCTGATCTTGTCTACATAACCCTGACGAATCCTAAATATCCCTAACCATTCCTACAGAACTCTGATTATTTGTTTATTCCTTGACAAATCCTAAACAACCCTGACCAAACCTACATAGACCTCACCAAGCCTACATACTACCGACTAACCCTATAACCCTGACTATTCCACCTATCTACCCCTCCCCCACGAGCTAGTGCTGTACCGCAGCCCTACAGCACTTACTGAGTAGATTACGTCCGGGAAACATTGTTATGCTACCCAAGCAGAATACATTTTAAGTTATTTAACCAATGTGTCTCTTATAATTTAATAGTTATGTAATGTATTATTGTTGTATTGTTGAAGAATATGCAGCATTGAGGCGATCTGTGATAAATCTAATAACATTATAAAATAGAACCGTAAAAGTAGTCTATTATTAAATTGCCAGAGTCCAGTAGAGCACGCTCATTGGCTGATAAAAAGTATTACCTTATGAGGAGTGTTATTTCCAGCCAATCAGAAAGCTAGGCTAGTTGGATTTTCACGTTGCAGTTCCTTATTATCAAGTTATTATATTTTGCACGGTGTAAATTTGGTAATGTAGTAATTGTGTTAAATAAAGTGGATCAGTTAGTGACTTATTGTCGTAGAGAAGTTAGTATTACGGTATAGGCAATCTCAAACGGTAGCTCTCAGGAACATCAACAAAGAGGCATTTACGACTTTATACATGGCATATGTCAGGTCCATTTTTGAATATGCAGCGCCAGTGTGGAACCGTCGTCTGGTAAAGCATGTAAAGAAGCTGGAAAAGTGTAAAGGTTTGCAATTTGACTAGTCCCAGATATAAGGGCTATGATCTTGAGAAGAGGTTAGACGAGCTAAACTTGACGAGACAAGAGGACAAAAGGACCAGTGGTGATATGATAACTTACGAAATACTGAGAGAAATTGACAAGGTGGGCAGGAAGAGTCTGGGAAGCAAGGGAGTCACAGGGATGTTAGAATATATTTCTTCAGCCTTAGACAGCAAAGCGGTAAAGGCAGAATCTATAAGTAGCTTGAAGAATAGGCATGATAGGCCTCGTGCAGCCAAAAGAGTGAAACTAGTAGCGGCCAGAACAGACGCGGAGCCAAAAGACGAGACTCGACCTCCTGCAACCATAAATAAGTACATACAATTAGGTGAGTACTTGCGAGGTGAAATGTGTTCTAGCGAAGTGATCTGAAGCTGAACATTATATATGGTAAGAGACAGACGTGATTTTCCTTCAGAGTGTTCATCAACCCTCAAACATTTACTATATGATAATTTAATAAACAGTATTTTGACTAATAGAACTACGAATAATAATAATAATAATAATAATAATAATAATAATAATAATAATAATAATAATAATAATAATAATAGGTGATATTTAAATTGTGAAAAAGATAAGATTTAACATACTCTGTTTTACTGAAACTGTTGATATTATTAATGATGAACGTCATTTACTGATGCCCTTTTAAACACTAAGCCATTTATCGACCCCTTCAAAAGTCTCAGCAACATTATGGGTCGATACTGACTACTTTGGGGAACGCTACTTCATGTCCACCATAAACGGTTTCTATTAATCCAGCGTTACACAAGAACGTACCTGGCATCTAGAACCCGCTACGTGAATGATAACGTACCTGGCATCTAGAACCCGCTACGTGAATGACAACGTACCTGGCATCTAGAACCCGCTACGTGAATGGCAACGTATCTGGTATCTAGAACCCGCTACGTGAGTGATAACGTACCCAGCATCTAGAACCCGCTACATGAATAATAACGTGCCCAGCATCTAGAACCCGCTACGTGAATGATAACGTACCCGGCATCTAGAACCCGCTTCGTGAATGATTTCCCATGTCAAGACACTAAGCACAGTGTGACCATGGTATCAGGAACTGCATGATTCCACTGTTCATTTTCTGCTGATCTACCCCCTTTCCTAGTCCTCCTCTAGGGGAAACAAGTATGCTATTTATTCTGGGTGTTTAAGTAGTTTTGGTAGACGTAAGGATCAGCACGTTGCCACAACAATCAGCAACTTCTGAGATTATTTTGTTTGTGCAAATGTTTCCAATCTGCCTTTCTGGAGTAAATAGCGTGATGCATATTAGAAATTCTTTACTTTTTCGTGTTTACAGTCCACTCCTATGCTATTTCAAACAATTATATATATGCTCAATAATAACCCACGTGGAATTGAAGAGGGTCCCTAAAGGGGATCAAAATATAATGACCAATTGTGCAAGAAAGGTGTAAAATACCGACAATATGAAGGTTAAGACATCTTTGCAACATCTGGTATTTTATACCTTTCTTGCACAACTTGTCAGACACTGCAACATCATGGAATCTTGGTTCAGAGGACATCTACAAGACCTTCTTCACGGCTGCTGCAACTAACCCATCTCTTTGGGAAGGACCTACTTCCACTGGGGAATCCCGCCTACCAGTGACTTGCCTTCGTCTGCTACACGTCCTTATCCACTGACGCCTATATAACCGCTTGTCTTCTTGCCTTTGCTCCAGATTCTCCTCCACCACGATGCTGTGAACACTAACTCCAAGGCTGAGGGACTGATTACCTCATCTTCTGTATATAATTCTACTGTCTTCTAATTATGTCCTAGAATCGGTATTGATAAAGCCACTGGATGGCGAAACGTCTACAATAAAGATATCCAAATGTTGTACATGTGTCTTAACTTTCATATATAGACCAATTAATTTTCCGAGTTTCTTCTCCATGTGGGTTATTTATATATATATATATAATAATATTTTATATATATATATATATATATATATATATATATTATATATATTTTATATAGATGTCGTCGAATAGGCAGAACTTGCGAATACTTGCTTAAATAGCAACGTCATCTTGCCATATAGGACAAGTGAAAATTTGTTGTATGCAATAATTTCGCCAAATCATTCTGAACCTAACGAAAAAAATATATTTCACTGGTTTGTTTAGTATTAAATTATTGTAAACAAATTTAAAATATATTTAGTTGGGTTAGGCTAAAATAAATTGCGCTTGTTATAATAAAGGTTAGGTAAGTTTTCTAAGTTCCTTTGGTGCAAAATTAGAATCTTTTACATCAACATTATGAAAAATATATCTTTACAAGTATAAGAGAAAATTTAGAAAGGACTTAATTTTAAACGAGTTCTTGCTAATTGACCAGTTTTACATATTCGGCACGACATATAAATATATATATAATTATATATATATATATATATATATATATAATATATATATATATATATATATATATATATATTATATATATAATATATATATTTCAACAAGTTGGCCGTCTCCCACCGAGGCAGGTGACCCAAAAAAGAAGAAATCCCCAAAAAGAAATACTTTCATCATCATTCACACTTTCACCACACTCACACATTATCACTGTTTTTGCAGAGGTGCTTAGAATACAACAGCTTAGAAGCATATACGTATAAAGATACACAACATATCCCTCCAAACTGCCAATATCCCAAACCCCTCCTTTAAAGTGCAGGCATTGTACTTCCCATTTCCAGGACTCAAGTCCGACTATATGAACATAACCGGTTTCCCTGAATCCCTTCACTAAATATTACCCTGCTCACACTCCAACAGATCGTCAGGTCCCAAGTATCATTCGCCTCCATTCACTCCTATCTAACACGCTCATGCACGCTTGCTGGAAGTCCAAGCCCCTAGCCCACAAAACCTCCTTTACCCCCTCTTTCCAACCCTTTCGAGGACGACCCCTACCCCTCCTTCCTTCCCTATAGATTTATATGCTTTCCATGTCATTCTACTTTGATCCATTCTCTCTAAATGACAAACCACCTCAACAACCCCTCTTCTGCCCTCTGACTAATGCTTTTATTAACTCCACACCTTCTCCTAATTTCCACACTCCGAATTTTCTGCATAATATTTACACCACACATTGCCCTTAGACAGGACATCTCCACTGCCTCCAACCGTCTCCTCGCTGCTGCATTTACCACCCAAGCTTCACATCCATATAAGAGTGTTGGTACTACTATACTTTCATACATTCCCTTCTTTGCCTCAATAGATAACGTTTTTTGACTCCACATATACCTCAACGCACCACTCACCTTTTTTCCTCATCAATTCTATGATTAACCTCATCCTTCATAAATCCATCCGCCGACACGTCAACTCCTAAGTATCTGAAAACATTCACTTCTTCCATACTCCTCCCCAATTTGATATCCAATTTTTCTTTATCTAAATCATTTGATACCCTCATCACCTTACTCTTTTCTATGTTCACTTCAACTTTCTACCTTTACACACATTCTCAAACTCATCCACTAACCTTTGCAATTTTTCTTTAGAATCTCCCATAAGCACAGTATCATCAGCAAAAAGTAACTGTGTCAATTCCCATTTTGAATTTGATTCCCCATAATTTAATCCCACCCCTTTCCCGAACACCCTAGCATTTACTTCTTTTACAACCCCATCTATAAATATATTAAACAACCATGGTGACATTACACATCCCTGTCTAAGACCTACTTTTACCGGGAAGTATTCTCCCTCTCTTCTACACACCCTAACCTGAGCCTCGCTATCCTCATAAAAGCTCTTTACATCATTTAGTAACTTACCACCTATTCCATATACTTGCAACATCTGCCACATTGCTCCTCTATCCACTCTATCATATGCCTTTTCTAAATCCATAAATGCAATAAAAACTTCCCTACCTTTATCTAAATACTGTTCACATATATGCTTCAATGTAAACACTTGATCTACACATCCCCTACCCACTCTGAAGCCTCCCTGCTCATCCGCAATCCTACATTCTGTCTTACCTCTAATTCTTTCAATTATAATCCTACCGTACACTTTTCCTGGTATACTCAGTAAACTTATTCCTCTATAATTTTTACAATCTCTTTTGTCCCCTTTCCCTTTATATAAAGGGACTATACATGCTCTCCGCCAATCGCTAGGTACCTTCCCCTCTTTCATACATTTATTAAACAAAAGTACCAACCACTCCAACACTATATCCCCCCCCCCTGCTTTTAACATTTCTGTCATGATCCCATCAGTTCCAGCTGCTTTACCCCCTTTCATTCTACGTAATGCCTCACGTATCTCCACCACACTTACATTCTGCTCTTCTTCATTCCTAAAAGATGGTATACCTCCCTGGCCAGTGCATGAAATTACCGCCTCCCTTTCTTCCTCAACATTTAAAAGTTCCTCAAAATATTCTCTCAATCTACCTAATACCTCCCTCTCTCCATCTACTAACTCCCCTACTCTGTTTTTAACTGACAAATCCATACTTTCCCTAGGCTTTCTTAACTTGTTTAACTCACTCCAAAATTTTTTCTTATTTTCATTAAAATTTCTTGACAGTGCCTCTCCCACTCTTTCATCTACTCTCCTTTTGCACTCTCTCACCACTCTCTTCACCTTCCTTTTACTCTCCATATACTCTGCTCTTCTTATAACACTTCTGCTTTGTAAAAACCTCTCGTAAGCTACCTTTTTCTCTTTTATCACACCCTTTACTTCATCATTCCACCAATCATTCCTCTTTCCTCCTGCCCCCACCCTCCTATAACCACAAACTTCTGCCCCACATTCTAATACTGCATTTTTAAAACTATTCCAACCCTCTTCAACCCCTCCACTACTCATCTTTGCACTAGCCCACCTTTCTGCCAATAGTCGCTTATATCTCCCCCGAACTTCCTCCTCCCTTAGTTTATACACTTTCACCTCCCTCTTACTTGTTGTTGCCACCTTCCTCTTTTCCCATCTATCTCTTACTCTAACTGGAGCTACAACTAAATAATGATCCGATATATCAGTTGCCCCTCTATAAACAAATGTACATCCTGGAGCCTACTCATCAACCTTTTATCCACCAATACATAATCTAACAAATTACTTTCATTACGTGCTACATCATACCTTGTATATTTATTTATCCTCTTTTTCATAAAATATGTATTACTTATTACCAAATTTCTTTCTACACATAGCTAAATTTAAAAAGGCTCCCCTTTACTTTTACCCCTGGCATCCCAAATTTACCTATTTACTCCCTCTATAACATTTTTAACCCACTTTAGCATTGAAATCCCCAACCACCATTACTCCCCAAAACTTGATTCAAAACTCCCCACGCATTCACTCAACATTTCCCAGAATCTCTCTCTCTCCTCTACACTTGTCTCTTCTCCAGGGGCATACACGCTTACTATAAACCCCCTTTTCACATCCAATCTTTATTTTACTCCCCATAATCCTTGAATTTTTACATTTGTACCCCTCTTTTTTCCCGCCCTAGCTTATCCTTCATCATTATTGCTACTCCTTCTTTAGCTCTAACTCTATTTTAAACCCCCGACCTAATCCCATTATTCCTCTCCATTGAAACTCTCCCACCCCCTTCAGCTTTGTTTCACTTAAAGCCAGGACATCCCGCTTCTTCTCATTCATAAAAATCCCCAATCATCTCTTTCTTATCATTCGTACAACATCCACGCACATTCAGACTTCCACTTTGACAATTTTCTTCTTCTTATTCTTTTTAGTAATTATTACAGGAAAAGGGTTACAAGCCCATTGTTCCCGGCATTTTAGTTGACTTTTACAACACGCATGGCTTACGGAGGAAAGATTCTTTTTCCCACTTCCCGTGGATATAAAAGGAAAAGTAATAAGACCAAGAACTATTAAGATAAAATCAAAGAAAACTCAGATGAGTGTGTATAAAAAATGTGTACATGTATTTTGTATTTGTGACCTAAGTGTAAGTAGAATTTAGCAAGACATGCCTGTAATCTTGCATATTTATGAGACAGACAAAAGACACCCACAATCCTACCATCATGTAAAACAATTACGGGCTTTCGTTTAACCTCATTTGGGCAGGAGGGTAGTACCTCCTGGGGGGTTTGCTGTCTACCAACCTACTACCTTAGTATATATATATATATATATATATATATATATATATATATATTTATATATATATAATATATAAATATATTATAATATATATATATATATTTATTTTATTTATATATATATATAAATATATATATATATATATATATTATATATATATATATATAATAATATATATGTATGTATGTATATTCTGAAAATCGTGGTGATATATGTAGGTCCCCTTATGGTGTATACTATTTCAGGGGAGCGATATTGAGGGAGGTACCTGGGGAAGGATCCAGGTACTTGTGAGTCCACTCTTAAAGCTGAGTACAGAATTTATATCTCGGCAGATTTTTCACAGTACCTCGGGTAGGGCTCATCTCTCGGAGGAGTGAGAACCTCCCCACAGGATGCTGGCCTTGCTCAACACACCATATCTTTCAGCATAAATTTTGTCCGTATTTCACCTTCCGTCTAAATCAACTAAATCTTACGATTAATGACACGAAATTGGTTATGGATATATATGATAGAATATGTAAATATAAACAGACTTGGAAGGGTTGTACTTGCTTTATGATTTCTATAAAATGAGAATGCATAGGTCAGAACAGAAATAACAATGTTAATAATAACACAAGTTTGATAATGCTACAAGTGGTAAGTGTGCGGGAAATTCTGTGCGAGATACAACACCCACACCCTTTATAAACTAAAAAAAAAAATAGTTATAATCGTTACCATATTTTTTAAGGGGGTGCGGGGGTAAGCCAGCGGAAGGTCTCAGTTGGATAATCAAAAGCTCCAGCGTCCACAGACCCTCGTCAAGAAACACTTGTCCTGTTTCCTGAGAAATCTTACCTAACCTAAGCACACCTGTTCACTCCACGAGTCCAGTCCACCTCTCGCTTAAATAAGTAATACCGTGGATCCATTAACTAGGTTTAACTAGTAATTTTAAATACACAAATAACCCGCACATAGGAGGGAAAAGCTTATAACGACGTTTCAATCCGATTTTGACCATTTACAAGTCACATTAACACGCGATGGTGAGGGACTTTTAACGCCGGGAATTATTTATATGTTTCTCTAGTTGTTATAGAACCTTTTATGTCAGCTGTTATTTAATTATAATTTAATAATACTTAATTCAATTTGTTTAATTATTATTTAATAATAACTGATTTGGCTTAAATGTAAAAAAAATCCGATAGGAATTATTATCTGAGAAATATTTCGCCTACACAGTAGGCTTCTTCAGTCAAATACAGAGGCAGCAGGTGTAGTAATGATATGAAGATGATGTAAACAGTCCTCCAACCTTGGAGAAATAGTGTCTGAGGTGGTCAGTCCCTCAGCCTGGAGAAGAGTTCAGCTCCGTGGTGGTGAACTCTTCTCCAGGTGTCCACTTAGGTTTTAATGTGGCATCAGAACTCATCCCTGGCGTTAAATTGCATTATTTCCCTCAGCACCCTGTATTAAGTCTAGGATTGGAAAAATAAACACAAATGTAGTATAATGCGAACCTTTGTTGAGTAATTTTCGCCCACACAGTGGGCTTTATAAAGTTACAAACAGATCTACCTAGGTAAAGAGTATATACAGTGTAGAGAGTCAGATGGAGAATGTACTCTCTACCCAGGTAGATCTGTATTTAACTTGATAAAGCCACTTTGTTTTTATTTTTCCATCATGTCGGTATTTTATACCTTTTAACTCCAGTGTCTAGGGTTAATGATAGACCTTAATTGTGTATATCCGCTTGAAACACCCTGGTTGTGAAGCTAGAACCCTGGTGGGACTGGATCTCCGTGGCACTCCTACTTGGTAAGACTCTTCACCAGTGCTCTTGCTATTGCCTGAGCTGTAATCCGACACAATATATAGTGGAACAACGCATAACCGTAAAAATCAATTCATTCTTCAGACATGCCTGAGGCAAGGGCCCCATACAGCCAACAGTCAGCCTAGAGAAAGTCTCACCGAAACGCCGGTATAGGCTACATGGGGTAGGCATAATGGAATGCCCCGGCTTGTTCATTATTTGATAAATGGGTCATGTCCGGACACGGGCAGCCATAACTGTTGGTATGTTAGGCCACTGAAAGTTCTTGGTTATTTTTGCCAGTGACTTTTCAGACCTAAGAACATGAGAACATAAAAAGAAAGGCGCACTGTGGCAGGCCTACTGGCCCATGCCAAGCAGTTTCAACTCAAACCCATCCACATCCACTCTTGTACCTGTCTAACCTAGTTTTAAAGCTACTCAAGGTTTTCGCTTCAGTGACTCTACTCGGGAGTTTGTTCCACTCGTTCACAACTCTATTACCAAACCAGTGCTTTCCTATATCCTTTCTAAATACAATTTTTTTTTCCACCTCGAACCCATTACTACGAGTCCTGTCTAGGTTAGATATTTTTAACACGTTATTTACATCCCCTTTATTTATTCTTGTTTTCCATTTGTACATCTTAGTCATATGCTCCATAATTCCATGCCTTTCAAGAGAGTGCAGATTAAGGGCCCTTAGTCTATCCTCGTAGGAAAGATTTCTGAAACATGGGATAAGCCTGTCAATATCTTCTGTACCTTTTCCAGGGCATTTATTTCCATTCCATAATACGGTGACCAGAGCTACACAGCACAGTCCTAATGAGGCCTAACCAACGATATATAGAGTTGATATATAGAGGACTCTTGTTATTTATACTTCCTGATATGAAGTCAATAATTTTATTAGCTATATTGAGAACACTTTCTCACTGTTGTCTTGGTTTTAGATTAGTGCTAATTAGAACTCCTAAAACTTTTTCGCATTATGAATAGTTTCTTTTCTAAGGCTTAGAACTTCGCAGTTATGTATGTTAAACTGCGTCTGCCACTTCTCCGGCCACTGCATCAGTCTATTCAGATCTTCCTGCAGCGCTCTAATGTCCTCTTCAGAATTAATCCGACGGCCTATTTTGTTGTCATCAACAAAACTGCTTATGTCGCTATTTATTCTCTCGTCTATGTCGTTTATGTAAATTGTGAACAACAAAGGGCCCAACACTGATCCCCTATGGAACACCGCTTGTGACGCATCCCCACTTTGATTTCTCTCCATTAATGCACATTATCTATTGCCTGTCTATTAACCACGCCTCTATCCTGGATAAAGAAATCTCTCTTATTCCATGTGCCTCTACTTTTCTCGACAATCTCCGATGTGGAATGGCCTTACTGAAGTCCATACACACAATATCATATTCATGATCTACCTTCTTAAATACCACAGTGAAAAAAAAGTTAGAAAATTCCTAAGGCAGGAACTGCCCTTTGTAAAACCTTGCTGAGATTTATTAATTAGTTTATGTATTTCAAGGTGGCTTCGAATAGCCTCAGCAGTTATTGATTCCGTCGATTTTTACGTAGAGGAGGTTAAGCTGATTCGTCTATACTTCGAAGCTAACGACTGTCTCCTGCTTTGTAGATAGGTATCACATTTATCATTTTCCACTTATCTGTGCTAGCTAATAGTAATATGTCAAAAAGACTAGCCAATGGTTAGCTAAGTTCCTCCTTACATCCCTTTATTACCCTTGAAAACAGTCCATAACGACCTGGGGATTTATGTCGTTTTAATCTAACAATTTTTTGTGAGAACCATATCACTACTGACGTTGACTGTGCATAGCTTATTTTTGTCCTAACCTATATAAGTTTTTAAATTCTGGAATTTCTCTAGTATAAAAAATGAGAGGAAATCAGCATTGAAGACTGTACACATTTCCTTGTCAATGACAGTAAGCCGACCTAAGTAACTTTTAGGTGGACCAATCTTGTTCCTAATTTTACTTCTATATACTTAAAAGAAACTTTTTGAGTTAATCTTTGAATCCTTTGCTGCTTTAAAACTTCATATCTCTTTTGGCTTTTCTTATTCTTTTTTTTTTTCTCTTTTTAAATGAATATAACCGAATTCTTAAGTGCTTCTCTCCCCTTTTGATTCGCTTGTATTGCTGTATTTTCGCCGTATTTTGACCACTGAAATGTTTTAATCTATTGCTTATCCATCTAGGGGTCATTCTTATTTGATCTATTTTTCTCTATTTGGAATATAAGTTGCCTGGACAGCTTCAACTATGCTTTGAAAATTGCCATATTGGCAACCAACACTACCTACCTGACCCACAGGATACTGACCAGTCAGGTCACACCAGTTCACTCTACACTGGTAATTCCTCAGTCCTATATAATCGGCTAAGCAAAAGTCAGGGACATTAATTTGGCTGTAGTTATTAAGATAATTCCAAGGTATATTGAAACTGACTATTTGTGATCACTCTCCCTAAACTCATCATTAATTCATCATTAATAGTCAAGATTGATAGACTGACCATATCGACTTCAGGCTGAGGGACCGATTACCTCAAACTTTCCCCTCATCTTCAACCGCTCTTCTCTGTATTCGACTGATGTAGCCATTAGCTGGCTGGCAAAGCGTTTCCTCAATAAAAATTTCCAAATGTTACACAAGTTTCTCATTCTTCATTGTTCAATAGCCCTAGAACCAGGTGGTGTAATCGCCAACAAAAGCACACCAGAACTTTTGTTGTATGGTGGCCTCTGCACAAGCAGAAGCAAGGAAATCATCCTGTCATTGCTCTGTAACTATGTCAGACAGCACGAGGCTCTGGAGAACTGAAAGAGTACTTCAAATTGTTCAGAAAGCAAGACTTCCAGGCTGGACTCTTCGTGAGAGGGGCGCAGCTGATTATGCTCGTGGTCACAGAATCCTCTTCTACTAATACTTACGTTATGCCGCATCAACCCTCAAACACTGTAGAACGTACGTCAGATTCAGGATGACACTGGAGATATCAACAACCATTTGATGATTTTACATGCAGTAACTGTCTGTGACACAGTGTCCGTAATTTATCGTCAGGGCAAGTGCAAAGCGTTTAATAGAACACATAGAAAACGACTCTCACATGCTGGACATGTTCACAAGCCTGGAAACCTTCATGATGAAAAGAAAGATGTATTTTTCAACTGTATGGTGCTGGAACCTTTAAAACACAGCCAAGCTCCCTTAGTTCAGCATTTCATCTAACAACTTTACCCCCAACTAGTATTACAGCAGAACGTTCGTATGGCACTTCTCTCACGGTTCAAGAATGGAATGAATATATTCTTTACGGGCCAACAGAATGGGGACGGAAATCACTGAATAACACCTTCATACTAGTGGAATCCGAACTTCCTGTTGCCGTTGATAACCTCCTCAATATACTTTCATGTGAGTGCAGTGTTGATGGTTGTGGCTTATCATGGACGTGAAGGAAGCGTTGACTGGTGTGTCCCTCGGTGTGCAGTGAAAACAATGGCCAAACGTGCGACCATAGCGCTTAATGTTTGATACTGACCAAGAAACTGCACGTTGGTAACTAGTTATCGATAATGATAATATTCACACTCATGGTGCACCGGAATATCATTATTTTATTAGGTATCCACGAAGAGATTTCCTGATTTTTTTCTTTTTTTTCCTCCAACTTTTTATTTTGTTCATAACTGGAAAAAGCCTCATCCAATCGGCCTTAAATTTTCAACGCTTATGTACAGGAACGAAGCCCAAATGTTTATAAACAATTGGCATGTTCATATATCCTAGGAGCGAAGTTATTGAACCCATTTCTAGCATCCTGGAATGGCTCTGATTACCTCGGAAACCCTCAGTGGCGGAGCTTCAAACGTTCACGAAAGGTTTTAAAAAAAATTCGGCGACGTGGGAGAGTGAAATTCAGATGCACATCTGCAGTTTTGACGATTTTATTTATAAAACAGTGTTCAAAATTAATCCCCCTTAAATCACGTTAAATAAATTTCAGTTTAGCTCTTGTGAACGGCTTCAATGTATAATGGCTGGTACTGTTTAGGTCCAGGATAGTACCTATTAATTCTCTTTGCGTGCATGTAGAGAGGATCGGTATTTTGCAGGCAAGGCTTGAATATACATGTGGAGGGTCAGGGTTATGTAGAGAATGCCAGAGGAGGGGCGAGAGTCATATAGGAATAAGCAGGATTTGGTAGAGAAGGTTTGAGTTATGTGCAGAGAGAAAGGTAGAGAAAGGTTCAGTTCAATGTAGGAAGGGAAAGTTATACAGGGAAAGTCAAGTTTATACATGAGGGCCAGTGTTTTGTAGAGACCATGGGCTATACGGAGGTGCCAGTGATGGTTCATCGTGCTACAAGAATCACCAGAACACCAGGAGAAATATGAATCACCAAGGAAGGAGAGTGGATGTAGGGATCACCATGTGTAGACCTGTAGCGGACACGGCTATATTAGTATTAACAAGCATGTCTGATCCATCACGTGACGTGACGCTGTGTGTGTGTTTGTGTGTGTGAGAGAGAGAGAGAGAGAGAGAGAGAGACTCGAGTATCCTGGGAATAAATAAGTTGGTCCCAGATGAAGTGATGTTCTCGGAGAAGTGGTTACTCAGCCAGAGTAAGTGCTGCTTTCTCCCGATCTTGTGTATGGAACACAGCGTGAAGCTTAAGTTTCTATATCACAAGTAAGGCACAGCAGAACTTACTCTGGCTGTACCCTTCTCAGACTCAACTTTATCTGAGATCCATTTATCTCCAGGATGACCGAGTATAAAACACATTCGACGCATTATGATGTCAAGAGATAAGTACAGTCTGATGCAGCATGAAAATTCTGGGACCACAGGATGGCTCCAATATCCTCTTCCTTTGTATGGTTTATAACAATAAAAAATGCTTTTCCAAATGAGTCGATGTAGGTAACAGCTCTTAGCTTGTCAATAAAGCTAGGAATCCTTAGCCTGTAAATAGCTTGTCAATAAAGTTAGGAATCCTTAACCTGTAAATAGCTTGTCAATAAAGTTAGGAATCCTTAACTTGCAAACAGCTTGTCAATAAAGCTAGGGATTCTTAACCTTGTCAAACCCTGTGTAAAAAAAAAAAAAAAAAAAAAAGAGAGAGAAAGGAAAGGTTACTCTGCTGCTGATCTGTTGTTAAACCTCTCCACTAAGTGGCACCAGTCACTGGATGAATCCAAAGTCAGCTGTGTGGTAGCACTGGACATTGCTGGCGGTTTCGACCGGGTGTGGCACCAGGGCCTCTTAGCAAAACTTCAAGCACTGGGAATTGCAGGCTCTACGCTATGTCTCCTCAGTGATTACCTTCATGGTAGATCTCTAAGCGTAGTTCTCAATGGAACAGAATCAGCAAGACAACCTATTGGGGCAAGTGTTCCACAAGGAAGCGTGCTGGGACCATTGTTATGGAATGTCTACTTCAACGACCTTCTTCATCTCATCCCAGAATCACATGCATATGCAGACGACTGTACACTGACATTCACTTATCCAAGAGAAGAAATGCCAGCTGCTCTAAGCTACATCAATCACCAGCTGAGAGCTATATCAGCTTGGGGAAATAGATGGCAAGTAACATTTGCACCTGAGAAAACGCAAATGATGATCGTCTCTAGGCACCATGATGGTAATGCTGGTGCAGTAGTAAGGATGAATGGGAGGGTGTTGGCACCTGGAGAAGAAGTTGATATCCTTGGGGTGAAATTTGACTCCAAACTAACCATGAAGAACCATGTTGTAAATCTTGCAAACAAGGCAGCCAGGAAGCTTACAGCACTTTGCCGTATCTCGCATCTGCTTGACAGTAAGGGTTGCAAGATTCTGTATGAGGCACAAGTATGCTCACACCTTGAGTATGCTCCACTTTCTTGGTTTGCCTGCCCCCCCTCTCATCTGCGACTGCTTGACAGAGTGGAGAACAGAGCAAGACGTCTCATCTCTCTCCTGGACCCATCCTGGATAGATCTGTCATTTCAGCAGAGCCTTCAACACAGGAGGGATGTGGGTGGCCTTACTGTTATGTACAAGGCCAATATTGTCAAAGTACCACACTTGGATCCACTTCGAGGACAGCATGAAACAAGCTTTTATGCCACAAGATGGGCAGAAAGCAGCAACTTCACTCTGGCTGTACCCTTCTCCAGAACATCACTCCATCTGAGATCATACATACCCAGGATGACTCGAGTCTGGAACACATTCGTACAGCATAATGATGTCAACGAGATAAAGTCAGTTGATCACATGAAAATGCTGGCCCACAGATGGCTCCAACTTCATCCTGTTTCCTACTTGCATGTCTTATAACAATAAGAATGCTTTCAAATGAGCTGATGTAGGTAACAGCTCTTAGCTTGCCAATAAAGTTAGGAATCCTTAACCTGTAAATAGTTTGTCAATAAAGCTAGGGATCCTTAACCTTGTCAAACCCTGTGTAAAAAAAAAAAAAAAAAGAGAGAGAGAGAGAGAAAAGAGAGAGAGAGAGAGAGAGAGAGAAGAGAGAGAGAGAGAGAGAGAGAGAGAGAGAGAGAGAGAGAGAGAGAGAGAGAGAGAGAGGAGAGAGAGAGAGAGAGAGAGAGAGAGAGAGAGAGAGGACGAGGGTAGGTGGTGAATGAATTTGTACTCGCCTGTTTGTGGTTGCAGGAGTCGAGTCACCGCTCCTGGCTCCGCCTCTTCGCTGGTAGCTACTAGGTCCACTCTCTCCTTGCTCCGCTTAGCTTTATCGTACCTCTTCTTAAAGCTATGTATGGATCCTGCCTCCACTACATCACTCTCCAGATTGTTCTACTTCCTGACAACTCTATTACTGAAGAAATACCTCCTAACTTCCCTGTGACTCACATGAGTTTTCAACTTCCAGTTGTGACCCTTTGTTGCTGTGTCATATCTCTGAAACATTCTGTCTATCCACCTTACATAAACAGTTTAGCAATCTAGCCATCTAGTGCTTCTCAGCTATAATAAAAGCAGCTTATACATCGGAAAAAAATTATTTTTACTATCTGAGGATGGCTTGTCTGATTTTAACAGAAACTGGTCAGTGGTGCCCTCCTCCCCCTCTTCAAGTGGTGCCCAGGGCACGTGCCATACCGTAGGTATGCCACTGGGTATGAACCTCTCCTTTGCCTCCATGCATTTTGAAGACACGTATTCTATTTTTTTCCTTTACTGATTTTTCCACCAGTTCTCTTTCCCACTGCACCTAATGGAGGAAATTCCTCATGCCTGTGTAGTCCCCACTTTTGCAGTTTGGCTTCTCCCATCCTACTCGTGCTGCTTGACCTTCCATTCTTAACTCTGCTATGTATTCAACGCTCAGGACCACATGATCATTAACTCCGAGGGGCCTTTCATATGTGATGTCCCTAGTGTCTGAACTACTCACGGTGAATATGAGGCCCAGCCCTGCTGGTTCATCCTCTACTCTCTCTCTCTCTGGCAGTGTCCCTAACATGTTGATGCATGAGGTTTTCCAGTATTGCCTCCATCATCTTAACCCTACACTTTTCTGGTCCCCTATGTAGCTCCAGGTTTTCCCAGTCAGTCTCCTTTCGTTTGAAATTACCCACCACTAGTAACTTTGTCCTACCTTCATGGGCCCTTCTGGTCACCTCAGCTAGTGTGTCCACTATTGTTCTGTTGCTCTCATCAAATTCTTGTCTTGGCATCTTGCTATTCTGTGGCGGGTTGTACATTACTGCAGTCACTATCTTGGAACCCCCAGTCTGAAGTGTTAATACTATTTAGTCCCTTCTCTTCTGTCCATTCCTTCCAACTTCTCAAAACTTCACTGTTTTTTATGAGTACTGCGCTTCTTCCCCCTCTGTTCCTTCTATCTTTCCTCAGGATCTGATATTCAGTTGGAAAGACCACATCTGCGCTTGGTTTCTGTAAGTGCTATGATGTCTGGGGATGCTTCCGTGATTCTTTCGTGCTTCTCCTCACTCCTACATGTTATTCCGTCTGCGTTGGTATGCCATACCTTCAGCTTCTCTTCAAGAGCTGTATTCTGGGGGGGGGGGTTGTGGGGGCTGGGGGAGTGGGAAACCTGGTAGGATACTATGGGAGGTAATTTCTTTAGTTTACTCTCTTTACTATGCACCCCCATCCCATCCTGTGGCCGGTAGTCAGAGAGATTACAGAGGTACATAATGGCTCCAGGGACTGGGCCACAAAGGTTTGATAGCTGAACAAGTTACAAAGGCAATGAACCATTCATACGTCCACACCCGATCACAACTGCAATGAGTTCTTAATGCAGTGACCAAAGTCAGGGTATTTTTTCCAGATTGGTTTGTAATATACCACTGTGGATAAAATACTTTGACATATCTTGAACATTTCTGAGTGAGTTACCTCTGAATTCATTAATTTTATCACATTTTAGTGTATAATGACGCAACATGTGACAATAGTCCATATGGCAAAGTTTACATTTCGTTTGGTCTACATATGATGGTGGTGATTTAACCTGCCGAAGATACTCCTAACCCAGCCGGAGCCGGGTGTTAGTGACATACAAGAGTCTGCTTATTTTGCTGGACGCACCATAGACATGTGGCTCTTCCTGCATGATAGAATGATGATAGATGGACTGACTGGTGTCAGCCTCCCTCAGTCTTAAGTCAATAAAGTTCATTTGAAGTTCTTTATGTATTATTGTTCTTAACCTGCTGACTAACAAGACAAGATTGTGACCTACTCTCTCTTTGAAAGTATATAACCTAGCCAATTCATATTTTCTATCATGCATCTGAAGACTAATGTAAGATGGAATCCACATAAGGTTCACTCTGTCTCCAATGTTCACAATCCTACCATACCTGTGTTTGGCTTCTTACGCAAGTATGCCACAATTTATACTTAATGAGTTGAGAGCATATATAGATGAAAAAGAGAATCAGTTACAATCGAAGTGTCATCCTTCGATACATGGACGCATTTGAGAGCAAGGAGTATGGCAAACAGTTCTGTTTGAAGGATAGAGACCCGGTTATTGATGAGCGCTCCAATTGCTTTATGAGAGCCATCACTCTGTATGCCAGCAGGAGGCTGCTGTGTATGTGAGGTTTGTGCTGGGGAGGCTGTGGGTGCAGTGTGTTGTTTTGGGTTAATTTGTTTGGTTTTGATGGAGGTTTAGGGGTTGAGATTGTTCTGTGTGTGTTTGGTGGTCCTGTTGACTCTGGGTGCCCCTACCAGTCTCTTGGCCCTTGCATTTTTGTATCCTCTCTGTCTCAGTTTCTGTCGTTCTGTTCTCGTTCTGTCACAGTTGAGGTACACCTGCTGGCATTTTGCTGTTTCCTTTAGCCATGCAGAATCCTGTTTTGCACCATTTCTGTTCTGAAAATCAGTCTGGCTGGCCTATTTTGTTCCCTAGTGTATCCCCGTATTCTCTGAAAATTTGCCAGCTCAGTTATAGCCTCCTCTCCGCTGTGTACTCACCTAATTGTGGTTGCAGGGGTCGAGACTCAGCTCCTGGCCCCTTTGTGTGTGAGTGTGTGTACTCACCTATTTGTGGTTGCAGTTGCCGAGACTAAGCTCCTGGCCCTGCCTCTTCACTGACTGCTACTGGGTCCTCTCTCTCTCCCTGCTCTATGAGCTTTATCATACCTCGCCTTAACACTGTGTATGATTCCTGCCTCCACTACATAAGATGCCAAACTATTCGGCTTCCTGACAACTCTATAGCTGAAGAAATACTTCCTAACATCCCTTTGACTCATCTGAGTCTTCAACTTCCAATTGTGACCCCTTGTTTCTGTGCACCATCTCTGGAACATCCTGTCCCTGTGCGTGCGTGCGTGTGTGTGTGTGTGTGTGTGTGTGTGTGTGTGTGTGTGTGTGTGTGTGTGTGTGTGTGTGTGTGTGTGTGTGTGTGTGTGTGTGAAATAGAATAACAATTTTCTTTCTTCCAGGCAGGGCAGTATTCCTAGTGTTCCACCTTCATTAATTTTGTAATATTTCAACATTTTTTTTCAACCACATATTTCTTATGAAAGTCTAGTAACAGTCTGGCAACTGTTCACTGCTGAATAAACAGGAGCAGCATGAGTACTCTGACTTGCCTACTCACTCCACCATACCTCTGAATTATCCCAAGTTCTTTCAGGTTGTAAGTCAACTGTATAAATAACTGAATGATAGATTTGTGTTCACAGATACAGAGTCTTAGCTCCTAAGCCTGCTTGTGATGCTACTTCGACAGGCATATAACGAACATAGTTATTGTTACATGGCCTGTGGTACCTAAACCTGAAGATACAATACCACAAAGGAAGCAATCATGCAAGTAACTCACAGCATATGTATGAACCAGAGGTTGTCTTATAAATAACTATGTAATCACAACACCAATAATTTTTACAGTATACACATTACTTTGGTAAATGCCATATCATAATTGGTTTATAAACAGAGGAAGAACAAAAAAAGTACTCTGTTACAACTCGTACACTCACACTAAGAATATAACTCAGTTATGTGTTAGCCAGTGGAAAGAAGACAAAGAACTTACTCCACGACGAATTTTAGTTACATAGCCAACTAAGTTGGGGACTGCCCCTCACTCTGGTTGGTAGATATTTTCAGGCAGCAGTTATTCTCCAAAAGCGTTAGGACCCATTCACCCAGCCTGGAAACGAGCTGTACAACTTTTTGCTGATTAGTCATGGAAGGCAGAAAGTGTGGTTGTGTGCAGTTCATAGAAAACGAAACAAAACAATAACGTACTCAACACAAGCCACACCACCATCCAGAGAGTACTGTTGCAGCTGAGATCTATTATGAGCTCATTAGGTGAGTAGCATACCACCATGGTATAAATAAAGGAAACTAATGAGACTAGCAGAGATGGCACAAATAAAGAAAACTAACTAATGAGACCACCAGTGATGGTACAAACAAAGAAAACTAACTAATGAGACCACCAATGCTTGCCAAACCTTTTTTTTTTTTTTTTTTTTTTTTTTTTTTTTTTTTTTGCAAAAATTAAATTTTTTTTTAAATTATTTTAAGGCTAAGTCACCACCACAGGGAGTAACAGTGGATAGTAGGGCTAATGTATGTTCAAGACACTTACGGACAGTAGGGCTAATGTATGTTCAAGACACGGACGGTAGGGCTAATGTATGTTCAAGACATGGACAGTAAGGCTAACAATGGTTCAAGATACTTTTTGACAGTAGCAAGATTTTTGATCAAGTGCCTAACTATAGGTATCAGTAGTATCAGTTGGCACAAGGAAGGAAACAGTAAAGTCTCTACCTTGGATAGAAAAGGTTAGGGAAGTCCAACCTTGGATAACCTGAATGTCGTTATTCCTTACGTACATGACAGATACTGAGAAATCCCCAAGTATCGTTCGTAAGTACCAGTTTAGATCTTCCTCAGTCACAGCATGAGTTAGCCATTGCAACAGAATTTCATCCTCCCAGAGATGATAACCATTCTGCATATGTAAATCTCACCCTAGCAGAGTTGGGGTTAAATGTACATAGTCTTTATAGGTAGATAATTTAGGTTGGTGAACATTTCAACAGTATGTTACAATATCACCTTGTTATTGTTCAAGAAATGTTTTTTTTTTGTGTGTTAATGTTCTCTCCGAATTATGAGATTTAACAGTAAAGACTAGAGTGCACCAAGTCTGCCTTTTCTGTTAAAAATGCTCTTCTTTGTAAATACTTCAGAATTCGTAGATCACATGAATACAAATCGATTGATCTGCCCTCTTCTTTTTTTAGTAGTACAATGTAATCGTTGATACTATCAATTACTGTGCTTTTTTATTTATTGTAATTTGTAATGCATTACACTAACATCCATTACAATAACATCCTTATCTATAGTTATAATGTTCAACTGTTGTGTACTTTGACATTGTATAGAATCAGCCCAGAGCTGTGCACCTATTAGCTGTATGTTGGGATGCCATATGTTAGCATCGGTGACCTATCAGTAGTATCAGTTACCAATAGTATCAGTAGTACATGCCTCATACCTAGTAACCATTACAAACTGTTGGTGAATCACTGAAAGTTAGTAAATC
The DNA here is from genome assembly GCF_026875155.1 of Cherax quadricarinatus. Taxonomy (NCBI): domain Eukaryota; kingdom Metazoa; phylum Arthropoda; class Malacostraca; order Decapoda; family Parastacidae; genus Cherax; species Cherax quadricarinatus. The sequence goes on along the minus strand of NC_069403.1, from coordinate 10,638,202 downwards.
ACTGTTTGTGACATCATGGGCTCCTTGAATGCTGTGGCTCTGGGCACTGGGCCACCTCAGTTCAAAGCGGGATATAGAGAGGACAGGTCACTCTCTGGCGCTCCCTTATTTACTTTGCCAAGCCATCCTTTGTGTGTTTATTATGAATCCAAATACATTATTGAACCCCCACAACATAGGTAGGGCTAAAAAAAAAGCATAAAGGTACCTATGACCTTAATCTTGACACGTGCCTCATGGCCTGGTGGCTAAAGCTCTCGCTTCACACGGCGAGAGTCTGGGTTCTATTCCCAGCGAGGGTAGAAACATAGGGCATGTTTCTTTACACCAGTTGTCTATGTTTACCCATCAGTGAAATGGGTACCTAGGACTTAGTCGACTAGTGTGGGTTGCATCCTGTGACAAAACTGACCTAAATTGTCCGAAATGCTCTGAAAGCATAACAAGCAGCTTTCTATACAGTAGTATGTCACTGATGTCAGCTAGGCCTATATATTTTGTACATGTACTTATAGAAATAAAGATATTATAATTATTATTATTATCATCAATGGTATATAGCAGTATAATAATAGTATATGTAAACCAAGGAACAAGTGTGGCTTGAACCCATGGCGAGCAAGTCACAAAACTCCAGGCCAGTGCGTAAGCCACTTGGCCAGCTGATTTACTCACTTGCCTGGAGCTTTACGACTTGCTCGCCAAGGGTTCAAACCCCATCTGTTCCGTGATTTGTTTGCAGTCACATTATTACGATTTCGTGAGTCATAACAGTATATGCACAAATAATAAATACATCTTAACTAACTAATAAAATCTGGTGAGCGAGTCTGGTGCCATAATGGCCTCTTCTTGCTGTATGGTGGATACTGTTAGTGTAGGGCTGGATTATTAAGGTCTACCACATTGAATGTTCTTATTCCAACGGAGCTCAGACGTGTTAGCTGACTGCAGTCACTGTATACCTGTATCACACAAGGCAGGGATGACATGTTGTGACATACAAAGAGTATGTTACAATATATTTGGCATACATCACTCTCCCATATAGGCTGTCTCCCAACCAGTGAACCTGGTGCTAAGGGTATAACGATCAATAGGGTACCCATCGTTAAATCAGTACCTTGGTTCATTGACCAATCACAGACAAGCCAGCCAAAGCTGAAGCAACGTGGCTCACTTGTGCTAAGCGGACTGATAGACTTGCCTAGCTGCTGGCTGAGTACAGTGCACTCTCCCTGACTTCTGCTTTGCCATCTGTCACCGTGGTGTACATTAACCATTTCTATCTGTACATATTGTACATACCTGTAGATATCTGGTGAGGGCAAGTATACATTGCAGTCTGTTGCTGAGTTTTGTTTGCTCCATATTCCCATTATGACTAGGTCTCACAGGCCATTCTTACCTGTGTCCTTAATACATGTAGACATCGAAGTGTGCTGGTGCCATAACTATAGTGATGGTCTCCGCTATGATCAACTAGAACCATTGATCAAGTAGAACCATTGCTGAGGTTTGTCTTTTGCAGAGAAGTGTGTCATCCCCGGATGCTAGAAGCAGCACTGTGCATTTTCCATATCACAGGCATCACCCTCTATTAATGCTATGCGATCCGAGGAGGATATCCTCGTATCTCATAATCCCAGTCCCTTGTGGCTCGTTACACGACACTAGAATAGTGCAGAGTGCTGCATAAGTTGATAATGCAGTTAAATATTTGTGTTGATGGTTTGAAGGGACTCAGAAGAGACATTCATAAGTTATCACGTGGCAACTAATGTTCTATTATTTTTTAAATAAAAGTTGTAAATTAGGACGTATACAGTCCAAATATAATTCAAACCTTTCAAAGAGAACAGTATCCTAAAATACACGAGCACATTAAGCTTGAAGCCGCTCAAAAGTTGCATTATTAAGTAATGAACAGAGAAAGCTTGAAGCTAATTAGATGCGGCACTCACAAATTATCACATGAAATGCTGCACTTCATGTTTTTTTTCTTCTTCCCCTCCCCCCCCCCAAAAAAAAAAAAAACTGGGACCTACATACCCTGAAATCAATCCGAATTTTTCTCCGAGACTGACCGGCTTTTAAGGAAGAAAGTAAGTTTTATGTAAGCCTAGTGTACATATACAAATGTTTAGGAATGATCTTGAGGGTACACAGATGGTATAGACATAAAAGACCATTAAGCTGATTTAAATAAGTACAGCCAAACACTCTTATTTATTTATGATAGGAAGAGATAGTCTGCAGTTATTTCACAGAAACCAATTTGAGTAATAAAACTGGCAATGTTAAATCACACAACCGAACATCAAGAGGAAAACACATCAGTGTGAAAAGTTTGAAGCTGACCGTAAGATGTATTTTTCAGTTATTGCTCAAAAATCCCTCCACCTCCAAAATTTTGCCTACACAACCTATGGAATTCACTGACAAAAGTCCTCCAGGTGAACACCTTGAAATGAGAAAGACTCTGGGTATGTTGTCTTTAAACTTTACATGACCACCACCACTTCTGTTACTTGGTGATTTTAACGCCCACCATTTCCTCTGGGGGGTCTCATTGTGACTCACGTGGCATCCAGTTGGAGGCTTTTCTCGCCTCTCACCCCCTCCATGTTTTAAATATGGGTACTCCCACCTATTTTGATCCTCGTACTCATAATCTCTCTTGCATCGATCTATCAGTCTGCTCTTCCTCCACTGCACTAGACTTCACCTGGTCTGTTCTACCAGACTTACATGACAGCGATCATTTTCCAATCATTCTTACTTCTCCTTCATATTCGCCACCTTTCCGTAGCCCTCGCTGGCAATTTGATCAGGCAAATTGGGACCTTTACTCGCAACTCACTGCTTTTAGTGAGGTCTTCTTCATCCTCCATTAATGAGCTCCTACACCTCTTCTCGACGTCAGTTTATACCGCAGCTTCTCATTCTATATCCCAAACCTCAGGCAGGCATTCTCAGAAGTGCGTGCCTTGGTGGTCTCCTGCTTGTGCTCGCGCAGTATGTTTGAAACGTGCTGCATGGGGCAGGTACCGGTACAATAGAACCGATGAGAGACTTCTTGATTTTAAGCAGAAGCGTGCAATCGCTCGCTGTGTCATCTGTGACGCTAAACGCACTTGCTGGTGAGACTATGTTTCCACCATCACCTCTGCTTCCTCTGTGAGTGCAGTCTGGAAAAAAGTGAGGAAATTGAGTGGTAAATACTCTCCTGACCCGGGTCCTGTTCTACGGGTCGCTGGTATTGATGTAGCAAACCCTCTTGACGTTGCCATTGAAATTGGCACTCATCTGGTCCATATTTCCTGGGGGCTCCATCTATGCCCCTCGTTTCTTTCCTCAAAGTCTGCCAGAGAGTTAGTACCCTTGGACTTATCTTCTCTCAGAGAAGAACAGTATAATATGCCTTTTACACTTCAGGAACTGGAGGCAACGCTCTCAGCTTGCCAATCATCGGCAGCTGGGCCTGACAACATTTATATTCGTATATTACAACATTTACATCAGTCAGCGCTTGTAGTCCTCTTACACCTCTTCAATCTTGTTTGGGCACAAGGAGTTCTTCCCCAGCTGTGGAAATCTGCCATTGTTCTCCCTTTCCGCAAGCCGGGTACTACGGGACATGATGCCTCCCACTATCCTCCCATCACTCTTACTAGTGCAGTTGGCAAAGTGATGGAACGTCTGGTAAATCGATGTTTAATGTGGTATTTAGAAACACACAACAGTCTCTCCACTAGTCAATATGGCTTTCGTAAGGGCCGTTCTACATTGATATGTATGTTCGTAATGCCTTTGCGAATAATCACTCAGTTATTGCCATATTTTTTGACCTTGAGAAGGCATATGACACAACTTGAAGGTATAATATTTTGGCCCAAGCCCACTCCTTAGGCCTCCGAGGCAATCTACCATCCTTCCTTAAGAACTTTTTAACTGACAGACACTTCCGTGTTCGAGTCAATAATGTGCTTTCCCCGGACTTCATCCAAGCTGAAGGTGTCCCTCAGGGATGTGTTCTGAGCACAACACTTTTTCTCCTTGCTATAAATGATTTGGCCTCTGTTCTTCCACCCAATATTTGGTCATCACTCTATGTTGATGACTTCGCTATTGCTTGTGCAGGCGCTGACTATCATCTCATTGCAGTTTCTCTCCAGCATGCGGTCGACCGTGTTTCCAATTGGGCCACCATGCATGGGTTTAAATTTTCCAGTACCAAAACTCACCAAATTACTTTCACTAGATGGTCTGTCATCTCCGATCATCCTTTGTACCTCTATGGCTCCCGTATCCCCGAACGTGATACAGTCAGGTTTCTAGGCTTTCTCTTTGACTGTAGGTTATCCTGGAAACCTCACATTATCTCTCTGAAGGCAACTTGTCACAGCCGGCTGAACCATCTTAAAACCCTTGCTCATCTTTCCTGGGGAGCTGATCGTCGAACTCTGCTTCGCCTACATTCAGCCCTCATTTTATCGAAACTCGATTATGGTGACCAGATTTATTCAGCTGCCTCTCCTGCTACTCTCTCTAGCCTTAACCCCATCCATCACCAAGGATTACGTTTATGCCTTGGTGCTTTTCGCTCTTCCCCAGTTGAGAGCCTCTATGTAGAAGCGAATGTTCCATCCTTGTCTGATCACCGTGATGCCCATTGCCTTCACTACTATGTACACTCTCACAATCTCCGCAATCCTTCCATTTATAGAATGGTCACCGATATTAGTAGACATTATTTGTTCGCCGCCCTTGTTTGCTCCATCCCTTTTCTCTTCGCCTACATTTGCTCTTGTCTTCCCTTCAGTTACCACCTTTATATGTTCATGTAGCATCTCACTTTTCCCTACCCCCCCCTGGGAAGTTCCAGCTGTTCAGGTCTGTTCTTTCTCACTCCCGTGCTCGAAAGCCCAACTACCTATGGCGGCTTCCTGCTCTCTTTTTCTTGATCACTTCCACTCTCATTCTCATGCCATCACTGTGTACACAGATGGCTCTAAGTCTTCAGATGGCGTCGGATTCACAGCAGTGTTTCCGGACAGCGTCGTGCGAGAGCATTTACTATCTTCGGCTAGCATTTTTACTGCTGAATTGTATGCCATTCTTGCAGCACTTATTTGTATCGCATCTATGCCTGTGTCATCATTTGTGGTAGTCTCAGACTCCCTTAGTGCTCTACAGGCTATACGAAAATTTGATACACCTCACCCCCTAGTTCTCCGTATCCAACTTTGGCTACACCGTATCTCTACCAAGCATAAAGATATTGTTTTTTGTTGGGTCCCTGGGCATGTTGACGTACAGGGCAATGAACAGGCAGACACTGCTGCGCGGTCAGCAGTACATGACTACCAATTTCATATAGAGGTGTTCCATTTCTGGACTATTTTGCTGTAATAGCTACCCACCTTCACACCCGTTGGCAACAACGTTGGTCAACTCTGCTCGGTAACAAACTTCATTCTATTAAACCAAACATAGGTTACTGGCCGTCTTCTTGTCATCAGTGCCGAGGTTGGGAGACTATTCTCTCCCACCTTCGTATCGGCCACACTCATCTTACTCATGGGTATCTCATGGAGAGGCACCCTGTTCCTCTCTGTGAGCAGTGTCAAGTTCCAGTATCGATTAGCCACATTCTGTTAGACTGCCCTCTCTATCAACGAGCACGCAGAATTTACCTCCAACGTCGTCTCCACTCTACTACTCTCTCTTTACCTTCCCTTCTTGCTGATGGACCCTCCTTTAATCCTGACTCTCTCATTGACTTCTTGACAACGACTGATTTACTCCACAAACTCTGATGATGATACATTTCGCACTCCCCTCAGCCCTTTCTAGCTCAGTCTCTTGCTGCCCTTTCCCCTTTCACCATCCACTGCCCCGCTGTTCTCCGTAACCTATTACTCATCTATCTCCCTTTTGCCACCTGATACCCTCGCTTCCTTCCTGCCCTGCAGCGCTGTATAGCCCTTGTGGCTTAGCGCTTCTTTATTATTATAATAATAATGTAACGAAGAATAACTCTCGATCCCTTGTTAGGGCACTAGCACATTTCTTCTCCCAACTTGAGCTTCCTAAAGAGACTCAGACAGATCATGGACCTAATTTCACATCTATGTTTTTACGGAAGCTTTGTCACACCCGGGAATCAACTCTGTTCTCTCCACCAGCTATCATCTAAGGAGCATTAGCAGGCTTCCACCTGACAATGAAGTCAATGATGCGAGCTCTCTGTACTAAAAATTCGAGAAACTGGGATGAAGGAATGCCAGCATTGCTATCAGGGAGAGTGAACAAAAATGTCTTGGTTATAGTCTTTCTAACTCTTGTATGGACATAAGGTTAGAGAAAAGTTGTCCATTTTGATTGAGATCTGGCCGGGTATGAAGGATCCTCAGTCAGATCTACTGCTTTGATGCAGCAACAGCTTAGGCTGCTCGTCATTTAGCAACTAAAAATTTGGAAAGTGCTCGAAAGAAAATGAGGGAACAAAATGGTTAAACCTCAGTTCTTCGATACTTCTAGGTAGGAGACAAAGTAATGACTCGAAAGTTTGTACCAGGACACGCACTACAAGCAAGATTTGTCGGTCCCTTGGAAGTTGTTAAAGTAAATGATGTGAATTACTTAGTTCATACTCCTGGTAAGAAAAGATCTGGTTATATGTATCATGTCAACCAACTTGAGATTTTTAAGTGTCCTTCCGACGACTTCAGTTTTTCCTTTGGAAAAGGAAGATCAGGGTGAATTTCCTGATGTTACTAGAGTAACAGAGGTATGTCTAGAAAACTCTCTTACACTTCAGTCTTTAGATAAGTTTCTAGAAAACTTGTCAGCTTAAAAGGCGACTGACATTAAATCTCTGCTCCTAGAATTCACCCGCCATTTTAGTGATGTTCTTCAACATGTAGTCTAGGGAAACACAACATTGACAGAGTGTCAACACTGTCTAGCAAGCTCCATACAGGACTAGTCTAGTTAACAGAAGTCTCTTCAAGAGGAAATATTTCTTATAGAACTGGCCTGATTAGATAAAAATGTTCAGGGGTGTCACCATGTATAATGATACGTAAACCTAATAGTACTTATAGGGTATGCACTGATAACCGGCAAAAATAACCGACTATCATCTTACCAGAAGGTTATTCTCTACCTCGTGGTCGATTATATAATAGACCGAGACTCAGGTGCTTCCTGTGGTAGTCACCTGGACTTGCTTCATGGGTAACTATCATGTACCATTCACTCCTCGAGAACGAGATGTCTGCCTTCACCGTTCATAATGACCTCTACAACTGTCTAATGACCCCACATTGGACTGAGAATCACAGTCTAAGTATAGATACCTACCACCACTTCTTTGTGGTGTCCAATGACTAGGTGAATCAACATTTACTTCATCTGTAAACACTTTATGTAAAGTTGGACGAGTGTTACTCTAAGTTAACCTGGCCAGACGTCAGTTCACGCAAGCTGGAATTAGGTATGTAGGGAAAAAAAATACCACGGGCTAGGATAGAATCCGCGATCAGAGTCATAACACTCTCTGATCGCGGGTTCTATCCCCGCCCGTGGTATGGTTTGTTTGCAGTCGTGTCATTACGATTTCGTGAGTCAGTTAGGTATGTAGGGTTCGTTGAAGGCCAGGTTCAGGCTGTGCCTACAGGTGCCAAAATTCATGCTATTTCTCAGTTTCCAGTTACTAGGGATAGAAAAGGAGTGCAACGCTTTTTAGTTATAGGAGGATATTACCGTAGGTTCTGCTCCAGTTTTGTTGGAGTTAACTAGTAGTAAGGTGAATTTCATCTGTTCGGACGCCTGTGAACTGATGTTCCAGCATTTCAAAGGGTGTTTTAATTCGACTCCTATTATTCTCCCTCCTTTTCACTTTGCAGATTGTTACGAGTTAATATGCGATGGAGCTGTCCTCTTACAGACGAGGAAGAACAGTGACACACTCCATCCAGTCTGGTACTATAGCACGAAGCTCAAACCACACTCAAAGAATTATGACACCATTCGAAGGCGACTTTAGCTCTGGTTGTGGTTCAGGAGAATTTCGAGATCTAACTGGGAACATCCCCATTTGTTATTAATATGATGAGATCTTGTGTTATTAACATAGTCAGATCTTGTGTTATTAATATAGTCAGTGATCATAATCCGCTGATAGAATTATAAGGTTATTTTATACATACAACCTTGTAAAATTATCCAACATCAAAGATTCCTTGAATGTACTGACCGGCGCTTTCTCTAGGCTTAAATTTTGCTTATCTTTGCTGAAATGCCTAGATGTCCTTATTTATAAGTAAATTTAAGAAATTAATGGGACAACATTTTCTTTGTCACTCTTCAAGTGGCAACAACAGCATCTGCTTTCATGTAGGTAACCTCTATTTAGTCTAGTCACGGAGTTGGTGGGCGTTTGTTACTGCTATAGATCCGTGTGATACCAGACATACTCATGTGGGTTGAGATGAGGCAGTCACTCCAGACTGGGCAGTTTCACCTTGATCTGTAGCCACCACCATTTGCCAGTCTCCTGATAGCAAGTGACATCGCCGCTTCTTCACTTCACGGTGCCTCCCGAACCTTCACGGTTGGCGTATAGAATCTAGTGATACCCATATTTAAAACATAGAATCTAGTGGTACCCAGCACATCAGAAAGGTACCTTTCCTCCACGCAATGCCACTATACCTGGAGTTTACCCGGAGAGAGTTCCGGGGGTCAACGCCCCCGCGGCCAAGGGGAAAAGAGCACGCTACTGCTTTCTGGAGGATAAAGCATGAAGAGTCTACGTACTTTTGGAATGAATGTTAGTGAACATACCATAACGGAACAGAAAATGAAGTAAGCCTTCCTTTTAAGTTGGTGAAAACTGAACTAGCGAGCGGGAAGGTGTCATGTTGACACTAGATAGTTATGTAGTTCGATACTTGCAGTATACAAACAAAACAATAAACCCCCACAGAGATACTAATTATTATTATCATTATTTTTTTCGGATTGGTATTATTATTATTATTGTTATTATTATTATTATTATTACTATTATTATTATATATTAAGTAATTCTGTGCACAGAAAGTAAGATGTCCGCTGGTATCATATATCAAATGCTTATCACAGTAAGAATGGTAATGTATGGACCTCGGTGTGAGGTCATGTGATTACATGCCTCATTATGTGGTCATGTAATATATGTAGTGTAGCCACATACTTGGTGACCGTCTGGAGCAAGCTCAGCAGGGTTTTCTTGACCTCTGGCTTCTTGCACCATCTGGTTCATAGTTTTTTGCCTCTCTTGTAATGTACTGGACAGCTGACTCGTCTGCTGTCTCATGCTGCCAGCTGCTGTCAGCTGCTGTCAGCTGCTGTCAGCTGTTGTCAGCTGCTGTCAGCTGTTGTTGTTATCTGTTGTCAGCTGCTGTCAGCTGCTGTCAGCTGTTTTGTCATCTGTTTTGCAGCTGCTGTCACTTGCTGTCAGCTGTTGTTATCTGTTGTCAGCTGCTGTCAGCTGCTGTCAGCTGCTGTCAGCTGCTGTCAGCTGTTGTCAGCTGCTGTCAGCTGTTGTTATCTGTTGTCAGCTGCTGTCAGCTGCTGTCAGCTGTTGTCATCTGTTGTCAGCTGCTGTCAGCTGCTGTCAGCTGTTGTTATCTGTTGTCAGCTGCTGTCAGCTGCTGTCAGCTGCTGTCAGCTGTTGTCAGCTGCTGTCAGCTGTTGTTATCTGTTTGTCAGCTGCTGTCAGCTGCTGTCAGCTGTTGTCATCTGTTGTCAGCTGCTGTCAGCTGCTGTCAGCTGTTGTTATCTGTTGTCAGCTGCTGTCAGCTGCTGTCAGCTGTTGTCATCTGTTGTCAGCTGCTGTCAGCTGCTGTTAGCTGCTATCAGCTGCTGTCAGCTGCTGTCAGCTGTTGTTATCTGTTGTCAGCTGCTGTCAGCTGTTGTCAGCTGCTGTTAGCTGTTGTCAGCTGTTGTCCTTGCCTGTCAGTTGTCAATTGTTTCCTGTCTTAGATGACATATTTGATCTCATATTTAAGTGGTTCTTGCGACTAAAGTTGTGGTGCTTAATAATCCCTCCGGGTTTAGCACTCCCCCATGATAATAATAATAATAATAATATAATAATAATAATAATATGGTGCTTGATAAATTATACAGGAGATTCTGACAGGGAAGATTAGAATAATATTATTACATTTATATATATTTAACAGTGTCTTCTAACAGTATAATTTCAGGTAATAATTAAATCATTTATTAATCATTGTTTACAGTCGGGTTGTACAGGAGAGTCTGTGTACATATTTATTAAATAAACTCAGGCTAGTACATTTATAGTATTGGTTAATATGCCACTCCTATTTTGATAAATTAGACACATGTGCAACTCTTGGGTATCTTTATTGAGGAAACGTTTCGCCACACAGTGGCTTCATCAGTCCATACATAGGAGAAACTTGAAGAACAGGAGGAGAATGAGGTAATCAGTCCCTCAACCTTGAGTCGATGTGTTCAGTCCATCAATCTTGAGTAGAATACGGTTTATGAGCGGAGAAGCAGCTTATAAACCATATGGCAGGAGAGTTTCTCCTATGTATGGACTGATGAAGCCACTGTGTGGCGAAACGTTTCCTCAATAAAGATACCCAAGAGTTGCACATGTGTCTAAATTTATCAACATGTCGGTTCTCTGAACCATTCGTTCTACAACCTGTCAGACACTGCAACTTCTTGGGATCTTAATACTTAGGAATTCTTTGCTTGCCTAATTCTTGGGCACGACCTACTTCCACATTGAACAAATGTGACACCACCTACGACTGCTGCACCTCTCCTGCCATACGGTTTATAAGCTGCTTCTCCGCTGATATGCCGTATTCTACTCAAGATTGATGGACTGACCACATCGACTCAAGGTTGAGGGACTGATTACCTCATTCTCCTACTATTCTTCAAGCTTCTCCTGTGTATGGACTGATGAAGCCACTGTGTGGCGAAACGTTTCCTCAATAAAGATACCCAAGAGTTGCACATGTGTGATGAATGGTTTGAAAAACCGACAAGTTGAAGATTGAGACACTTATGCAGCATATGGGAATCTTTATTCAGGAAACGTTTCGCCACACAGTGGCTTCATCAGTCCAATATAAAGAGGAAGGCGTAAGGAGAGGAGTAGTATGAGGTAATCAGTCCCTCGGCCTGGAGTGATGTATTCAGTCCATCAATTCTACAAGATTGATGGACTGAATACATCACTCCAGGCCGAGGGACTGATTACCTCATACTACTCCTCTCCTTACGCCTTCCTCTTTATATTGGACTGATGAAGCCACTGTGTGGCGAAACGTTTCCTGAATAAAGATTCCCATATGCTGCATAAGTGTCTCAATCTTCAGTTGCACATGTGTCTAATTTATCAACATGTCGGTTCTCTGAACCATTCACCTACATAAATTTTGTCGCAGCCTCCACAGGGTATAGTGTAAACCCCTGCGTTGGCTGGTTCGTGGTGCTTGGATTTTGTTCAGGGTTGGTAAATTTTATTACTGTGAGCATATAGGCCTGCTTAAGCCTAAGGGGTGCTTAGGCGTGATCAACCAGGTTGTTAGTACCCCCTCACCACCATTTTGCCCCACTATCCACACAGTGTACCACACGACCACCACAGCCTCCACGACCACCACTACCACCAACAACACAATACAACCACAACCAAATACAAAACACAATCACCAGAACCAACACTGCTATCATCACCACCATCAACACTGCTATCATCAGAACCATCACCAACACTGCTATCATCACCACCACCAACACTGCTATCATCACCACCACCAGGACTGCTATCATCACCACCACCAACAGTGTTATCATCACCACCACCAACAGTGTTATCATCACCACCACCAACATCAACAACACACGACCACGTCATCCCCCTCCACCACTACCATCACCACCACTGCCCTCCCCCTATCCCGCCTCCGTCAGGCTGAGCGTGATCAATAAGAGTGAAGGTTAGCGGGTGTATCTGAGCCCAGGTGATGGCTACGCTCCCTCACCTGATGCTCCTCCTCCACACCTCCCAGGTCTCCTCTACACTCACCTGCTGCTCCTCCTCCACACCTCCCAGGTCTCCTCTACACTCACCTGCTGCTCCTCCTCCACACCTCCCAGGTCTCCTCTACACTCACCTGCTGCTCCTCCTCCACACCTCCCAGGCTCCTCTACACTCACCTTTTGCTCCTTCTGCACACATTCCAGGCTCCTCTACACTCACCTGCTGCTCCTCCTCCACACCTCCCAGGCTCCTCTACATTCACCTGCTGCTCCTCCTCCACACCTCCCAGGCTCCTCTACATTCACCTGCTGCTCCTCCTCCACACTTCCCAGGTCTCCTCTACACTCACCTGCTGTTCCTCGTCCACACCTCTCAGGTCTCCTCTACACTCACCTAATCCTCCTCCACTACAAGTTCCAGGTCTCCTCTACATTCACCTGCTGCTTCTTCTCCACACCTCCCAGGTGTCTTCTACACTCACCTGCTGTTCCTCGTCCACACCTCTCAGGTCTCCTCTACACTCACCTAATCCTCCTCCCCTACAAGTTTTCCAGGGCTCCTCTACATTCACCTGCTGCTTCTTCTCCACACCTCCCAGGTGTCTTCTACACTCACCTGCTGCTCCTCCTCCACACCTCACAGGTCTCCTCTACACTCACCTGCTGCTCCTCCTCCACACTTCCTAGGTCTCCTCTACATTTACATGTTGCTCCTCCTCCACACTTCCCAGGTCTCCTCTACACTCACCTCCACCTCCACACCTCCCAGATCTCGTCGACACTTATCTGCTGCTCCTCCACACTGGCCAGGTCTTCTCTACATTCACCTCCTCCTAAACCACACCTCCCATTTCTCCTCTACACTCACGTGATCCTCCTCTACACATTCCAGGTCTCCTCTACACTCACCTCCTCCTCCACTCCTCCCGAGTCTGCTCTACACTCACGTACTGCTCCTCCTCCACCCCTCTTAGGTCTCCTCTACACTCACCTGTTGCTGCTCTTCCACCCCTCCCAGGTCTCCTCTACACTCGCGTAATGCTCCTCCTCCACATCTCCCAGGTTTTTTCTACACTTACTTGCTACTCCTCCTCCACACCTCCTAGGCCTCCTCTACACTCACCTTCTCCTCCACACCTGACGGGTTTACTCTACACTCACCCTCTGCTCCTCCAAACCTTCCAGGTCTCCTCTACACTTACCTCCTTCTCCACACCTCCCAGGTCAACTCTACACTCACCTGCTGTTCCTCCACACCTCCCAGGTCTCCTCTACACTCACCCTCTGCTCCTCCACACCTTCTAGGTCTCCTCTACACTCACCTCTGCTAGTCCACACCTCCCAGTCTCCTCTACACTCACCCTCTGTTCCTCCACACCTCCCAGGTCTCCTCTAAACTCACCCTCTGCTCCTCCACACGTCCCAGGTCTCCTCTACACTCACCCTCTGCTCCTCCACACCTCCCAGGTCTCCTCTACACTCACCCTCTGTTCCTCCACACCTCCAAGTCTCCTCTACACTCACCTCTGTTTCCTCCACATCTCCCAGGTCTCCTCTACACTCACCCTCTGCTCCTCCACACCTCCCAGGTCTCCTCTACACTCACCCTCTGCTCCTCCACACCTCCCAGGTCTCCTCTACACTCACCCTCTGCTCCTCCACACCTCCCAGGTCTCCTCTACACTCCCCTTCTGCTCCTCCACGCATCCCAGGTCTCCTCTACACTCATCCTCTGCTCCTCCACACCTCCTAGGTCTCCAATACACTCACCCTCTATTCCTCCACACCTCCCAGGTCTCCTCTACACTCACTCTCTGCTCCTCCACACCTCCTAGGTCTCCTCTACACTCACCCTCTGTTCCTCCACACCTCCAAGGTCTCCTCTACACTCCCCCTCTGTTCCTCCACATCTCCCAGGTCTCCTTTACACTCACCCTCTGCTCCTCCACACCTCCCAGGTCTCCTCTACACTCACCCTCTGCTCCTCCACACCTCCCAGGTCTCCTCTACACTCACCCTCTGCTCCTCCACATCTCCCAGGTCTCCCCAACACTCACCCCTCTGCTCCTCCACATCTCCCAGGTCTCCTCTACAACTCACCCTCTTCTCCTCCACACCTCCCAGGTCTCCCTCTACACTCCCTCTCTGCTCTCCACACCTACCAGTCTCCTCTACACTCACCCTCTGCTCCCCACACCTCCTAGGTCTCCTCTAACACTCACCCTCTGTTCCTCCACACCTCCAAGGTCTCCTCTACACTCCCCCTCTGCTCCTCAACATCTCCCAGGTCTCCTCTACACTCACCCTCTGCTCCTCCACACCTCCCAGGTCTCCTCTACACTCACCCTCTGCTCCTACACACCTCCCAGGTCGCCTCTACACTCAACCTCTGCTCCTCTACACCTCCCAGGTCTACTCTACACTCACCCTCTGCTCCTCTACACATCCCAGGTCTCCTCTACACTCACCCTCTGCTCCTCCTCACCTCCCAGGTCTCCTCTACACTCCCCCTCTGCTCCTCCCACTCCCCGGGGCTCTACACTACCCTTGCCCTCCCACCCCCCAGGTCTCTTAAAACTCCCCCTGCTCCTCCACACCTCCCTGTCCCTCTACATACCCTCTCTCCTCCACCCTCCCCGGTCCAACACTCCCCTTGCTCCTCCCCCCCCATGTTTACCTCACCCTCTGCTCCTCCACAATTTCCCCGGTTCCTCTACACTCCCCCGCTCCCCCCACACCTCCCCCCCTCTCCTCTACACTCACCCCTTCCTCCACACCCCCAGTCTCTTACACCCCTCGCTCCTCCACACCTCCCATCTCAAAAACTCCCCCCTGCTCCTCCACCCTCCCCGGGCTTCTACACTCCCCTCTGCCTCCCACACCTCCCGGGCCCCTTCCCCTCCCCCGGGCTCCTCCACACCCCCCAGGGCCTTACACTCACCCCTGCTCCCCCCACACCCCCCAGGTCTCCACCTCACCCCCTCTCCTCCACACCTCCCAGGTTTTTAACACCCCCTGCCCCCACACTCCCAGGGCTCTTAACTCACCCTCGTTCCCCCAAATAGGCCCCCCACCTCCCCTGTTCCACACCCCCAGGTTCTTACACTCACCCTCTGCCCTCCACACCTCCCCGGTTCCTCACACTCACCCTTCCCCCCACACCCCCCAGTCTTTACACTCACCCTCTGCTCTCCACTCCCAGGTCTTCTTACACTCACCCTTGCTCCCCCACCCTCCCGGTTTTTACACTCCCCTCTGCCCTCCCCACCCCCAGGTCTCCCCACATCACCCCCTTTTCCCCCACACCTCCCCGGGCTCCTCTACACTCACCTTTTGCTCCTCCCACCTCCCCGGTCCCTTACAATCACCCCTGCTCCCCAACCTCCAGGTCTCCCCTCACCCCCCTCGCCCTCCCCCCCCGCTCCCTTTCCCACCCCTTTCTCCTCCACACCTCCCCGGCTCAAAACCACCCTCTCCCCCCCACCTCCCGGGCCTTCAACCACCCTCTCTCCCCCACACCCCCAGGTTCTTTTACCTCCCCCCTTTCCCTCCCCCACCCCCCAGGTCTCTTACACCACCCCCTCTCCTCCACACCTCCCAGGGTTCTACATCACCCCCTGCCCTCCCATCCCCGGGCCTCTACACTCACCCTCTGCTCCTCCCCCCTCCCCGGTCTCTTACACTCACCCCCTCTCCTCCACACCTCCCATTTTCCCTTTCACTCCCCCGCTCCTCCCCCCCTCCCAGGTCTCCTTACACTCACCCTCTGCTCCTCCAAATCCCCCCAGGGTTCTTACACTCACCCTCCCTCCCCCACCTCCCAGGGCTCCTCCCCCACCCAACCCCCACCCTCCTGCTCCAAAAAAACACCCCCTCCCATTGTCTCTTACACTCCCCCTCTCCTCCACCCTCCCAGGTTCTTCACTCACCCCCTTTCTCCTCCCACCCCCAGGTCCTTACAAACCCTCTCTCCTCCAACTTTCCCCGGGCTCTTACACCACCCCCTTCCTCCACACCCCCAGGGCTCTTACACTCACCCCCTGCCCCCACACTTTCCCCGGCTCTTCACTCACCCCTCCCTCCACACCTTCCAGGGCTCCTCCCACACCCCCCCCCCCTTTCCCCCCTTTAAATCCCCGTTGCTTAATTTCCCCCCCAAAAAAGGGGAATTTTCCCCTTATTAAAGGTTCCCCCCACTCATTCTATCCCCACATTCCCCCCTTCTATCATCCTCAACACTTCCGGCCCTTTTTCATCACCCTTTCCCCCCCCCCCCAGGTTCCCCCCACCCCCCTTTCTTACTTGGGGCCCTCAATACCCCCCTTTTTCCCCATCCCCCTTTTAACTAGTCCTCCCCAGGCCTTTTACCCAAGTTTTACACATTGCCCTTTAATACCCCCCTTTCCTTTAAAAAATTTATACAAAGGGCATTTTTTAAAAATTTTTTCATATTTTTAAGGTCATAAACATAAATATCACACATATATCTATCTCACTGCATATACTATCATCACATGCTATACTAGTCTCACATGCATATAATAGTCATCACATGCTATATAGTCTCACAGCTATACTATCATCCATGCAATACAGTCATCACATGCATAACTAGTCTCAATGCAATTCTAGTCACACTCATATATATCATCACATGCTTATAGCATCCATCATATATAGCATCACAGATTACAGTCTCCTGATATACAGTCATCACATCTAACTAGTCATCAAGTTACTATCTTTACATGCATTACTGTCATCACATCATTACAGTTTACTCAATAAATTAAAACATCCTGCATATACTAGTCATCACATGCTTAAATAGTCCACATGCATATACATCATCACAGCATATATATCATCACATGATATACTATTTACACATCTTTTACTATCTCACGCATATACTAGTCATCACATCATATCAGTCATCACATCAAACAGTCTACTGCATAACTATCATCACATGCAATACTATCATCACAAACATTACTAGTCATACATCATAACTAGTCTCACATGATATACTATCACCATATTAATCATCACATCATATCTAGTCCAACAGCTAACTACTCACATCATAACTATCATCACATCAAATCTTCATCACGGGATAACAGTCTCACATGATGTACAGTCTAATGCTATTTTGTTTTAACTATATCACCATGCTATACTATCATCACAGCAATACTAACATCACTGCAATACAGTCATCACATGCTTACTAGTCTCACAATATACTATTTTCCCCATGAAAACTATTTCACATTCATATACTATCTCACATGATATACTAGTCATCACACTATACTCCTTTACATGATATACAGTCATCACATGCTATATAGTCGACTTCATAACTAGTCACAAATCAATACATCTTAATGATATCTATCCCAAATGCAAACCCCAAAATCATCACATCATTACTAGTCCACTAATTTCTATATCACATGATAACTAGGTTTACAGCATATACTAGTTTTCACATGCATTACTAGTAATCACAGATTTACTATTTATCACATGATTAAATAGTCATCACATGATAACTAGGTCCCTCAAAAATGCATTAAAATAGTACACATGCATATACTAGCTCACTGCTAACCATCACGCATTACTTCATCAATATAACCCATCAACATGCATTACAGTCACACAGCAAAGTACTAAACAATCACATAAAAAATATACTTTCATCACAAGCATATCTATCATCACAGCTTTTCAGTCACACATGATAAATATCATCCATCATTACTATATCACATGCATTAAATTTCATCACATGCATAATATTTATCACATGAATTTCAGTATCACTGATAACAGTATCACATGCATTACTGTATCAAGGGATTATAGTCACACATGATAATAGTATCCTCATATAAATCCCTCAATATAATATCTCACACAATACAGTCACACTGCATATACTAGTATCAATGATTTACTGCATCACATGCATATATTTGTCTCACATGCATAACTATCTCACATGCAATCTAGTCATCACATGCATATACTATCATCATGCATAAAGTCATCCAGCATATACAGTCATACATGCAATTTCTAGTCACCACTATACTATCATCACACATATATTTTCATCACATCATATACTAGTCTCACATGCTTTTATAGTCATCACAGAATTTTATCATCACATGCATAACTGTCTCCCCGCATTATTTTTTACTGTCATCAATATAAAAATTTACATCATTACTAAATCATACATCATATACTGTCATTCCTGAATTCTATCATCACATGCAATACTATTCAAGCATAAAATAGTCATCACTGCATATCTATCTCACATGCATATACTAGCATCCATCATTACTTTCATCCATGAATAATAGTATCACATCCTATAATTTTTTCTTCACATGCATTACTATCATACTGCATATATAGTCATCACTCATTACTAGTCTCACATCATAACTAGTCTCACTGCATAACTAGTCATCACATGCATATACTAGTCACACACATAACTGCATCACATGCATATACTAGTCACCATGCATAACTAGTCATCAATGCTATACTTCATCACAGCATTTACTATCATAATGATATACTAGTCATCACATGCATATACTAAATCACAGCTTTTATATCCACTCATATACAGTCATCACTGCATATTATCATCCATCATATACTATCACACTCATATACTATCTCACATGCATATACATCATCACTGAAAATACTATCATACAGCATAACATCTCACATGCCCTATATTTTCATACATGCATATAAGTCCACATGCATTACTATCATCACATGCATATACATCATCCGCATAATAGCACACATGATTACTATCATCACATGCAATACTAGTCCCCACATTCATAACTAAAGTCATCACTGTATACTATCTCCATGCTTTTAAAAACTCACATGCATAACTAGCTAATCATTATATCACCATGCATAACTAGTCATCACATGCATTACTATCATCACATCATAACTAGCACACTCAAAATATATCGAAATTTCTCACACCCAAATATTCAAAATACCCCCGGATTAAAGTTCCCGATTTACTCAACCTTTTTTACTTTTTAAAAACAACAATTTTCTCTTATGCCAGAGAGACAATTTCGTAAAATATACTCGAAGTTAAATTATGTAAAGTACTAAGTGTGAAAAATTAAAGCCAGCTCTATTATTAACTCAGAAATTATGGCATAAAAAACTGAATTTCAGGTTTTCCAATTTCTTCAACAGAAATTAGAATGTTCTCAAGTCTATAGCAATTTTTTTCTCTAAGTAAGACTGACCAACATTTATTGTTGTTTAAGCTTTGGTTACATAATATACACATTTTTCACAATGATCTTGAGTCCACGAGTAACATATACACACATAAAAGTACATTAATAAAATTAACTTAGAATATCCCAGTTAAGTTCAGCTCTGTGACTTATTTCTGATCCACTGTTCCCTTCAAGGAAGGTTCCTTGATACTGGTGAGGGGTTCTTGATTTAAGGAATTGGTCTGTGCTCCAGTTCCCTGAATTAAGCCTGAATACCCTACACATTCCCCCCCCCTTCCCCACAGGAGCTGTATAATCCTACGGGTTTAGCGCATCACCATGATAATAATAATAATTATAATGATCAGTTGTTACAGTCTCCAGTTATTTCAGAGAAAACAATAATATTGTCATGTTAAAACTTATACAATTTAAAATTAAGGAGAAGTTTCCCTTGAGGGAAAACTAAACAAAACACTATAAGTTTGAAGCCGACCAGAAAATACATTCTCAAATTTCATTTATTTCATACAGCTCATCAGCAATTAAAGACTGGTGCCGTTCAGAGATGTTTTATTATAATCGCGGAAAGTACTAAACCCAGTGGGGCCACATAGTGCCTGTAGGATGAATGAGTGTCATACAGATTCAGTCCAAGTAAGGAAAGAATGATTCCACTTCCTTGATTAAGAGCCCGTCATTAGCATAATCCACCTATTTATTACAAGGTTTTTGTATACAATTTGAAATTAAAAGTGACAAAATATCTTCACATTCCAACCTTCCTCTCAGTAGGATTCACGAGAGTCAAAATTTTGATGCTAATCCGGTGAGGCTTTCTATATTTTTTTTATTAACACATCGGCCGTTTCTATCAAGGTAGGATGACCTGAAAAAAAAAAACACTTTCATCATCATTCACTCCATCACTGTCTTGCCAGAGGCGTGCTGACACTGCAGTTAAAATACTGCAAGATATTAACATTTCTCGTTCAGAGTGCAGGCACTGTACTTCCCATCTCCAGGACTCAAGTACAACTAACCAGTTTCCCAGAATCCCTTCATAAATGTTACTTTGCTCACACTCCAACAGCACGTCAAGTTATAAAAACCATTCATCTCCACTCGCTCCTACATAATACGCTCATGCAGGCTTGCTGGAAGTCCAAGCCCCTCTCACACAAAATCTTTACACCCCTTACTCCAACCCTTCCTTATACGACCCCTACCTTGGGTTCTTTCTACTGCAGATTTATATGCCCTCCAAGTCATTCTATTTTGTTCATCCTCTCTAAATGTCCAAACCACCTTAACAACCCTTCCTCTGCCCTCTAGATAATACTTATAGTAACCCCACACCTCTTTCTAATATCCAAACTATCGATTCTCTGCATTATACTCACACAACACATTGCCCTCAGACATGACATCTCCACTGCCTCCAGCCTTCTCCTTGGCAACATTCACCACCCTTGCTTCACACCCTTATAAGAGCTTTGGTATAACTATACTCTCATACATTTCCCTCTTTGCTTCCATGGATATCGTTCTGTGTCCCCACAGGCTCTACAGTGCACTGCTCTCCTTCTTCACTCATCTTTCATAGACCCATCTGCTGACAAGTCCACTCCCAAATATCTGAATACATTCACTTACTCCATACTCTCTCACTCCAATCTGATATCCAATCTTTTATTACCTGGTATTGTTTTGTTATCCTCATTACCTTGCTCTTTCCTATGCTCACTTTTAATTTCCTTCACCAACCTCTGCAACTTTTTTTTAGAATCTACCAAAAGCACAGCATCAACAGCAAAAAGCAACTGTGACAACTCCTACTTTGTGTTACATTCCTTATCTCTTAATTCCACACCTCTTGCCAACCCCCGAGCATTCACTTCTCTTACAACCTCATCGATAAATATTTTGAACAACCATGGTGACATTATGCATCCCTGTCTAAAACTACTTTTACTGGGCAATGATCTACCTCTCTCATACATACTCTAACCGAACCTCACTACCCTCGTAAAAACATTTAACTGCTTTCAGTAACCTGCATCCTATTTTATACACTTGCAACATTTGCCATATTGCTCTCCTATCCACCCTATCATATGCCTTTTCCAAATCCATAAATACAAGGAGAATCTCTTTACCCTCTTCTAAATACTGTTCACCTACATATTTCACTGTAAACACTTGGTCTTTACACCCCCTACTATTCCTAAAGCCTCCTTGTTCACATGCGATTCTGCTTTCCATCTTGCTTTAATTCTTTCAGTAATAACTACCATACACTTTACCAGATATACTCAACAGGCTTATTCCCCTATAATTTTTACACTTTATTTTGTCTCCTTTGCCTTACACAAAGGAACTATGCATGCTCTCGGCCAATTTCTAGATACCTTCCCCTCTTTCATACATTCATTAAATAAAAGCATCAACCATTCAAAATTATATCCCCATACTCACAACTGGCTCTTCCTCACTCCTACAAATGTTATACCTTCCCTTATCTTCATCAGTATTTAATTGTTCCTCATAATATTCCCTCAATCTTTCCAATACTTCCAACTATCCATCTAATAACTCTCTTCTCCAATTTTTATCTCAAATCCATTTGCTCACTAGATTTTCTTATCTTATTAATCTCACTCCAAAACTTTTTCTTATTCTCAGCAAAATTTGTTGATAGTGTCTCACCCACTCTCATTTGCTCTCCTTTACATTCCTTCATCACTCTCTTAATCTCTCTTTTTTTCTCTCCATTTACTCTTCCCTCCTTGTACCACTTCTACTTTGTAAAAACCTCTCATATGATAACTTTTCCCTTTCTTACTACTCTCTTTACCTCATCATTCTACCAATCGCTCTTCTTCCCTCCTGCACCCACTTTCCTGCAACCACAAACTTCTGCTGAACACTCTAACACTATATTATTAAATCTATCCCACACCTCTCCAACCCCATTGCCTATACTCTCACTAACTCCTCTTTCTTCCAGTAATTGTTTATAACTTGTCCTAACTGCCTTCTCCTTTAGTTTATAAACCTTCACCTCTCTCTTACTTGCTGAGGCCATTCTCCTTATTTCCCATCTACCTTTCACTCTCACTGTAGCTACAACTGAAAAATAATGTGATATATCTGTGGCCTCTCTATAAACATGCGCATCCTGAAGTCAACCCATCAGTCTTTCATCTACCAATACATAGTCTAACAAACTACTGTTATTATGCAATATATCATATCTTGAATACTTAATTATCCATTTTTTCTTAAAATATGTATTACCTATTACAAAACCCCTTCTATACAAGCTTACCTACCAAACCCTCTTTAACCATTTCACCCACTTCATGTCCTCCACAATAACTGTTATATAGAACACAGCTGCAACACACTGATAATGTATCCACTAAGGAATGCTCTATCTGGCATAGGTAGAGATTTTAACTTTTTATGAGTACAAAAGCGTGAATTTCTCACCACTAACTTGAAAAGTTGATGCTTCTTACTACATGCATTATACCCATTAATTTAAGCTTGTAGGCAGATTTGTCAGTATACTAAATCTGTTAAGAAAAATGGAATCTTTGGAATACATGTAAAAATTGGAGAATGACTTTTTGACGGGCTAAAAAATTTTAGTTCTGGTTTACTTTCTGGAACACCCATTTCTTCTTTGTTTTTGAGCTTCGTAAGTCTGATTTTGTCAGTTCTTTTAGAGAGTTAAAATGATTCGTTTTTTAAACTGATATCCTTTCTGATCGGCAAGAAAAAAATTAACGTTGATGCATTTATTGAAATGGATTATACCATATAACGAAAATCTTTGTAGGGATCAAGAAAACTAGGAATGGTTGAATGCCTGGAGAATGCTCCCTCTGATCGAATACAAACTTTCTTTGTTGGTGTCTCTAATTTGATTAGATTATTAATAAAAATTTGGTAAGTTGATAATGAACCACTAATAGATCTGTCAAGCTGAAAACTTAAAGATTTTTAAAACGATTTAAACTTGTACAAATATCTTATCTGTTTAGATCCAAATTTAGAATATTGATTAATTTTATGAAGCTCTGATCTGTTTTTGGAAAATAAAAAGCAAATTTTAAACACTCTGAATACTCAAATATTCTTTCATGTCAAAACCCAACTTTATCACGGTATAAAACAAATTCTAACCACACAAGAGCGAAAAACTAGTGTGAAGGACCTGGGAGTGATAATGTCAGAGGACCACACCTTCAAAGGCCACAACACTGTATCTACCGCATCTGTTAGAAAAAAACTAAGGATGTCAAGCCCATGATGATTCTCTTTAAATCGCTTGTTCTCTCTAGGCTGGAATACTGCTATACACTAACTGCCCCCTTCAAGGCTGGCGAAAATGCTGACCTGGGGAATGTACAGAGAACTTCCAGGGCACACATAAGTACGATAACGTACCTAAATTGGTGGGAACGGTTGAAGTCCCTTGATTTGTATTCCCTGGAACGCAGGCGAGAAAGATACACAATAATATACGCCTGCAAAATCCAAGAGGGATTACTACTAGACTTGCACACGAAAATCACTCCCTACGAAAGCAAAAGACTCGGCAGGAGATGCAACATCCCCCATTGAGAAGCAGGGGCGCCACGAGTACATTAAGAGAACCCAGTAAATGTCAGGGGTCCAAGATTGTTCAACTGCTTCCCAGTATACATAAGGGGGATTACAAATAGACCTCTGCCTCCGTTCAAGAAGGCGCTGGACAGGCACCTAAAGTCAGTACCTGATCAGCCGGGCTGTGGTTCGTAAGTCGGTTTGTGTGCGGCCAGCAGTAACAGCCTGGTTGACCAGACCCTGATCCACCACAAAGGCCTGGTCTCAGACTGGGCTGCGGGGGCGTTGACCCCCGAAACACTCTCCAGGTAAACTCTATTTCACAAACACTCGCATTAACACACTTTCACTTACACACACGCATACACACACACTACACACACACACACACACAAACACACACACACACACACACACACACACACACACACACACACACACACACACACACACACAAGCACACAAGAAAAAAGGTAGAAACTGAGATGGTACAGAGGCGAAAGGAGGAAAGATAGGGGATGGAGAAGACAGACAGGAGATCCCAGACACAGGAAGAAGATCAAATACAGCCTCCCTCACAACTTCCTATAGAAGCCTCCCAACCAGGTCAACCCCAGTGCAACCAAACACTCTAAACCAAAACACCCATGCCACATCCAGTGCCCCCAGCCGCTACATTACAAACTCCACCCCCACAGCAACCACCCATAGTTCCTTATCAGGTCTCCCACTTCCCCAACCCCAATACACCTCCCAGACCACAGTCTTAGAAAAGAAGTTGAAGGTGTGGTATACAAATGCAGATGGAATAACAAATAAGTATGAGGAGTGGCACGAAAGAATCAAGAAGACATCCCCAGACATAATAACACTCACAGAAACAAAACTCAGAAGAGTAATAACAGATTCAATCTTTCCATCCGGATATCAAATCCTCAGGAAAGACAGAGGGAAGAGAGGGGGAGGAGGAGTTGCGCTGCTCATTAAAAACCAGTGGGGGTTTGAGGAAATGAATGGAATGGATGGCACGGGCGAAAGGGACTACTTAGTAGGAACAATCCAGTCTGAGGGACATAAGGTGATAATTGCAGTGATGTACAACCCACCACAGAACTGCAGGAGGCCAAGAGAAGAATACGATAAGAGCAACAGAGCAATGGTCGACACACTAGCCGAGGTGGCAAGGAGAGCACACATGGGGGGAGCAAAGTTACTAGTTATGGGCGATTTCAATCACAAGGAGATTAACTGGGAAAACCTGGAGCCCCATAGGGGGCCCGAAACATGGAGAGCCAAGATGATGGATGTGGTACTGGAAAACCTCATGCATCAACATGTTAGAGACACTACCAGAGAGAGAGGAGAGGATGAACCAGCAAGACTGGACCTTGTATTCACCTTGAGTAGTTCGGACATCGAGGATATCATGTATGAAAGGCCCCTGGGAGCTAGTGATCATGTGGTTCTGTGCTTCGACTACATAGTTGAGCTTCAAGTGGAGAGAGTAGCAAGAATAGGGTGGGAAAAACCAAACTACAAAAGGGGGAACTACTCAGGCATGAGGAACTTCCTTCAAGACATTCAGTGGGAGAGGGAACTGACAGGAAAAACCCGTACAAGAAATGATAGACTGTTGGCAACAAAATGCAAGGAGGCGGAGGAGAGGTTTGTTCCCAAGGGAAACAGAAATAATGGGAAGAACAGAACGAGTCCTTGGTTCACCCAAAGATGTAGGGAGGCAAAAACTAGGTGTACTAGAGAATGGAAAAGGTACAGAAGACAGAGAGAACTCAGGAAAATAAGAGATTAGCGGAAAGAGCCAGAAACGAATATGCGCAGATAAGAAGGGGGCTCAGCGACAATGTGAAAATGACATAGCATCGAAAGTCAAGACTGACCCGAAGCTGTTGTACAGCCACATCAGGAGGAAAACAACAGTCAAGGACCAGGTAATCAGACTGAGGAAGGGTGATGAGGGGAAATTTACAAGAAACGACCGAGAGGTATATCAGGAGCTCAACACGAGATTTAAAGAAGTATTTGTGGAAAAAAAGGGGGGACTCCAAAAATCAAAAGGGGGGGGACCCAGAAGGTGGAGAGGAAAATCCAAAAAGGGGGTAGGGTGGGGGATAAACCAATCCCAACGGGTAAAAACCCGGAAATTTGGGGGTGGGACCCGAATTTTTAAAAAACCGCATTTCTTAAAAAAATTTACAATTTTTGACGGGCAATCCCGAGGAGGGTGGAATGACCCTTTTAAAAAGGGAGACGCATGAGGACTAAAACTAAGACCGACACTAACGGAAGATGCAAGATCAGGGGAAATCTCGGAGGAAAAGGTTGGAGCCCGGGAAAAGCAAGGGGGTTTTGGACATCCCAGGTTTCAGGGGGAAGGAAAAACTGGAAATAACGAGTTTTTTGAAAAAGGTGGAAGAATAGAAAAAGAGAGAAGGGGGTGGAGACTGCATTTTTTGGACTGCAAAACCTTCCCCACACCCACAAATTTACCAAAACAACACCAACAAAACCCAAAAACACCAAAACAAAACCCAACACCACACAAAGGGAAAACAACCCGGAAAACCCCCACACACCAACCCTTTCAAAACAATAACAAAAACAACCCACAAAAAAAAAAAACAAAAAACACAACAAAAACCGCACAGGGGAAAAAAAAAGGGAACACACACACCAAAACACACCCCAACAAAAAAAAACACACACACACCCACAAAACCAAAAACACACAAAACCCCACACACAAACAACCACAACACAACCACACCACACACCACACAAAAAACCCCCAAAAAACACACACAACACCAAAAATACAACACACATACACAACACACCCACCACCCCACACAACACACACCCAAACACACACAAACACACAAAACCACACGCACACACACCAAGCACACACCCCAACAAGCAGACACACACACCCCCAACAAGCAGACACCACACCACACACCACCACACCCCACACACCACCCCCACACAACACACACCACACCACACACACAACCACCCCAACACACACACAAAACCACCACACAAGCACACCACACACACACACACACCACATTCCACACACACCATACAACACCACCCCACACACACACACACAAGCACACAACACAAGCACACCACACACACACACACACACACACAGGGGTCAGTCCTGGGATGTTCTGTTCTTGGTATTTGTGAACGACATAACGAAGGGGGTAGACTCAGAAGTGTCCTTGTTTGCAGATGATGTGAAGTTAATGGAAGAATAAAATCGGACGGGGATCAGGCAGGACTACAAAGGACCTGGACGGGTACAACCCTGGCCCAAACAACTGGCTCCTTGAATTTAAACCCTGCCAAATGAAAAAGTCTGAAGTTTGGGGAAAAAGGGAAAGAAGACCGCAGACACAAATAGTTTAGTGGCCAAAACTGAAAACCCTCATCGGGGAAAAAGATCTGGGGGTGAGTTTAAACACCGGCATATCTCCTGAGGCGACATCAATCAGATAACGCTGCAGCATGGGGGGCGCCTAGAAAACCTGGATAGTTTCCGATATCAGAAAGGATTCGTTTAAGACTTGTATCCATTTTGTCCCCCCATACTGGAGTATGAGCCCCATTTTGGAACCACACCTAGTCAAGCAGTCAAGAAATTGAGAAAGTGAAAAAGGTTTTGCAACAAGACTAGTCCCAGAGTCGGGGTTTTCTATGAAAAAAGTTGGGGAAATCGGCCTGACGACACTGGAGGCGGAGGGTCAGGGGAGACTGATAACGACATATAAAAAATGCGCGGAATAACGAGGTGGGCAAGCGGGGTTTCCCGAGAGAGACAGACACAAAAGGGCCAATTGGAAATTTTAAGATCAGAGAATAAAAGGGATGTTGGAAATATTTTCAGTATAGAGTTTGTCAGGCCATGGAAAGCCTAAAAGTGATGTAGTGGAGGCAGGAACCATACAATTTTAAGGCGAGGTATGATAGGCTCATGGGGCAGGGGAGAAAGGGGCCCAGTGCAATCAGCGAAGAGGCGGGGGCCCGGGGCTGTGACTCGACCCTGCAAACCCCAAATAGGTGGTACAACAAGACAACAACACAACAACACCACTAGCGATCAGTGAAGAGGCGGGGCCCGGAGTCAGACTCGACCCCCGCAACCTCAACAGGTGAGAAAGGTGAGTACACTAACCTACACACCACACACACACGCGCACACACAAACCCCACGCACACACACACAAAACACAAACCCCACACACACAACACACACACCAACCAAAAACAACACACCCCCCCCACACACACAACACACCCCCAACCCCAAACACACACACACACACACACACACACAGGCAGACACACACCACTATCGTAGGGGTTCTTAATGGAGATATCGAGGGTTGAAAGGTAGACACATTGTTGGTTGGGAACTATATTGTCAACTGTGATGTGAACGTGGGCCCATCTCTGCCTGTCTTCGCCTGTTGGGGCTCACGCCGTCTGAGAGGGGCGGGTACAAACGTGCACATGCACATCCCCTAGTCACACAAAAGTACGGGGCCCAAAAGGATCTAAAAACATGGGTGATACTTTGCTTGCTATATAAACAGGGATAGCAACTGTGCGGCAGTGGTCATGTTTGTATGTGTCTCGACATACACTACTATCTATGGCTGAACAGGCAGGGGTTCTGGGTGATTCTATCAATACAAATTCATATATAATTAGAATAATGGGTGGTATCATATGGATGTAAACAAATGAGTTTTTACGAAGGATGTCAATGTAAACACTTTTTCGTAATGCATTACAAACATAAAATCAAATCATTGTCAATAGGGGTGGAATTTATCGATGATTGATTTGCACTCTACGGATTTGAGGATGAATAAATATTTTATACAAGGTGAAATTAACGCAAAGGGATTGGGCCCTCAGTCATTACTGTCAAATTTCAGAATGGAGGAAAGTGATAGGGGAAAAAAAAAATTTGAAAAACAATCAGAAATAACAGACGTGACAATTTTATTTTATCTGGACTTAGTTGAAAAGACTATGTACTTTTAAAAAACCCAATCTGCGAGGGTGAGGTTAATATGCGAATGGTTATCTCTCGGGGAGGATGAATTTTCTGAATGGCTAACACTTGCTTTACTGGGGGAGTCGAATGGTATCTCAAAGATATTTGGGGTTTTCTCTTACTTTTCGGTACGAAAAGGGGGAAGTCATTCGGTTGGTTATCTGATAGTATTGAGGTAGAGGGTCAGAGTCAAGGATTTTCAGCGACTGTCACATTAGTCTGGGTAAAATATCATCAACATCGCTACTAATTTCATTATCAAAATGTGATTTTTTGTACTTCCCAGTACTAATTTCCAAACCTTATTTATTAAGGTATGTTCACAATCGAAAGGTCCGCCAAATTTTTGAAAGTTAGGCATTTCGGAGTTTGTTGAAATTTGTCGATTCTCTTGAACTACTTTGACTTTTGTGGCTTAGAGGCTATTAGTTACTGTAGTAAATTTCTGCTGTTGATTTGTGAAGGTTTAGGTTTCTTCTAAAAACCTTTGAGCCATGCTGGTACGGTTGCTACAAAATCATGGGTTGTAATTGGGTTTTTGGAGTGGAATTAACAACTCATAGGGTAATGTTGTCTACCCCATACAATGAAATGGGAGTTCACATTGAAGCATTGAAGCGAATTTAGGGCCCACATTGGACATTGGTATGCTTTCCCAAGTTTCACTTTTGGGGTTTGATAGTGGCTCCAGGAATCAAGTATTTCTTTTTGGTTTCTTCGGTAACCCATTGCGGGGCAGGATGATGGGAACTGGGGATTTGAGATCTTGTAAAAAGTACACAAATTTTAAAGAATTATTACAGAATTCCCTCCTTTTATTGTTCAAAGGACTTAGGGGGGGTATGCCGCGATAATGCGTTTTTTAAAGGTTTAGGTACTGCTCTGCGTCTTATCTGAAATAGGAACTAACTCACAGTTGGGTTTGAAATGGTCTACCATAACCCGATGTTTGTTGTTTGGGGGGAACTTTAAAAATTGGTTAAAAAATCAAGGGCAATTTCTTCCCGGTTCGCTAGTGGTTGGACATTTGGTTTGGTTTGGCATTGAATTTCCTTTACTTTGCATACAGACACTAATTTTTTAAAATCCCGGGAAAAATTTTTCATTTGCCATACATGGCCAAAAGATTTTTTTGGGCTTGTTTCACAAACGATTATCCAGGGTGGCAACCCGGGATCATGATAGTGAGAGACTAGTTCACTAGGATATGGAATTACTATGGAAAACTCTTCTACTTGGATACCCAAAACTCGGGTTCGTACAGTAATTTTTGGTCTTAAAAAAGTCCTAATGGGTGGGGTGGCTTACAGAAAGAATAAGATTTCCTGGAGCAGGAATCGAATCACCCAGACCACATGGGATCTGTTTTTGGGCATTTTGACTCCTCGACAGTAAATGGAGGTCTGCAGTAATACACAAGTGTCGTGATAAAGCTCGGACTACATTGAATGCCCGGTAAAATGTTCAAAAAAGGGGGTTGAACTTTGGTAGTCAAGGCCATCTGGCTAACCTTCCCCGTAGGCTGTTTTTTCTGGAATAAAGGGTTTCATGGCGCATGGTCTGTCAAGACATGAACAGGGTATGGTAAATAAAGTTCGGGGAAATGCTTTAAAGACCTATTTGCTAAGGTTTTTGCTCGTTACTGTATAATTCGTTCAGCCTTCGTAAGGGCTCGGCTAGCAAATGCACTGCGTTATACTTGCCATCAGCTTCGAAACTTTTACGGCACCCATGCCAAATTTAACTGATCGTTGTCAGATAGAAGGGCTTAGAAAAATTGGGAATTTCAAAATTGGAGCGATGTTACTTTTCTTTTAGAGTTTGGAATGCTTTTTTTTTGCGGAAGGTCCAAACAAAAGGAGCTTTTTTAAGCAATTCAGTTAGCGGGCGTAGGAAGAAAAATTGGGAATGAAAAAATTAAAAAAAAACCCGTAAGCCACAAAAGGGTCTTACGGCATCAGCAGTTTTGGGAGTTGGAAAATTTTGTACTGCAGTTTCTTTTCTTTGATCAGTCTAAACCCCTAGGGTGTACGTGCAGAAACTTAATTTCTGTCTGAAAAATTGAATTAGACGTTTGATCTTTAAAAATTGGGGTTCTTTTAAGCTTGCCAAAGTACTATTTAAGTCTTTTCAGTGTTGTCCCCCGTTTCAACATGACGATTACGTCGTCTAAGTACACCTAAGTGTTTCCTTAAGACCTTAAAGATATTGGTCATGTGTTAGAGAACGTGATAGGAGACGATCGTAATCCAAACGCCATACGAGGAAAGTGATAAATGGACCTGTGGGAGTGGAGAATGCAGTTAACTCTTGGCTGTTGCTCGGTGAAGAGGGACTTGCCAAAACCCTTGTAACAAGTCCAGGGTCGAGGAAGGACTTTGTTATCTCCGATATTGCGTAAAAGGTCACCTAGTACAGGAAGTGGGAAACGATCTGCAATGGTTTTCGCATTTAACTTCTAAAGTCAATCACCGGGCGCCAAGTGCCGTCATTCTTAAGGCCTAGGCTCAAGGGCGACATTCCAGGGTGAAATTGCTATGTGCAAAAAATCCATCATTGAGCATTCTGACTGATCAGTTTCCTCTGCGACGCACTTGGAGAATGAGGCATTCTGTACGCAGGTATATAAAATAGGTCTGGTACAGGTTCAAGTGGAATACGATGGGACAATTTAAGTTTCGTTTAAACCCATATTCTCACCTGGTAAGGCAATGGCTGTTACGACGTTTTGTTCAACAGCGTCAAACAATGCGCTGGATTCGTCTGGGAAATCTGTGGGGAGACTAAGTCCTTTCTCCTCCAAACTGGTGGATAGAGATTGATTCAGTGGAGTGGAAGTAGGTCTCCATGTTGAAATAGCACCGACCCACTGGTCAGGTGGCACGTCATCCTGTACTTGAACAGGGTAAGGATAGTGAACTAGGTCAACGAGGTTGGTATTTGCTCTGAGACGAACACTGTGACCCGAAGTGTTAGCAAGGAGTGATCAAGGTTCCAGGACCGAAACGTTTTCTAATAAATATGTTATAGTGTTTGCTTACGTGTCTTTCTAAACCAACTTGTCGGTATTTATTACCAAGGTTTATACCAGCAAGGAGTAAATGGATCTTACTGTCTCTTACAACGTGTAAGGAAGGTTCAACAAATAAACCCTTGACCTTGCAGGAATCACTGTCAACTAGGACGTTATCACCATCTGGAACATTAGGAACAACAACAGACACTCTAGTGAGAGCACTAGCCGCAACAGAGACGTCTTTCTGCAGACGGCATGTGACATCAACAAGAGATGGCATTACTAGTTTCAAGTAATCGTTTTCCGACAAGGCGTCCCCTTTGGAGAAACTACTACTTGGACTAGCAGACATTGCAGGTAGAAGAGCACTCAACTCGCAGTCTGAAGCGTCCTCGGACATTGAGGCAAATAACTATCTTGCTATCTGAAGGTGTAGGTGGAACACAGTTGGGAGTGACAGAGTTACCAGTGCCTGACCGCTTGGGTACGCTACTGGAGAATGCATTGGCTTGTAAGGGGACTTAATGCGTACATCATACTCTGCAGCAGTATGTCAGATTTGTTCCAAGCTGGTAACCCCAGGAATGAACGATCAAGTCGTCAATTTGGGATGCCATCGAACGGGCTTCGAGCACAATGCGTAAGTCTCGCATGGAAGCAATCCCAGTAGAAGGTCACCAGGGAAAGTATCTGGTCAACAACAAGGAAACGCAGCAGTAAAAGTCTCTGCCTCTTCCTTGGTAGTAAAGGTGAAGCGAAGTCTGACTCGGACTCGCAGAAGGGAACCAGGCATGCTCCACTAAGGGAGGTTACAGTAGTTGTCAACGAGTAGAGGAACGTCGTAACTGCTTCTCTTTAAACAAGCTAGACCTAATGATATTAACTTGCGCACCAGAGTCATGAACACATGAAGACGGAGGCATTATGGACAGAAGCTTGTACTCTAATGGACCAATCTCGTTTCGTTAGGAGTTTATTGCAAACAGAAAGTGGGTTGTCATCGGAGAAGGCTTTTTTACTTCATCCCAAATTCCTCTAGTCAGAGACGTGTGAAGCAGCATTCAAACAGCAGGGCTGTTCAATCTCAAGGCTTGCTAAGGCTTCATAAGGATTTCTGGGACTGGGATGCCCTGTGTACTCGTTATCACCTACTACTGTCACGACTGGACGAGTAGACTTGGGCGCTCGGTTCCCCCGAATTGGAAGAATGAGCCTAGTTCTGGTTAGTTTGTGAACCATTGACGTCTGTTTCCTCTCCTGGACTCTGCGGTTGAACGGCCACGGAAAGATCTAGAGTACTGCAGGTTGTAGAGAGCATTGCACTCAGAAAAAAAGTTTCATGTCCATGAATTTATGCTAAGTACAGTAGGGAGATCTGAACTGGTTACTCATCATCAGTACGACGCTTCTTAGGGTGACTGTCATGACAATTATAGCAATATGGCACGGTAACCACAATTGTTAGCAAACTCTTTGGACTGTGGGTAAATGTGCATACTACGGGTTGCTCGTGAATGATGGCTCTTAACACTTGCTTTGGATGATGGACGCGAGTGATTAAGGTTGGTGGAGTGTGTTTTGGTAGTAGCACAAACTAGAGGAAGCTACAGAGTGGACAAGGTGTTTGGCATAGACCTACGATAAGGGAAGGTTCCTCGGGGACACAATTTCGTACATGGATTAGAGCTGCAGGCGGTCCCTTAGTAGCATCTAGCGGCTTGAATTGTCACATACATAGATGTCGGTGGCATTAGTTGTTTAATAATGCTACAAATGCAGCTAATTGGCAAACCATCAAGGGCTGTTTATCGTTATCTTTAAGGTACTTTGAATTTTGACCTGCTTTAACGAATGAGGACATTAGGTTATTATAGACGAAGAGCAAACTCATCTAATGACTCTTCTGGTCTCGGAGCTGTGCAAAAACTAATTCTTTGAGAACAACGAACGGATCGGTTACTCGCCCGGTTCAAGATATTAGCGACATTAACTGTTCATAATCTTGCCACTGGGTTAGATTCTTGAAGTCCTTCATACGAAGATAAGTTAAATACATGTGAGGAAGCTGGGAGAGAAACGGGCTAGACTCTCCTTTCTATACTTATTAAAACATCTCTCAGATGGAAGACCATCAACTGAAGCATCAGCTCTGGCTCAAACTGCGGTTAAACCAACCTTCAAGGTTGTCTGGTTACCATTGAACAATGCATAGCATCATACGGATCACGACTGACAATTACGCAGGCTAGAGGTCTGAGTTATCTATTGTTTGATAAGGAGTTACTCGAATTTTGGGCTGAACGCATTAATTGGTTGTACTAGCGCATGGTGTTGTCTGAGGCATCGCTTGAGAAAAAAACTTGAGAACATATTTGCAAATGTGGTAAAACTAGACTTTTAGTGAAACACGAAAAAATGTAGCTGAGGAACACACGACACAAGTGGACTTAAATGGAAAAAAAAATGCTTGACTATTCTGCATAAGTAATTAAAAATTGACAGGTCACACAGTAAGTAAAGAACTCACACAAGAAAAAACATTCAACGTAACAAACAACACTTTGAAAATCAAGAGAACTTGTTACTTTACTCAAATCTAATTTGATCAACTCTTTTCTTTAAATTGAATGGGAATGGCACAGTGAGTTGTCTGTACTTTCAAATGCACAGGGAAACCACACAACAAAATTGATAAATGGACTCAATAAAGCTTGAATAAAAGAAAATGGCACAGAAAGAGAATATAAAAAATATTATGCACAGAACAGAAGCATAATAAACTGCACTGAAATAAACCTGTAGCAATATTGCAAATAATTGCTAATCAAAAAAAACACTGCGAGAAATCTCTGAAGAAAAACTTTAGTGCAACACAATATTTGCACAAGAATTATTGCCAAAAATGAATCAATGTGCAATAAAAAAAATTGTTACAACACAAGAAAAGAAATATATCAAGGAATGAACTGAGGGAACCTTTGACTCTTAACTGCACTCAAGCAAACACTTAACAAAGCAAAAGAACAATTTTCTCTAAAAGAAGAAACTTAAATCATTGCACTGAAGTGAATTTGTTTAATGAACATGGAAAATAATAGAGCTAAACACATGTACAAAAAAGTTTGAAACATTACAGTGATTGCAGAAACAAAAACTTACAGTGATAGCAGAACACAACACTTACAGTGATGCAGAAACACAAACACTTACAGTGATGCACGGCACACAACACTTACAGTGATGCCAGAACACAACCACTTACAGTGATGCAGAACACAAACACTGTACAGTGATGACCAGAACACAACACTACAGTGATGCTAGAAACACAACACTTACAGTGATGGCGAACAAACACTTACAGTGATGCAGAAACCACAACACTTACAGTGTGCAGAACACATCACTTACAGTGATGCAGAACACAAACACTTACCAGTGATGCAGGAACACACACTTACAGTGATGAGAAACACAACACTTACAGTGATGCAGACCCACAAAACTTACAGTGGATGCAGAACACCACACTTACAGTGATGCAGAAAACAACACTTACAGTGATGCAGAACCCAACGACTTAACAGTGATGCAGAACACACACTTACAGTGATGACAGAACACAACACTTACTAGTGATGCAGAACACAACACTTCGTGATGCGAAACACAACATTACAGTGATGCAGAACACAAACACTTACAGTGATGCAGAAACAACACTTACAGTGATGCAGAACACATACCACTTACAGTGATGCAGAAACACAGCCACTTACAGTGTGATGCAGAACACAAACTTACAGTGATGCAGAACACAAACACTACAGTGATGCAGAACACAACACTTTACAGTGATGCAGAAACAACACTTACAGTGATGCAGAACACAACACTTTCAGTTGATGCAGAAGCACAAACACTTACAGTGATGCAGAACCAACACTTCAGTGATCAGAACACAACACTTTCAGTGATGCCCCCGCACACAACACTTACAGTGATGCAGAACACAACACTTACGTGATGCAGAACACAAACTCATTACAGTGATGCAGGAACACCAACACTTAACAGTGTTGAGAACACAAACTTACAGTGATTGCAGAACACAACACTTACAGTGATGCAGAACACAGCAAATACAGTGATGCAGAACACAACACTTTCCAGTGATGCAAGAACACAACACATTACAGTGATGCTGAAACAACATTACAGGATGCAGGAACACAACACTTACAGTGATGCAGAACACCAACACTTTACGTGGATGCAGAACACACACTTACAGTGATGCAGAACACAACATTTACAGTGATGCAGAACACAACACTTTCAGGGATGCAGAAACAACACTTACAGTGTGCAGAACACAAACACTTTACAGTGTGGATGCAGAACAACAAACAACTTCGTGATGCAGACACAACATTACCAGTGTGCAGAACAACACTTACAGTGATGCAGGGAACCAACCACTTACAGTGATGCAGAAACAACACTTACAGCAAATGATGCAGAAACAACACTTACAGTGATGCAGAAACACAACACTTTCAGTGATGCAGAAACACAACACTTACAGTGATGCAGAAACACAACACTTACAGTGCATGCAGAACACAACATCTTACAGTATGCAGAACACAACAACTTACAGTGATGAAGAACACAAAAACACTTACAGTGATGCAGAACAAACACTTACAGTGATGCAGAACACAACACTTACAGTGATGCAGAACACAACACTTACAGTGTGCAGAACAACAACACTTACAGTGATGCAGAACACAACACTTACAGTGGATGCAGAAACAACCACTTACAGTGATGCAGAACAAACACTTACAGTGATGCAGAACACAACACTTTCAGTAGATGCAGAACACAACACTTACAGTGATGCAGAACTCAACACTTACAGTGATGCAGAACACAAACACTTACAGTGATGACAGAACACAACATTACAGTGAATCAGGAACACAAATTTACTGTTATGCAGAACACAACACTTACAGTGAGTGCAGAACACAACACTTACAGTGATGCAGAACACAACACTTCAGTGATGCAGAACACAACACTTACAGGATGGGAAACACAAACATACAGTGATGCAGGAAACAAACACTTACAGTGATGCAGAACACAACACCTACAGTGATGCAGAACACAACACTTACAGTGATGCAGAACACAACACTTACTGTGATGCAGAACACAACACTTACAGTGATGCAGAACACTCACTTACAGTGATCGCCAGAACACAACACTTCATGATGGCAGAACACACACTTACAGTGATCCACGAACACAACCACTTACAGTGATGCAGAACAAACACTTACAGTGTGCAGAACACAAACATACGTGATGCAGAACACACACTTACTCAGTTGATGCAGAAACACAACACTTACCAGTGATGCAGAAACAACACTTACAGTGATGCCAGAACCCAACACTTACAAGTGTGCAGAACACAACACTTATCAGTTGATTGCAGAACACAACACTTACAGTGATGCAGAACACACACATCAACATAAACACAATACTAGAATTTTTTACAATGAAACTGATGTGTGAAAAATTTTGTTAAAAATGATTTCTTGCTAGTACAAAATATGGCACTATTGTCTGTGGAAATAAGACAAATAATCACAAGCTGACACACCACACCAAGCAGGGACAAACACACACACACACACACAAACCACCACACACACACACACACACACACACAACACACACACACACAACGCACACACACACACACACAAAGCAGACACACACACACAAGCAGACACACACACACACACAGCAGAAACACACACACACACAACACCACAAGCAGGACCAAACACACACACACACACACAACACACAACACACACACCACACACCAACCACAACAAGCAGACACACACACACACACACACACACACACACAACACACACACAGCAGACAAAACACACACACACACACACACCACACACACACACACCACACCCACAACTGGAAGGAAGAGGAAGTAAGGAAGGAGATTGAGAAATCATAACAGAAATAGGTGAAGAGAGGTGAACGAGATTGTAAAATTTTTCAGGAAGAATAGGGGGGACTCGAAGGTGAGGAAACGACCAATCAAGCTGATTTCAGGACGGAACAGTGCGGAACAGGTTCCTCCAACGAGAAACCACGATTGAAATACTCGGAAGAGTACAAGAGGAGTGTCCTAGAAGTGTACAGAACAAAATCAGAAACGGACAGCAGAAACCCTGAGGGATGAGGACAAAAAAACGAAAAGGAGTAGGAAAGAGACAAGGACGGGAATCAGCAGAGGTCAGTCAGAGCAGGACAGAACAGCAAGGGCAAGCACACACACAAACTACTCTCTCAGAACCTACAACCTATCACACCTCCCAACTCACACTACAATCCATACCCACAGCCACCACCCAACATCGAGCTATAGATCCCCACAGTATGCCACAAAGGGCTCACCACCCCCACAGGCCCCAAACCACAGTGTTTGGAAAGGAAACTGAAGGCATATGGTACACAAACGCTGATGGAATAACAAATAAGTGGGAGGAGTGGCACGAAAGGGTCAAAGAAGCTTCACCGGACATCATAGCTCCTTACAGAAACCAAGCTTACAGGTATGATAACAGATGCCATCTTTCCAACGGGATACCAAATCCTGAGGAAAGACAGAGGGAACAGGGGGGGTGGGTGGAGGAGTGGCGTTGCTGATCAAAAATCGCTGGAATTTTGATGAGCTGGAGAGAGGAGATAGCGGAGGAGAAAGTGATTACATAGTGGGAAACACTTCACTCTGGAGGTCCCAAGGTGGTAATAGCAGTGATGTATAACCCACCACAGAACAGCAGGAGGCCAAGGCAAGAGTACGACGAGAGCAATAGAGCGATGGTTGACACACTGGCTAGAGTGGCCAGAAGAGCTCATGCATGCAGGGCAAAGCTCCTGATCATGGGTGACTTTAACCACAAGGAGATAGATTGGGAGGAACTTGGACCCACATGGGGCCAAGATACTTGGAGGGCTAAGATGATGGAGGTGGTACTGGAGAACTTCATGTACCAACACGTAAGGGACACTACAAGAGAGAGAGGAGAGGATGAACCAGCAAGGCTGGACTTAGTATTCACCTTCAGTAGTGCAGATATCGAGGACATCACATATGAAAGACCCCTTGGGGCCAGTGACCCTGTGGTTGTAAGCTTCGAATACACAGTAGAGATTACAAGTGGAGGGAGAAGCAGGAAGGCCAGGACGAATGAAGCCAAAATACAAGAAAGGGGACTACACAGGAATGAGGAACTACCTGAACGGGTTCAGTGGGACAGAGAACTGGCAGGGAAACCAGTTAATGAGATGATGGAATATGTAGCAATAAAATGCAAGGAGGCTGAGGAGAGGTTTGTACCCAAGGGTAACAGGAGTAATGAAAAAGCCAGGATGAGCCCATGGTTTACCCAAAGGTGCAGGAGGGAAAAAAACCCAAATGTGCTAGGGAAAGGAAAAATATAGAACAAAACAGCCTTTGTTCACAACCCCCGATGTAAGCAAAACATGGGAGAAGAAAATCAGGGGGGAAAAGTGGTGGAGAACCGGAAAGAAAACAAATTGTAAAATTAAAAGGGGATTTTTCAGGGAAAGGAAAATGTGCACAAAAACCTCCCCAAAGTTTTAAACCCCAAGGGGAAAAAATAAGGGCCCGGGAAAGAGAGGGGGTGATAGGAATTTCCAAAAAAACTCCGAAGGTTTCGGAGAACAGGTTTTAAAAAATTTTTTAACGGGGAAAACCAGAGGACCCAAAAACAAAAAGGGGGCCCCGAAAATTTAGTTTCAAAAAACGCGGGAAAGGCAAAAGTCATGGAACTTGCCCCAAAAAGGGTGGGGAATTTTTGGGGCCTTTAAAAAATGAAAAAAAGGGGGTTCCAAAAAGGGAAACCCCCTGGGGTTTTGGGTGGCTGTTTCCTTTTTAAAAAAGGGAACACAAAGGAAAAAAAGACCTTTTCCTTTTTTAAATTTGAATTAAGGGAGAAAATAAAAAGGAGAGAGGGAGGGCCCCCAAAAAAACCCGGAAAAGGCTAGGGTTGGGGGAAAAAAAAATGGTCACCAACCCCCAAAACAAAACAAATAAAACACAAAAAACACACATTTTTTACGCAAAAACCCACACATTCCACACAAAACACACAAAACAAGGTCACACACAAACGGGAAAACACCAATAACAAAACCACAACACCAACACAAAATCCCCACACAACCCCACAACCCACATCACCCACAACCACCAAAAACACAAACAAAAACCAACCCAACTTAAAAGAAAAAACAAACAGAACACCACACAAAAGCAACACAAAAAAAAAACACCACACACACCCCACACACACCCCACACCCCACAACACACACACACCACCCCCACACCCCAACACACCACACAAACACACACACATAACACAACCCCACACACACACACCACAAAACACACACAAAACACACCCACACACCCACAAACACACACACAAACCCCCACACACATACACACACACACACACACACACACCCCAACACACACACAAAACACACACACACAACAAAACACACACACCCACACAAACACAAGCACACACACACACAAGCAGACACACACACACACACAAAGCAGACACAACACACACCACCACAAAACACACACACACACACCACACACACAACAACACACACACACACCCCAACAAAACACACACACACACCACAAACACACACAAAACCCAAGCACACACACAAAACACAAAACACAACACAACACACACACACATACACCCCACACACACACAAC
Organism: Cherax quadricarinatus; assembly: GCF_026875155.1. Classification (NCBI taxonomy): domain Eukaryota; kingdom Metazoa; phylum Arthropoda; class Malacostraca; order Decapoda; family Parastacidae; genus Cherax; species Cherax quadricarinatus. The sequence goes on along the minus strand of NC_069403.1, from coordinate 10,597,181 downwards.
ACAAAACACACACACACAACACCCCACACAACACACACCCCAAAAAAAAAAAAAAAAAAAAAAAAAAAAAAAACACACAGGGGTCACCCCTAGGCCCTTTTTTCGGGCGGGTATATTGAACGACAAAAAAGGGAAGGGATAACCAGAAATGTCCTTTTTTTGCAGATGATGTAAAATTTAATGAGAAAATAAAATTTCAACGAGGATCGGGCCAGGACTACAAAAAGAGCCCTGACAGGCTACAACCCCTGGTCCAAAAACGGGCCCCTTTGAATTTAAAAAACCCGCCAAAGGGCAAAGTCATAAGTTTGGGGAAAGGGCAAAGAAGACCGCAGAAAACAATATATTTTTAAAGGGCCAAAGACGAAAACCCTCACTCAAGGAAAAAGAGGGGGGGTGAGTAAAAACACCGGGGCATTTTCCTCCTAAAGGCGCACATCAATAAAGATAACTGCGGGGGCATACGCCCCTAGCAAACCAAAGGGATTTTTTCCCCGAAACCTCATTAGGTTTCTTTAAGCCCTCTGTTCCCATCTACGTCGGGCCCCAAAACTGGATAGCAGCACCTTTTTGGGAATCCAAAAACCAGTCAAAAAAACGTCAAGAAATTAGAGAAAGTGCAAAGGTTTGCAACAAACTAGCCCCAAGCTACGGGGTTTGCCCCTATGAAGAAAGGTTGAGGGAAATCCCCCTGAGACACTGGAGGACAGGGGGGGTCGGGGGAGACAGATAACGACATAAAAAAAATCCTCCGCGGAATAGACGAGGGGACAAAGAGGGGGATTTTCCAGAGTGAAACACAGACACAAAAAAGGTCACAATTGGAAGTTGAAGACTCAATGAATAAAAGGGGATGTTGGGAAAGTTTTTCTTCTTCATAGAGTACCAGGCCATGGAATACCTAAAAGGGTTTGTAGGGGAAAGGCAGGAACCATACTTATTTTTAAAAGGCAAAGGATATAACCCAAAGGGGGCGGGGGAGAGAGGCCCTAGAAAGAAAATCAGCGAAGAGGCCGGGGCCGGAAATGGACTCAAACCCCTGAAACCCAAACAAATGGGGTGAGTACACACAAGCACACACACACAAACACCCACAACACTAGCGATAAAGTAAAGAGGGGGGGCCCAAAGGAACTCAGCCCTCGACCCTCGAAACCCCTCAACAAGGTAGAACTAGGTGAGTACACTAACACATACACACACAAAACACACACCGCCCACCCCAAAACCCCACCAAAAACACCACACCCACACCCACACACACACACACACACACACAAAACACAAAACAACACACACACACCCCAACCACACAACAAAACACAAAACAAAAACACAAAACACCACACACACACCCCACAACAAAAGGCAGACACCAAAACACATTTCGTGGGGTTTTTAAAAGGAGAAAATCGAGGTTGAAGGTAGACCCCCACTTTTTGGGAATGGTAACATAAATTGCCAACGTGATGATAAACCTTGGGGGCCCATCCCTGCCTGTCTTCCCCCTGTCTGGGTCTACAAGCCGCTGAGCCCGGGGGCCAGGGGTAAAAACGGGCACATGCACATCCCGTGACGTCAAACAACATCACGGGCCTAAAAGGATCTAAAGCACAGGGGTAATACAAATAACCAAATGCAAATATAACACGGGGATCAGAAACGTCGGGCAGATCGGCCCTGTTACGTATGTCGTCCGACATAAAACTCTATCTATAGGCTGAACAGGCAGGGGGTTTTTTCTGGGCTGTTTCATACAAAAACAAATTAAAATATTAACTTGAACAAATTGGATGGAAATCAAAAGGGAAAGGTAAACAAAATGATTTTTAAACCTAAGGGATTTAAATTAAAACACTTTTACGTAATAAATTAAAAACTTTTAAATCAAATCTTTGTACAATAGGGAAAGGGAAATTAAAAACAAATCGTCTGATTCATGCACTCAAAACGGTTTTCTGAGGATGAATAAATAAAATATAAAAAGTGAAATTAACAGCAAAGGCATCGGGTGCCACTCAAAACTTTACGTAAAATTCCCTCAGAATACGGGGGGAACGGAAACGGGGAAAAAAAAATTCTGAAAAACTAATCATTTTAAATAAAAAACCGGGTTGACAATTTACTTCTTTGGGAAAAACCATCTATTGTACAACTTTTAAACTTTTTAAACCCCCAAATCTGCGAGGTGGGGTTTTTACATATGCAAAAAGGGTTTATCACCCCTCTGGGGGGATCAAATTTTCCCTGCAAGGGAAAAAACACATGCCTTTTCCGGGGGGGGGAAATCAAAAAGAGTATCTAAAAAAGAACTTGGGGGTTTCTCTTTACTTGTCGAGAAACGCAAGGAGAAAACCTCATTCGGTTGGTTATCTGACGAGTATCTGAGGTAAAAGGGGAAAACAGAGTCAAGAATTTTCAGCGACTGTCACATTAGCCCTGGGAAACCCAATATCATCAACTTCGCATACTAATTTCATATGATCTAAATGGATTCTTTTTTATTTTACCAGTACTAATTTCTCTAACCTTAACTTTTCCCAAGAGATTTTTTCTACAAATCGAAAAAGGTCCGACAAACTTTTGATCAATTTTAAAGGGAAAATTGGGTTTTTTTGTTAAAATTTTTGTCAGCAAAACCTTAAACCCAACTTTGCTTTTGATGGTTTTAGCACGGCTATTATTTTACTGTAAAAATTTCCCTGCGTTGATTTTTTGAAGTGTTTTCAGGATTCTTCTAAAAACCATTAGCCATGCGGAACAAATTCTACAAATCATCGGGTTTTTAAATGGGGTTTTGGAGTGGAAAAAACAACCATAGGGTAAATTTCTTGCTACAACCAACAATGCATAATTTGGAGTATCACCTATTAAAGCATTGTAAGCAAATTTATGGCACATTGGACATCTGGAAAGACTTCATCCCAAGTTTCATTTTTTGGGTTGATTGGGCCTCAGACAAAAAGTACTTTTTTATTGGTTTTTCGGCAAACCCCCCTTTGCGGCCGGGATATGAAACAATGGGGGTTTTAAGAGATCTTGTAAAAGTACACAAATTTTCAAGAATCTCTTAAACAAAATTAAACCCCCCTTATCTGTTACAAAGGGGATTTTGGGGGTTGGTTTTCCCTGCAGATAATGCGTTTTTAAAAGGGTTTATTTACTGTCCCTGCAGTCTTACTGCAATAGGAATTTAACTCACAGTATCGGGTTTAAAAAAGGGCCCAACCCATAACACACAGATTTTTTTGTTGCCTTGGGGGGAACTTTTAAAATTGGTTAAAAAAATAAAGGGGAAAACTTTTTTCCACGTTTCGCTAGGGGTTGGGGCCATTTGGGTTTGGGAAATTGGGACCTTGACATTTCCCTTTACTTTTGCATAAAACCCATTTCATTCTTAAACATCCCTGGGAAATGTCAGTTGCCATACTTTGGCCAAAAGTATTTCTTTCCCTGGCTTTTTTTCACGGGAAGGGTTTCATACCGGGGTGTGCAACACCTGGGCATCATGAACAAGCTGTAAGCTAATTCCCCCTAGTGACAAAGGGAATTACTAAACTGGAAAAAACCTTTTTCCCCTTCTTGGAGAAACCCAAACCCCGGCGTTCGATACAGAAAATTTCTTGGCCTTTACAAATCCCAATGGTGCTGGGGTTTCACAGTAAAAATTAAGATTTTCCCTGGAGCGGGAATCGAATCACACCCAGACCACAGGGGATCTGTTTTTTGGGGCTTTTTTGACATCCTCGACAGAAAAATGGAGGATCTGCATAACTACACTAACGTTCGTATAAAGAAATCTGCGACAAACATTCGACATGCCAGGTAAATGTTCAAAATGGGATTGAACTCTTGGATAGTCAAGGTCCATCTGGCAACCTTCCAGTGGGCCCTTTTGTTCTGGAATAAAGGTACAGTGGCGCAGGGTCTGCCCAAGACTTTAACAGGTACTGGTAAAAAAATTTTCTGGGAATGCTTTAAAGACCATACTAATGCAAAAGGTTTCTTCTCCGTTACTGTATAATTACTTTTCGGGCCTTTCGAAAGGGACTCGGCTAGAAAAAGCAACTGCTTTAACTTGCCATCAGTCTTCGGGAGCTAGTACGGCACCTAGGGCCAATTGAACAGCAAAATTTGTCGGGAAAAGAAGGGCTTAAAAAAAGGGGGAATTTCAAAATTGGAGCAATTTTTAAACTTTTCTTTTAGGGGTTTGGAATGTTTTTTCCTTGACGGAAGGCCCAAAAAAAAAGGAGCATCTTTTTTAAGCAATTCAGTTAGCGGACAGCTAGGGGAAAAAAATTTTGGCAATGAAAGATCTTTAAAAACCTGCTAACCCCAAAAAGGGATTTTAAAGGCATCGCAGTTTGGGATTTGGGAAAAATTTTAGTACTGCAGTTACTTTACTTTGATCAGTCATAACCTCTCTAGGAGTAAACTAGGGACCAAGAAATTTAAAATTTCGATCTGAAAAATTGCATTTAGACATTTGATCTTTAAATTGGGCTTCTTAAAAGTTTCCCCAAGTACAAAATATAAAAATTTTTTCCAGGGGGTGGTCCACGTTTTAGACATAAAACGTTTAGGGTCGCCCAAAGTAAAAACCAAAATTTTTAACCTAAAAGACCTCTAAAAAATATTGGCAAAGTCGAAAACGTGATAGAACATGTAATCCAAAGCCATACGGGGGAAGTGTAATGACCTGGGGGAGTGGGGGAATGCATTTTAACTTTTGGCTGTGCTCGTGAAGAGGGACTTCCCAAAAACCCTTGTAAAAAAGCCCCCAGGGTCGAGAAGTTTTTGGGTTATCTCCGATTTTGCGTAAAAGGTCCCTAGTACAGGAAGTGGGAAACGACCCTGAAAAGGTTTTTTCCGCTTTTTAACTTCCAAAAGTAAATCCCCGGGGGCCCAAGTCCCCGTTTTCCCTTAGGCACTAGGAAAAAAGGGGCCCATTCCGGTGAATTCCCAAATGTGCAATAACTCCTTTCATTGAGCATTTTTACGATCGTTCCTCTGTCGGACAGCAATTTTTTTGAGAATGGGGCTTTCTTACCAGGAAATAAAATAGGTCGGTCCCAAATTTTCAAGGGAAAAAACGAGGGGACAATAAGTTCTTTAAACCCCATCTTCCCCCACCGGGTTAAGGAAAAGGTTTTAAACACTTTTTTAAACAGCGTAACCCAACGCGGGAAACTTTCGTCTGGGAAATCAGGGGGAGCTAAGTCTTTTTTTCCCTCAACGGGGGGAATGGGTTGATCCAGTGGATTTGGATGGGTTTCCCCACTGTTGAAATAGAAACCGACCCACTGGTCGGGTGGCACGTCATCCTTTTACTTGAACAGGGTAAGGATGTGAACTAGGTAAACCGGGGTTTGGGTATTTGCTCTGAGACGAACACTGTGACCCGAAGTTTAAAAGGGTTGATAAATTTCCCGGGACCAAACGTTTTCTAATAAATATTTTATAGTTTTTTGCTACGTGTCTTTCAAAACCCCAATTTGTCGGTTTTTAAAATTCCCAAAGGGTTTTAAAATTCCACCGGGAGTAAATGGATTTTCAAACTGTCTCTTACAACGTGAAAAGGAAAGGGTTAAAACAAAAAAACCCCTTGACCTACAGGAACACGTAAACCCAGGACTTTATCACCATCTGGAACTTTTTGGAACAACAACAACCCCTAGGAGAGAAACTACCCAACAAGAGGGCTTTTTTTGCAGCGGCATGTACATCAACAAGAGATGGCATTACAGTTTTCAAGAAAACTTTTTCCCCGACAAGGCGCCCCCTTGGAAAAACTACTACTTGGACTAGAAACCAGGAAAGGGATACCCAGAGCACTCAAACAGTCTGAGCGTCCTGGGACACTTGGGGGCCCAATACACTATTTGAAATATCTGAAGGTGTAGGGAACACAGTTGGGATTTGACAGATTTAACCAGTGCCTGACCGTTTTGGGGTACGCTACGGGGAAAAATCATTGGCTTGTAAGGACTTAATGCTCCCTCAAAACCCCTGAAAGCAGTATAAAATTTTTCTGACCCAAGCGGGAAACCCCCCAGAAGGGAAACGATCAAGTCTTTCAATTTGGGCTCCCATCGATACGGGTCGAGCACAAATGCTTAATTTCTCGCATGGAACAAATCCCAGTAGAAGGCCCACCAGGGAAAGTAATCTGGTCAAAAAACAAGGAAAGAAAGCAGAAAGTCTCTGCCTTGGATTTAAAGGGTGAGCGAAGTCTGCCCCTGGGACTCGCAAAGGGGAACCACTACCCCAAAACAAGGGAGGTTAAGTTTTTTTGGTTCAACGAGGAGGCCCAACTCGTAACTGCTTCTCTTTAAACAAGCTAGAAAAATTGAAAAAAAACTTGCGCACCAGAGTCCTAAAACACATGAACGGGCGCATTATGGACAAAGCGTACTAATGGCCCAAATCGTTTCGTTGGGGTTTAAATTAAAAACCCCGGGAAAAGGGGGTTGTCATGGGAGAAGGCGTTTTCTACTTCATCCCCAAATTCCTCTACGTCGAGCCCGTGTAAAGCAGCATCAACAGCGGGGCCTGTCAATCTCAAAAGGCTGGCTAAGGCTTCATGGGAAATTTCCCTGACGGGAAATGGGTACTCGTTATCACCTACTACTGCCCACGACGGGGAAACGATTTAGACTTGGGCGCTCGGTTTCCCCCCCAATTTGGGAAGAATGACCTAGTTCTGGTTATTTGTGAACCATGACGCCCTGTTTCCCCTCTCCGGGCCCTCTGGGGTTGGAAGGGCCCCACGGAAAGTTTCTAGAGTACGGGCGGGTTGTAGAGACATTGCACTCAAATTTTAGTCCATGAATTCAAATGATAAGAACAGTAGGGAAGATCTGACTGGTACCATCATCATACAACCTTCTTGGGGTACTTTCATGCAATTAATAAAATAGGGGCCACGGAAACCAAAATTTGTAGAAAAACCTTTGACTTTTGGTACTGTGCATACTACGGTGCTACTTAAAATTGAGGGCCCTTTTTAACCCTTGGTTTTGGGAGAGGGAACGCGTTTGATTAAGGGGGGGTTTTTGGAAAGTAGCACACAAACTAGAGGAAGTACAAGGGGAACAAGGTTTTTTTGGCAAAAAGACCAAACGAAAGGGAAGGTTCCCTGGGGCAAAAATTTCCCTACATGGATTAGAGCTGCAAGCGGCCCCATAGTAGCATCTAGGGGACTTGAATTGTACACTACATAGATGTGGGTGGCATTATTGGTTTAATAATTTACAAAGCACAAATTTTGGGAAAAACCAAAAAGGGCGGGTTTTTAATCTTTAATTTTTAAAAGGTATTTTGAATTTTGACCTCCCTTTAACGAATGAGGACTTTAGGTTTTTAAAACCCAAAAGCAAACTCATCTAATACTCTTCGGGGTCTCGGACTGTCCCAAAAACCTAATTCTTTAAAGAACAACGAACGGAGGGTTTTTCTCGCACCGGTTCAAGATAATTGCGAATTAACGGGTTCTTAATTTTGCCCCCCCTGGTTAAAATTTTGAAACCCTTTTCATACTTTTTAAAGGGTTTAAATACATGTGAGGAAGCTGAGAACGGGCTAGACTTTTCCTTTTCCCGGGATACTTTTTTAAAACATCTCCAGATGGAAGACCATAAACTAAAACATCAGCTCTGGCTCAAAAATTTGCGGTAAACCAACCTTAAATTTTTGTCTGGATTACCATTGAACAATGGCATAGCATCAAAACGGATCACGACGAAATTAAGGCAGGCTAGAAGGGGGGAGTAAAACAATTTTTTAAATAAGGAGTTACTCAAATTTTGGGGCGGGACCCCTTTAAAGGGGTTGAACTAGCAGCATTTTCTGGGGCCATCGTTTTGAGAAAATTTAAAGACATATTTGAAAAATTTAAAACAAGACTTTAGAGAAACAAACGAAAATGTATTTGGGGAACACAGGGAAAACAGTGGATTTAAAAAGGGAAAAAAAAAATGCTTGACTATTCTGCATAAGTAATTAAAAATGACGGGTCCACATAAGTAAAGAACTCACAAAAGGGAAAAAAACTTTCAACGAACCAAAAAAACACTTTGAAAATCCAAAAGAACTTGTACTTTAACTCAAAAACTAATTGGGCCCCTTTTTCTTTAAATTTTAATGAATGGCAAAAGTGGGGTTTTTCTTTACTTTCAATGCAACAGGGAAACACCAACAAAAAGATAAAATGACTCAATAAAGCTTGAAAAAAAATAAAAAAGGCACGAAGAATAAAATATTATGCACAGGAAAAAGGCCCTAAAAAAACTGCACCCGAAAAAAAACTGGGAAAAATTTGGGAAATAATTCTAATCAAAAAAAACACTGCAAAATCTCTGCAAGAAAAAAATTTTTGGCAACCCAATATTTCACAAGAATTATTGCCAAAAAGGGGAAACAAAGTGCAATAAAAAAAAAATTTTTAAAACACCCAAGAAAAAAATATATCAAGGGAATTTAATGAGGGGAAAACTTTGACTCTTTAAATGCACCAAGCAAAAACTTAACAAGCAAAAGAACAATTTACTCTAAAAGAAGAACTAAAAAAAAGCACTGAATGAAATTTTTTTTAATGAAACTGGAAAAAATAGACTAAAACACAAACAAAAAAAATTTTAACACTTTTCATGATGCAGAACACAACACTTTCAGTGATCAGAACACAACCCCTTACATTTAGCAAACACAACACTTACAGTGAGCAAAAACAACACTTACATGGGTGCAGGGAAAACCCCAAAACTTACAGGATGGGAGAACCAAAAACAAATTACAGTGACAGAACAAAAACACTTTCCGTGTGCAGAAAACAAAAACTTTTTCAGTGAGCAGAACACAACACTTACAGTGATGCAGACACAACACTTACATGATGCGAACACAACACTTTTCAGTGATGCAGAACACAACACTTTTACAGTGATGCAGAACACAAACCCCTTACGTGATGCAGAACACAACACTTACAGGATGCAAAAACAAACACTTACAGAGATGCAGAACACAACACTTTCAGTGTGCAAAACACAACACTTTTCAGTTATTTCAAACAAAAACCCAAAAAAAAACACTTACAGTGATGCAGAAAACAAACACTTAAAATTTATGCAGAACACAACACTTTCAGGAAGGGAGAACAAAACACTTTCAGTGATGCAGAACACAAAAACTTACAGTTTATGCAGAACACAAAACACTTACAGTGATGCAGAACACAACACTTACAGTGAGCAGAACACAAAACTTACAGTGATGCAGAAAAAACAAAACCTTACAGTGATGGGAGAACACAACACTTAAAAGTGATGCAAACACAAAAAACTTACAGGATTTCAGAAAACAACACTTACAGTGATTCAGAAACCCCAACCTTACAGTGATGCAGAACACAACACTTTCAAAGAAAGCAGAACAAAAACAATACCGTGATCAAAAACACAACATTACAGTTGGGGCAGAACACCCAAAACTTTCAGTGATGCAGAAAACAACACTTACAATGGGTGCAAACACAACACTTACAGTTTATGCAAACACAACACTTTTCAGTGAAAGCAGAACACAACACTTACATGAGCAGAACACAACACAAAAAGTGAGCAGAACCAACACTTCATTGGGTCATGAACACAACACTTTCAGTGATGCAGAAAACAACACTTACAGTGATGCAGAACACAACCTTTCAGTGATCAGAACACAACACTTACAGTGAGGGGAACACAACACTTACAGTGATCAGAACACAACACTTACAGTGATGCAGAAACAACACTTACAGTGATGCAGAAAACAACACTTACGTGATGCCGAACACAAAACTTTCCCGTGATGCAAACACAACAAATTTACAGTGATGCAGAACCAACCTTTCAGTGATGCAGAACACAACACTTTCAGTGTGGCAAACAAACACTTACAGTGAGCAGAAAAACCAAAACTTAAAAGTGATGCAGGGAAAACAACACTTACAGTGAAACGAACACAACCTTACAGTGAAAGCGAACAAAACTTTTACAGTGATTTCAAACACAAAAACTTAAAATGATGCAGAACACAAAAACTTACATTTAAGCAGAACAAAACCCCTTACAGTGATGCAGAAAAACAACACTTACAGTGATGCAGAACACAACACTTAAAATTTATGCAGAACAAACACAAAAGGATGCGAACACAACACTTACATGATGCAGAACACAACACTTACAGTTTATTGGGAGAAAACAAAACTTAAAATGATGCCGAACACAACACTTTCAGTGAAAGCAGAACCAAAAACCCTTACAGGATTCCCGAACCCAACATTACAGGAAGGGAGAACACAACACTTACAGTGATGCCAAAAAAACACAAAAACAAACATTTTAAACAAAAACAGAACTTACAGGGATGGAAAAAATTTTAAAAAGTTATTTTTTTGAAAAAAATAAGGAATGCCAAATAAACAAATTAAACAAACAAAAACACACAAGCGAACCCAAAAACAAAAACAAACACAAAAACTTAACAAGAACCCCAAACACAACACAAAAAACCCCGCACACACACATATCAAAAACAACACCAAACCAAGCAGAAACACCCAAAACCAACAGGGCCCCCAAAAACAACACCAAAAAAACAAACACCACACCCAAAAGCAAAAACACAATAACACAAAACCGGAGCAAACACAACACACAACCCCACACAAACACAACAGAGCAACACAACACACAACAAACACAACACCAAAAAGGAACAAAACCACAACACACAAAGGGAGAACCCCCAACACAACATACCGAACACAACACACAAAGCAAAACACAACACACAAGCAGAACACAACACACAAAAGGGGCCCCAAACACAACACACAACAACACAACCCAAACAAGCAGAAAAAACACAAAAACAACACAACACAACATGACAACCCCAACCCAACCCCAAACAAAACACAAACAGGAACCACAAAAACAGAAAAAAGAAAAAACCAACAAAAACACAAAGGCGGGAAAAAAACAAAAAACACAACAACCCCACACACACAAGCAAAACAAACACACACACACACACACACACACACACACAACACAACAACCAAAACACACACACACACCCACACACACAACAAAAACAAACCCCACACACACACACACACAACAACACACACACACAAGCAACAAAAACACACACACAAAAACAACAAACACACCACACACACAACCCCACAAGCAGACAAACAACACACACACACACAACACACACACACACCCAGCCCCCCCACACACACACACACAAAAAACCAAACCCCACACACCCCACACACACACACCACACACCCCCACACACACAAGCAGACAAACACAAAACACACACACCACCCCACACACACACACAAACACAACACACACGAAAAAACAGGAAGAAAAAAAAAAAAACAAACAAAAGAGGGGAAAAACAAAAACAAAAAAACCCAAAAAAACCACCCCACTACCCCAACAAACAAGGGGAACAACCCAAGAAAACCACAAACAACCAAAAACCCCAAACCAAACAAACAAACAAAACAAACCACACACTGGAAAAACAAAAAAACGAAAACAAAAAGAACAAAAACAGCCGAGCACAGACAGGACAGAAACACAACAACACACACACAAAAAACCCAAAACCCCAAAAAACCCCTTTCCCCCATTCCCCAAAAAACACCAAAACCCAAAAAAATACCCCCCCCTTCCCAACCCAAAATCACCCTTTTTTGAATCCCCAAAAATAACCCCCCCCAAAGGGCTCCCCCCCCCAAAAACCCCCCCCCCAATTAAAAACCCCCCTTAAAATCCAAATCCCCCCTTCTCCCCCAAAAAGTAATTGGGCCCCAAAATCAAAAACCCTCCCCCCTCCCCCCAACCTTCCGAAACCCCTTTCCTAAAACTATCCCCCCCCCCCAACCATAAAAAATTCCCAGGAAAGAACAGAGGGAAAGGGGGTTGGGGGGGATGGGGGGGATAAAAAGCTGGAAAAAGTGGAAAAGAGGTTTGCGGAGGAGAAGGGGTAAGGAACACCACTTGGAAATCCAAAAAAGGGGTTAAAAGGAGTGGGAATTAAAAACCCCCCAAGAAAAGCAGGTAGCAGGGGGGAAGGGAAGAACCGACAAAGGCCAATAAGCATTTGGTTAAAAACTTTTATAGAGGGCCGAAACCCAAACATGGGGCCAAAAAAAAAGACCCGGGGAAATTTAAACAAAAGAAGGTTGGGAAAAACGGGAAAAACATGGGGCCCAAGGCCCACCTACCTTTTGGGGGCCAAAATAGGAGGGGGTCGGAATTAAAACCCAAAAGGAAGGGCCTAAAAAGGGAAGGGAGAAAGGGAAGGGAACCCCCCGGAAGGGGCTTTTAAAAAAAAAATTTAAGGGAAAGCAAATGGAAAAAACATTGGATTTGGGGAGGACCGTTGGGTTTTCTTGGTTAAAAACAAAGGGAAAAAAGTGGGGGGAAAGCAGGAAAAGGAGAAAAAAAAGATTTAAGCAAATAAAGGGGAAATGGGACTACCCAGGGAAATTTGGGGAATTGGGGTTCAAGGGGAAAAAAAAGGGGAAAAACCCCCCCAAAAGTAATTTTAAACAAAAAAAAATTTCAAGGAGGCTTTTAGGAAAAGGTTTTGTACCCCAAGGAACAGGGTAAAGAAAAAGGAAGGAACCAAATGGAAAAAGGGAGGCAAAAACCAAAGGGTTGGGGGGAAAAAAAAAAAGGGAAACAAAAACCCCGGATTAAAGGAAAACACAGGAACCCCCCAAAAAATTGCAAAGGGTAAAAAGGGGGGCCCCCAAAAGAAAAATAAAAAAAACCCCCAAACCCCCCCCCCAAACCCGAAACCCCGTTTTACCCCCCGCCCCCATTAAGGAAAACAAAGTTAAGGGGGCCAAAAACAATAGGCTTAAAAGGAAGGAAAAAGAAACAAGGGGAAAAAGACCCGGGAGTTTTTGAAAAAACTCAAAAAATTAAAGAATGAAAATTCCCCCCAGGAAAGACAGAAGGGAAAAAAGAAAGGGGGGGGGGTTGGGGAACCCCTAAAAAAAAAAGGAAACAGTTTAAAAGAAAAAGGGGAAAGGCTTCATAAACAGGGAAAACCTTTAAAGGGGGCCCAAAAAGGGGGGGCCCGGGGTTTAAAAACCCCCCAAAAAAAAGGGGGGGGTTGAAAAGAGGGAGCAAAGGGGCCCGCTATGGGGAAAACCCCTAACAACAAATTTCTTTAAAATTTCAAACAGGAGAAATTTCCCGGGAAAAGGAGCCAAATGGGGTCCCCCCAAAAAAGGAGCCCGAATGGGCTTCTAAAACCCATGCACCAAAAAGGTTTAAAAGACAAAAATTTAAGGGGGGGAAAAACCCGAAGATTTGGTTTTTCACCCCGGAAAGAATTTAACCCTAAACAAGAAAGCCCCCAGGATTTTGGGAAAGGCTTCCTTTTTCCAAAAAACCAATGGAGGCTAACAAGGTGAAAGGAAAAAACCGAAAAAAGGGGGACTTTTCTTGGTTTAAGAATTTGCCCAAGTTTCCCCAAAAAAGAATTTTGGGAAAAACCAAAAGAAAGGGGTTAAAGAAACAAAAAAATGGAAGGGGGCCCCGGGAAAGGATCATTAAGGCCAAAATTTCAAGGGGACCTTAAAAAAGCCCCCGGGGTCCCCCCAGGGGGGTCCGGACCAAAATGCTGGGAAAAGTAAAAAAAAGAAAAAAAAAAAAAAAAAAAAAGAAAAAAGGGGCCCGGAAAAAGGTGACGTTGAGAGAAGGGAAAAATGACGAAGAAGGAGGGGGGAACCCAAAGGGAAAACTGGAAAAAAGGCCCAAACTGGTTCCACAAGTTCCCGGGGGAAAACAAATCCCAAAACCCGGGGCAGAATTAAAAGAAGAAGGGGAACCCCAAAAAAAGGCCGAGGAAGGGGGGTAAAAAGTTCAAAGGGGTTTCAGAGAGACAAACCCCCTTAAAAGGGAAAAAGGGAAAACAAGGGGGAATATAAACCCCCAAGGGGAAAATCCCTGAAGGAAAAACCAAATTAAACCCCTCAGATATGGGCCCACAAACCCCCCCAGGAAAGAAATTCGAATCTTTGGTCCTTCCCCAAAACCCCTTAAAAACCCGAAAAAATTGGGCCCTATAGGGGGAAAAGGGAAACCCGTTTGAACCCCATAAAAGAAAAAACAAAAAAAGGGCAAAACAAAAGACCCGTGCCTAAGAGTATGCCAAGGAGGAGAAGGTTTAAGGAAAATTTTAAACCTTTAAAAGGGGGGAACCCAAAAATAAAGGGGGGCATGAAAAACGAAAACAAAATCCCGGAGGTTTTTACAAGGTGGAAAAAAAAAGGGGGGTTGGTTTTTCCAAGAGAATTTTACACAGTTCCCAAAAGGGGGAAAGGGAAAGCTAAAAGGACACCAAAAGGGAAACCCCGGAAAGGTTAAAAAGGGGTTTTTTTCAGGGACAGAAGAGTCAGGGAATGGGAAAGGGTTTGGGGCCTGTTTAAGGGGAAGGGGCCAGGGAAAACCCTCTATTTTTAAATTAAGCAGAAAGGAAGGAAAAAACTCACGGCCCGGGAGATGACCTAAATGGAAAGTTAAAGGCGGGGAGGGGGCCCCGGACTCGACCCCCCCCAACCCCAAAATTTTGGGCCAAAATTGGTTCCCAACAACCACAAACCCCAAAACAAAAAGGGGAAAAAAAACCCAACAAAGCAGGGGCAAAACACAACCCACCAAAAACCTTTGGGGGCCCAAAAACCACACAACACCACAAACACAACCCAAAAACCCCCAACCCCCTCAAACCAGAAACCCAACCAAAAAAACCAACACACACACAAACCCCAAACGGGAACACACCACCAAAACCCACACCTTTCCCCAACACTTTAAGAAAAAAAATACAAACAACAACAACCCAAACCAAAACAACAAAAGGAAAAACACACGACAAAAACAAACAAACAAAAAACACAACAAAACCAATAACAATACAAACAACCCCAAACCCCAAAAACACAACAACAAATAAGCAAAACCAAAAAACCACAACAAAACCAACAAACACAAAAAACCACAAAAAAACAGGAACCTACAAAAAAAAACACCAAAGGGGAAAAAAAACCAACACAAAACCCAACAAACCCAAAACCCCAAAAAAAAACACACACACACACACACACACACACACACACAAACAAACAAACCACACACCCACTCACACCCCACACAAACAGGCCCCAAACAAAACACACACACACACAAAACCAAAACACACCAAAAACAAAACACACACAAGCCAAAAAACAGCACACACACACAACACACACACACACCACACAACACACACACACACACACACACACAACACCCGCAACCCCACAACACACACACAACAACAAAACAAAACACACCAAACACACACACACACACCCAACAACCAAAACCCCACACAACACACCACACAAGCAAAAAACAACCCCCACAAACCCCCAAAACACACCAAGCAACAAACAAAACACACACACACACCCCAACAGACACACACACACAACAAAAAACAAAACAACAACAAAACACACACACACCCCAAAACACACCACACACAAAAACACAAGCAACAAACACACAACAAAACACCCACCCCCACACACACACACACACACACACACCAACAACACACAAAAACACACACACAAAAACAAAACAACACCACACCACACACACACACACACAACAACAACAACACACAAAAACAGACACACACAAAACACACACCACAACCCGACAAACACCACACACAACACACAAACAACAACACACACACACAACACACACACCACACCACAACAAACCCAAAAACACACACACAACACCCCAACACACAACACACACAACAACCAAAACACACCACCAACACACACACACAAGCAACAAAACCCCCACACACAAACACACACACACACACACACAACAACACACACAACAACAAACACACAAAACACACACAACACACACAAAACACACACACAAAAACACACACACACACCCAACAACACACACAACACAACACACACAAGCGACACACACACACACAAAACACCACACACACACACACACAACAAAAACACACACAAGCAAAAACACACCCACAACACACACAAACCCCCACACACACACACACCCCACACACACACACACACACACAAACACAAACAACACACACCACAACACACACACAACAACCCCAAAACACACAAAACACACACACACAAACAAACACAACACAAACAACAACCACAAAAGAACCCCCACCACACAACAAACAAACACAAAAACACCACACACCCAAACACACACAAACACAAAAAATCACAAACCCAACAAACAACAAAAACAAAAAAACAACCAACAAAAACAAAACCAACACACCACACAAAAACACCAACACAAAAACAAAACACACAACACACCACACAACACACAAACACCACACACACACAAACACACACACACACACACACCAAACACAACACACACACAAAAAGCCCCCACACAACACACACACCAAACACACACAGCACACACACACACACAACACCCCACAACACAAACACACACACACACACACCCCACACACACAAGCAACACACACACACACACAACAACACACTAGGCATAACAAAGGGGGAAAAGGGGGAAAAACCCCACGGGGATGCAAGGACAAGGGGGGGAAAGGGAAAAACCGTTTTCAGGGGGGACAATAAAGGGAAACTTAAGGAAAAAAAAAAGGGGAAAAAAAAAAAGAAAACCCAAAAACAGGGGAAAAAACCCAGGGGCAAACAAAGGGGCACAAAAAAAAACGCCCCAAAAACAAAGGGAAAAACCCACCAGACCCAAAAACAGGGGAAACAACAACCGGGGGACCCCCCAAAACGCAGGGAGGCCAAAGGGGAAATAAAAAAAGAAAAAAACACACCGGGGAAAAAACCCCCCCGAACAAAAAAAAGGGGGCAACCACAGGGAGAAGGGAAACAGCCCAAAGGGGGGGCCAAAAACCCGGGACCAGGAAGGGCAAAACCCAGCCCCCAAACAAAACCAAAACCCGAAAAAAACCGCAAAAACATTAAAGGATATCAAGAAATGAGAGCCCCCCTTAAGCTAGCACCACGGGTTCTGTGTTTTTAATACATATAGAGCTGCAAGTGGAGAGAATAACGGGAGTAGAAGGGGAAAAAGCCTGAGTATAAAAGGGGGGACTACTTGGGGTTGAAGAACTTCATGCGGGAGGTCCAGGGGGCAGAAAAATTTGGCAAAAAGCCAGTAAATGAAAGTGGAATTTTAGCAACAAAATGAAAGGGAGCAGGGGAAAGGTTTTCTTTCCCAAAGGGGCAACAGAAACAACGGAAGACCAAACAAGCCCCGGGTTTTAAACCCGCCCGGTGAAAGGGAAAGGCAAAAACAAAGTGCAATAGGAATGGAAAAAGTACAGAAGGGGGAACACACAAAAATGGGGAGATCAGTCGAAAGGGGCCAGGAATGAGAAACGAAACAGGTAAGGGGGGGGGCCCCCAGCGAAAGTATAAAATGACAAGCATCAAAGAATAAAAGACTGACCCAAACTTTTGGGAAAAAGCCACCCCGGGAAGGAAAAAACAACGTCAAAGCCCAAAGGTGATAAATTTAAAGGGACAAAAGGGTTTGGAGAACTCACAAGAAATGACCCGGGAGGTATGTGAGGACAAAACGGGAAATTTTAAAGGGAAATTTTTACAGTAAGCCCAGGGGGGCCCTTGGGGGAAGCCCAGCACAGAAGGGAACATCAAGGGGGAAATATCCCAAACAAGTTTTTGGATGACATACGAAAACTGAGGAGGGGGTGAAGAAGCTTTTAAAAGTGACCTTGACACCTAAAAGGGCCAATGGGGCCCGGGCCCAACAACACCCCAGGGGCCCTTTAGGAAGGAGCAGAGATGCTGTGTGTGCCTCTAACCACAATCTTAAACCCAAAATCCCTTGAAACGGGGCAACACCTAAAAAATGGAAGACACTAATGAAGTCCCCATTTTTAAAAAGAAAGGAAACAAAACAAAGGCCAAATTTTAACAGACCTGTGTCTCTGACATGTATTGTGTGCAAAGTCATGGAAAAAGTTTAAACAGGGGGAGAGTGGTAAAAACACCTGGAAAAGGGAAAAAGATAATAAATGAAAACCAGAAAGGGGTTTATGGAAGGCAAAAACTTTTATCACAAAAACCCCCTGGATTTTTTTACAAGGTAACAAAGTAAGAAAACAAGAGAGGGTTTTGGTTTGAATTTGGGTTTTTTTTAGACTCAGAAGGCCTTTGACACAGTTCCCCCCCAAAGATTAGTGGGAGAAGCTGGAGGAAAACAGGCAAACAAAAAAGGAAGGGGGACTCAATGGATAAGGGGAAAAACCTTTACAGGGAGGCAGCAAAAGTCCCTTTTAAAGTGAAGAGGTATCCACAGTGGGCGCCTGTTACGAGCGGGGCCCCCAGGGGGCAGTTTAGGGCCAGTGCTATTTTTGATATATTGGAAAAGACATGATTGGAAAAGGGAAAAGACCTGAAGTGTCCTGTTCGCAAAATACTTGAAGGTTTATGAGAAAAATTAAATCGGGCGAGGATGAGGCAGGACTGCAAAGAACCTGGAAGGGGGGACATGTGGTCCCCGTAAAAAGGCTCCCCGAATTCAATCCACCCCCCAAATGCAAAGTCATGAAGAATTTGGGGGGGGGCAAAGAAGACCGCAGACAGAATATGGCAGGGGACAAAGACACAGACCTCACTCAGGGAGAAAGACCTTGGGGTGGGCCATAAAAACCGATACATTTAACCGGAGGGACACATCAACCAAATAAAAACCCCTGCAAACATACGGGGGCCGGCAAAAACCCAGAATAGCGTTCCGATACCTCAATAAGGAAACGTTTTAAGACACAGTACAAATGGGGTAAGTAAGGGCCCCTACTGGAAAAAATCAACACCCCAAACCTTTAAACCCCCCACCTTGGTAAAAACACGCAAGAAGTTTTGAAAATACAAAGGTTTTTAACAAGGGGAGTCCCCGAGCTCAAGGGAATGTCGTACGAGGGAAAGGGTTAAAAAGGGGAAAACGGACTGAAAGACACTGGGGGACGAAAAGGCCCGGGGGGGACATTATAACGACATACAAAAAACGCGGGAATAGAAAGGTGGGCAGAGATAGGATGTTTTCCCGAGAGGGGACACAGGGACAAGGGGCACAACTGGGAAACTAAGACTCAACATCAAAAGGGGGCGTTAGGAAGTTTTATCTTCAGTCATAGAGTTGTCAGCAAATTGGGGAAAAGCCCAGCAAGTTTAAGTAGTTGGGGGCAGGGCCCCTACCCTATTTTTTTAAAAAGAGGTATTACAAAGCTCAGGAAGCAGAGAGAGAGAGGATCCATAGCGAAACATGAAGAGGCCCGGGGGCCCGGAGCTGAGTTCCCACCCCTCAACCAAAAATTAGGGGATTCCAAAATTTGGTGAGTACACACACACACACACACCCCACACAACACACACACACAAGCAACAAAACCCCAAAAAAACACACACCCACACACACACACACACAAAACACACACCCCACACACACACAAAACACACACAACACACACACACACAAACACGCACACACACACAACCCCCCCCTTTTTTAAAAAAAAAAAACCATTTACGTCAGGGCCCCTACGGAGTAAAGCAGGGACCATTTTTTGGGAAACCACACCTAGGCAAACACGTCAAGAAACTAAAAATGAAAAGGGTTTGCAAAAAGACTAGTCCCAGAGCAGGGGGATTGTCCTACGAAAAAGGTGAGGGAAATCGGCCTACGACCGGAGGCCGGGAGGGTCAGGGGAGACATGATAACGACAAAAAATACGGCGGAAAGACAGGTGGACAAGGACGGATTTCAGAGAGGGACACAGACAAAAGAGTCAAAATTTGGGAAGTTGAAGACTCAGATGAATCAAAGGGATGTTTTGGAAGTATTTCTTCTATAGAGTAGTCAAACCGTGGAATAGCCTAGAAAGTGAAGTAGTGGGGGCGGAACCATACTAGTTTTTAGGCGAGAAGATAAAGCTCAGGACAGGGGGAGAGAGGACCATAGCTCAGTGAAGAGGCGGGGCCAGGAGCTATGACTCACCCCGCAACCACAAAAAGGTGAGTACAAATAGTGAGCACACACACCACACACACACACACAACCACACACAACAACACACACACACACCCCAAACCCCACACAAAACACACACACACACCCACCACCCCAAAGGGCACAAAACACACACAAACACACATCCCCCCAAAAGCACACACAAAAAAAACAAAAGCAAAACACACACACACATAAAACCCCACACACAAAACACACCCACACCCCACACACACACACACCAACACACACACACACGCACAACACACACACCCCAACACAACACACACACACACACACCCACACACACAGGCCAATGTCTAATCAAACATGTCTGGGGAAACAAAAGGGAAACTAACTAAACACACAGAAGAAAGACAGGAGAGAAAAGGGAAAGGGTAGATTGCATCTTTTTAGATTGCAAAAAGGGTTTTTGACACGTACCACACAAGAATTTGGGCAAAAATTAAAAGAGCGGGCCAGGAATAACGGGGAAATTACTGCAATGGTTTTCGGAAATAACTGCCCGGAAGGAAAAAAACCCGGTTTTGGTACGTGTTTGAATTTGGTCGGAGGGGGGCGCATGTTTCGAGTGGGGTTCCACGGGGTTTTCGGGTCCTGGGCCCCCGTGCTGTTTTTTGAAATAAAATGATTTGACAGGGTGGAAGAAATAGATTCAAAAATGTCACTGTTCGCTGTTTGTTTAAAAACCCTGATGAGGAGAAAAACAAGTGGCGAAACCCAAGTTAAGATTACAAGGGATCGGGGAACAAACTACAAGTATGGTCCAAACCAAAGGTCCGGGGATTTTAACCCCGTAAGGGGTTTTAAAGTCATGAAGTTTGGGGGAAAGGAACAGAAGACCCAGAGGGAGAACAGGTTGGGAAACCCAACACTGCAAACGTTATTTTAAAGAAAAGGAGTTTTGGGGGTTAAGAAATTATAACGAACATGCCCCCTAGGAAACACATAAACCCAAAAAAACCTTGCACATAGGGAGATTGGCAAACCTAGTTTTGTTTTTTAGAAAACCTGAGTAAGGAGTCATTCACGACATTGAAACCACAGTGTAACGTAAGGCCATACTAAAAAAGCAGGCGCCAGTTTTGGAAAACCCTCACTTATTAAAACCCACGTCACAAAATTTGGGTAGAAAGTGCAAAAATTTTGAAAACACGATTAGTCCCGGAACTGGGGGGGAAAGTCTTTTTTGAGGAGGGGTTAAAGGGAACTAAACCTAAATGAAACTAAAGGGGGGAAGGATAAGGGGACATGAAACAACAATAAAATACAAAGGAGGCATTGACAAGGTGGACAAATCGAATTTTCAGAAAAGGGTTTCAAAAACCGGGAGACAAAATTTGGGGAAACTAAAAACCCAGATGAGTCATGGGGAATTTGGGAAGTATTTTTTTAATTCTTAGAGTTTTAGGAACTGGAATAATCTGGAGATGAAAAAGGGGAAAAAAATTTCCAAAAAAAGCTTTAAGAAAAAGGGATGACAAATATCATGGACCCAGGGAGAAGTAAAATTGGAAATCGACTAGTGAAAGGCGGGCCAGGGCTATGACTCCCCCCTGCAACCACAAATGGGTGAGTACATATAGGTGAGTACACACACACACACACACACACACACCCCAACCAAAAACCCCCAAAACACAAAACACACACACTAAATCGGACGACAATGGATGACGGGGGAGATGGGGGGAAAAGATAACGCCCTATAAAATCCCTGAGGGGAATTGAAAAAGGTAAAAACAGAAACAAAATGTTCCAGAGACAGACACAGCAAAAAAGGGGGTCACATTTGGAAGTTAAAAGACTCAAATGAATCCCCGGGATGTTGGGAAGTATTTTTCATCACAGAGTTTTCGGGAAGGAAAAAGTCGGGGAAATTTGATGCGTGGGGGCCCGGATCCATAAATACTTTAAAAAAGAGGTATGATAAAGCTCATGGAACGGGAAGAGTGACCCAGTAACGACCAGTGAAGAGGCGGGGCCAGGAGCTATAAAATCGACCCCTGCAACCACAACTAGGTGAGTACACACACGGACAGGAAACTAGAGAAAGTGAAAAGGGTTTGCAACGAGACTAGTCCCAAAGCTAAGGGGCAGTCGTACGAGAAGAGGTTAACGGAACTCGACCTGATGCACTGGAGGACAAGAGGGATAGGGAGACATGATAACGACATATTATAAACTGAGATAAATCGACAGAGTGGACAGAGACAGGATGCTCCAAGATGGACACAGCAACAAGGGGTCACAATTGGAAGTTGAAGATTCAGATGAGTCACAGGATGTTAAGAAGTTTTCTTCAGCCATAGAGTTGTCGGGAAAGTGGAATATGGGGAAAGTGAGGTAGAGGAGGCAAGTACCATACATAGCTTTAAGAAGAGGTATGAAAAAAGCTTATGAAGCGGGGAGAGAGTGGATTTAGTAGTGACAGTGAAGAAGCGGTGCCAGAGGTATGAAATCGCCCCCTACAACCACAATTAGTGAGTACACACACACTGAAAAATTACTGAACTTCCAGTCGTCTCGTGATTTAAAAAATTCATTAATTATGAGAATCTAATTTAATAATTCTAAATAATATTCATATTAAAATTATCACATTTCTTATGGCACTTGATTCAGTTATATTTCTATAACACTTTCGCTTGATACAACTTTCTCCATCTTTTGAAAATCAATTGGTAGTCAAAATCTTTCATATGAATAAACAGATCATTAAACTCTTCTCCAGTTTTAGTGCCATAAAAACCTTTTTCATATAATTTATGTACATGAGAATTTTAAAATCGAAGCTGTAATTAAAAAAAAAAACTGATACAGTAAAAAGATATTTGATTAAGAATTTCCCCAAAAATGCTGATGGGTGTGTCTACAAGATTCCCTGTAAAAACTGCGATAAATCTTACTTTGGTCAAACCGGGAAAAGTCTTGAACTAATATTACAACAACATAAATATAACATTAGAACTGGACAAGATTCTAATGATCTATTTACTCATGTGAGAGATTTTAACTACCCAAAAAAAAAAAAAGTGAAAGTTGTATCAAGCAGGTTCATGGTTAAGAAAAATATAATCTAACCAAGTTTCAAAAAAATGTTGATTTTAATATGAAGATTAGTTCAAAGTTATAACTAATAGACAATGTGAGGAATTTAAGCTTTACCTGATATGTCACTCATACATTTTACTTGTCATGTGACCTGGCCAAATCTTCATGACACTCCCACGCTCAGTTTTCTGGGTCAGGTTTAAGGTCATGTGTGAGGTGACATCTCAGCCTTATAAGCTGCCCTATTATTTTTACAGTTCCTTGATAATGTTAGGAGACTGTTCTCTTGAGATAAAAAGCGAATGCGTTTTAAAGGTGGTGTGTGTTACGGGCAGGTGTGAATTTTACTCCACGAGCAATAATGTCAGATTCAACTTTTTAAAAACATGAAAAATGTTCGTAAAAAGTTGAATTTACAGGATTCCCTGTGAGCAGCATATACAAGGGTTTCCTTGGAGCCAGAGATCAGGAATGCCTTGAAATTCCAAATAAAACCGCCGTAAAAATGACTGAACACATCGACTCCAGGCTGAGGGACTGATTACCTCACACTCCTCTTCTTCCACCGTTTTTCTGTGTATTGGACTGAAAAAGCCACTGGCTTGCCCAAGTGCCGGTTTTTTAAACCATTTATATCATACAAAATAATTTCATATTGAAATATTGAAACACTTATTATGTAATCAAGTAATTGTCTGTAATTCGTGAACATAAAGAGAATCTGGTCATGTGGAATACATTCATGAACATTAAATTACCCTCAAGACTTTTTTAGGAGCCATTGTGAGCGAAATGTCATCATTTTAAATGGCACTGGACAGACACCTAAAGCCGGTGCCCTATCAGCCGGGCTGAGGTTCGGACGTTGGACAACGTGAGGGCAGAAGTAACAGCCTGGTTGATCAGGCCCTGATCCACCGAGAGGCCTGGTCAAAGACTGAGCCGCAAGAGTGTTGACCACCCAGAACGCCCTCCAGGTAGTGAACATAATTAAATTCCTTGTGGCTAAAAATGTGTATTTAAAAGCAATACTTATTCTGATAAATTAGACACATGTGCAGCACTCGGGAATCTTTAAAGAAAGATACCCAACTGTTACACGTGTGTCTAATTTATCAACTTTTTCGGTTCTCTGAACTATTCATCTATATTACATATTGTTTATGATACCTGGGTGACAAGCTATGGATTTGTCAACGCTGCCAGTACCGCAAATGACGTCAAATGACGTCAAATTGGCTTTCTTGTGCTTCGAAGCCTTAATGGACTCTGATTCCAAGAGACTTTTACTATGTTGTTAAAAGTCTCTTCTAAGTGAATCCTGGGGGAGGGGGGAATCAGCTTGTTAGTATTTTTTTCCTGGACAAATCTAATATTTTTAGACTGTCTCTTCAGTGTAGGTTAATGCTGATCTTTCTTACTGGAAGCTTTGAATTAGTTTTAGTCTGTGTACCTTCTCATCTGACATTTTTATTGACGAAACTGAGATGCTACTTTCCACGTGATAACGAATGAATGCTTCTTCTGATTCGCTTCATATCTCCGACGCTCCTAAGTTCCTTCGCTAACTTATGCAGCTTTTCTTCAGAATGTCCCTTTTGTGTCCCATGTCTGGAACATCCTGTCTCTGTCCACTCTGTCGATTTATCTCACTATATAATGTGTCGTTATCATGTCTCCCTTATCCCTCCTGTCCTTCAGTGCCGTCAGGTCGAGTTCCGTTAACCTCTCCTCGTAGGACATGCCCCATAGCTTAGGGACTAGTCTCGTTGCAAACATTTTTTGTATCCCACATGTCTCCAACACCCTATTAATCGGAAGAACAAAAGGCACAATACCTTGACTCGAAAAATACACAAATTACAAGTCAGTGTGACTTGTAAATGGTCCAAGTGGGACCGAAACGTCATCGTAAGCTCCTCTCTTCTATGTGCGGGTTGTTTGTGCAGGTAATATAGATATTATTGCTATAACGGAGACATGGTTCAACTTGGAAGATAGAGAAATGCCTTCTGAATGCAACATACAGGGTTATAAACTATTCCACACTGATAGGGTCAACAGGAAGGGTGGTGGAGTGGCGATGTGTGTCAAAGTTAATTTAAATTGTTGTGTTAAACAAGATATAAGATTAAAAACATCTGACACAGAATCTGTTTGGCTACAGTTCCTCGAGGGACGTGAAAAATTAATTTTGGATGTGATTTATAGGTCCCCAAACCTTGATAGGGAGTGCAGTAAGCTGTTATGGGACGATATTCATAAGGCATCTAGATATAAAAATGTTGTGTTAATGGGAGATTTTAACTTTAGACAAATTGATTGGAACCATATCAAGAAAGTCTAGTGACTTTCTTGATATGGTTCAGGATTGCTTTTTAAAACAGTTTGTGACAGAACCAACTTGAGGAAACAACTGCATGACTTGGTTCTTGCCAACAAAGAGTCACTAATTAATAATCTTGAGGTTAATGATGAGCTTGAGGAATCAAGTCTCTGTCCCAGATTTCTGCTTGGCCGACTTCATGGGACTGAGAAATTGCCTGGGTGGGCTAAATTGGGATGTCCTGACTATGGGTCAGGTAGGTGGTGTTGGTTGCCAATATGACGTGTTTCAGAGCATAGTTCTAGCTGCCCAGACAACTTTTGTTCCGAGCAGGGAAATTAGATCTAACACAAATGATCCCAAATGGATAAACAAAAGATTAAAACATCTCATTGGTCAAAGAGAGGAATATACATGTATAGGCGTATCAAAAGAGGGGATGGGCACTTAAGAAATCAATATATTCAGTTAAAGAGAGATAAAAAAAAGGAATAAAAAATGCAAAAGGGACTATGTGACTAGAGTCGCAAGGGATTCGAAGACTAACCCAAAAGGGTACTTTCAGATATACAGAAGTAAGATTAGGGACAAGATAGGCCTACTTAAGAGTAACTCTGGTCAGATCACTGACAATGATAAGGAAATGTGTGAACTTTTCACTTACCGCCTCTCAGTTTTTACTTAGGAAGATACTAGCTAAATTCCAGAAATAATAAATTATGTAGAACAGGACGATAATAAACTATGTATGATTAGGGTAACTAGTGACATGGTCCTCAGACAAATATAGAAATTTAAACCTAACAAATCCCTGATGAACTGTTTGCAAGAGCTTTAAAGAATGTAAAGAGGACTTAACATACCTTTGGCTAATCTTTTCATTGTATCACTACAAACTACGAATTGCCGAGGCAGTTCGTAGCCATCTTGAAAGGCATAACTTGATTAATGAAACTCAACACGGTTTTACAAAGGGGCGTTCCTGTCTTACGAATTTACTAACTTTTTTCACTAAGGTGTTTGAGGAAGTAGATCATGATATTGAATATGATATTGTGTATATGGACTTCAGTAAGGCTTTCGATAAAGTTCCACATCAGAGACTATTGAGGAAACTTAGACACACGGAATAGGAGAAAATTTTTCCTTGGTAGAGGCATGGTTGGCAAATAGGCAGCAGAGAGTTTGCATAAATGGGGAGAAATCAAATGGTGGGACGTCACAAGCGGTGTTCCACAAGGGTCAGTGTTGGTCCCTTTGTT
>NC_069403.1:10517337-10569799 GCF_026875155.1 Cherax quadricarinatus | reverse complement strand
AAACCCAGATGAGTCATAGGGATGTTAGGAAGTATTTCTTTAGTCTTAGAGTTGTCAGGAACTGGAATAATCTGGAGAGTGAAGTAGTGGAAGCAAGTTCCATAAATAGCTTTAAGAAGAGGTATGACAAATATCATGGAGCAGGGAGAGAGTGAATTGGTATCGACTAGTGAAGAGGCGGGCCAGGAGCTATGACTCGACCCCTGCAACCACATATAGGTGAGTACATATAGGTGAGTACACACACACACACACACACACACACACACACACACACACACACACACACACACTCAATCTGACGACAATGGATGACAGGGGAGATCGGGGGAATATGATAACGACATATAAAATACTGAGAGGAATTGACAAGGTGGACAGAAACAAGATGTTCCAGAGACGAGACACAGCAACAAGGGGTCACAGTTGGAAGTTGAAGACTCAAATGAATCACAGGGATGTTAGGAAGTATTTCTTCAGTCACAGAGTTTTCAGGAAGAGAAATAGTCTGGGAAGTGATGTCGTGGAGGCAGGATCCATAAATAGCTTTAAGAAGAGGTATGATAAAGCTCATGGAACAGGAAGAGTGACCCAGTAGCGACCAGTGAAGAGGCGGGGCCAGGAGCTATGAATCGACCCCTGCAACCACAACTAGGTGAGTACACACACGGACAGGAAACTAGAGAAAGTGCAAAGGTTTGCAACGAGACTAGTCCCAAAGCTAAGGGGCATGTCGTACGAGAAGAGGTTAACGGAACTCGACCTGATGGCACTGGAGGACAAGAGGGATAGGGGAGACATGATAACGACATATTATAAACTGAGATAAATCGACAGAGTGGACAGAGACAGGATGCTCCAGAGATGGGACACAGCAACAAGGGGTCACAATTGGAAGTTGAAGATTCAGATGAGTCACAGGGATGTTAAGAAGTATTTCTTCAGCCATAGAGTTGTCAGGAAGTGGAATAGTCGGGAAAGTGAGGTAGAGGAGGCAAGTACCATACATAGCTTTAAGAAGAGGTATGATAAAGCTTATGAAGCAGGGAGAGAGTGGATTTAGTAGTGATCAGTGAAGAAGCGGTGCCAGGAGGTATGAATCGACCCCTACAACCACAATTAGGTGAGTACACACACACTGAAGAAATTACTGAACTTCCAGTCGTCTCGTGATTTATAAAATTCTATTAATTATGAGGAATCTAATTTATATAATTCTGAAATAATATTCATATTAAAATTATCACTATTTCTTATGGCACTTGATTCAGTTATATTTCTATAACACTTTCGCTTGATACAACTTTCTCCATCTTTTGAAAATCAATTGGGTAGTCAAAATCTTTCATATGAATAAACAGATCATTAAACTCTTCTCCAGTTTTAGTGCCATAAAAACCTTTTTCATATAATTTATGTACATGAGAATTTTAAAATCGAAGCTGTAATTAAAAAAAAAAACTGATACAGTAAAAAGATATTTGATTAAGAATTTCCCCAAAAATGCTGATGGGTGTGTCTACAAGATTCCCTGTAAAAACTGCGATAAATCTTATTTTGGGTCAAACCGGAAAAGTCTTGAACTAATATTACAACAACATAAATATAACATTAGAACTGGACAAGATTCTAATGATCTATTTACTCATGTGAGAGATTTTAACTACCCAAAAAAAAAAAAAAGTGAAAGTTGTATCAAGCAGGTTCATGGTTAAGAAAAATATAATCTAACCAAGTTTCAAAAAAATGTTGATTTTAATATGAAGTTTTTTTTTCAAAGTTAAAACAAATAGACAATGTGGGGAAATTTAAGCTTTACCTGATATGCCCACTCATACATTTTACTTGTCATGTGACCGGGCCAAATCTTCATGACACTCCCACGCTCAGTTTTCTGGGTCAGGTTTAAGGTCATGTGTGAGGTGACATCTCGGGCCTTATAAGCTGCCCTATATTTTTACAGTTCTTTGATAATGTTAGGAGATGTTCTCTTTGAATAAAAAGCGAATGCGTTTTAAAGGTGGTGTGTGTTACGGGCAGGTGTGAATTTTTCTCCACGAGCAATAATGTCAGATTCAACTTTTAAAACATGAAAAATGTTCGTAAAAAAATTGAATTTACAGGATTCCCTGTAAGCAGCATATACAAGGGTTTTTCCCTTTGGGGCCAGAGATCAGGAATGCCTTGAAATTCCAAATAAACCGCCGTAAAAATGACTGAACACATCGACTCCAGGCTGAGGGACTGATTACCTCACACTCCTCTTCTTCCACCGTTTTTTCTGTGTATTGGGCTGAAAAAGCCACTGGCTTGCCCAAGTGCCGGTTTTTAAACCATTTATATCATACAAAATAATTTCATATTGAAATATTGAAACACTTATTATGTAATCAAGTAATTGTCTGTAATTCGTGAACATAAAGAGAATCTGGTCATGTGGAATACATTCATGAACATTAAATTACCCTCAAGACTTTTTTAGGAGCCATTGTGAGCGAAATGTCATCATTTTAAAATGGCACTGGACAGACACCTAAAGCCGGTGCCCTATCAGCCGGGCTGAGGTTCGGACGTTGGACAACGTGAGGGCAGAAGTAACAGCCTGGTTGATCAGGCCCTGATCCACCGAGAGGCCTGGTCAAAGACTGAGCCGCAAGAGTGTTGACCACCCAGAACGCCCTCCAGGTAGTGAACATAATTAAATTCCTTGTGGCTAAAAATGTGTATTTAAAAGCAATACTTATTCTGATAAATTAGACACATGTGCAGCACTCGGGAATCTTTAAAGAAAGATACCCAACTGTTACACATGTGTCTAATTTATCAACTTGTCGGTTCTCTGAACTATTCATCTATATTACATATTGTTTATGATACCTGGGTGACAAGCTATGGATTTGTCAACGCTGCCAGTACCGCAAATGACGTCAAATGACGTCAAATTGGCTTTCTTGTGCTTCGAAGCCTTAATGGACTCTGATTCCAAGAGACTTTTACTATGTTGTTAAAAGTCTCTTCTAAGTGAATCCTGGGGGAGGGGGGAATCAGCTTGTTAGTATTTTTTTCCTGGTCAAATCTAATATTTTTAGACTGTCTCTTCAGTGTAGGTAAATGCTGATCTTTCTTACTGGAAGCTTTGAATTAGTTTTAGTCTGTGTACCTTCTCATCTGACATTTTTATTGACGAAACTGAGATGCTACTTTCCACGTGATAACGAATGAATGCTTCTTCTGATTCGCTTCATATCTCCGACGCTCCTAAGTTCCTCCGCTAACTTATGCAGCTTTTCTTCAAAATGTCCCTTTTGTGTCCCATGTCTGGAACATCCTGTCTCTGTCCACTCTGTCGATTTATCTCACTATATAATGTGTCGTTATCATGTCTCCCTTATCCCTCCTGTCCTTCAGTGCCGTCAGGTCGAGTTCCGTTAACCTCTCCTCGTAGGACATGCCCCTTAGCTTAGGGACTAGTCTCGTTGCAAACATTTTTTGTATCCCACATGTCTCCAACACCCTATTAGTCGGAAGAACAAAAGGCACAATACCTTGACTCGAAAAATACACAAATTACAAGTCAGTGTGACTTGTAAATGGTCCAGGTGGGACCGAAACGTCATCGTAAGCTCCTCTCTTCTATGTGCGGGTTATTTGTGCAGGTAATATAGATATTATTGCTATAACGGAGACATGGTTCAACTTGGAAGATAGAGAAATGCCTTCTGAATGCAACTTACAGGGTTATAAACTATTCCACACTGATAGGGTCAACAGGAAGGGTGGTGGAGTGGCGATGTGTGTCAAAGTTAATTTAAATTGTTGTGTTAAACAAGATATAAGATTAGAAACATCGGACACAGAATCTGTTTGGCTACAGTTCCTCGAGGGACGTGAAAAATTAATTTTGTATGTGATTTATAGGTCCCCAAACCTTGATAGGGAGGGCAGTAAGCTGTTATGGGACGATATTCATAAGGCATCTAGATATAAAAATGTTGTGTTAATGGGAGATTTTAACTTTAGACAAATTGATTGGAACCATATCAAGAAAGTCTAGTGACTTTCTTGATATGGTTCAGGATTGCTTTTTAAAACAGTTTGTGACAGAACCAACTAGAGGAAACAACCTGCATGACTTGGTTCTTGCCAACAAAGAGTCACTAATTAATAATCTTGAGGTTAATGATGAGCTTGAGGAATCAAGTCTCTGTCCCAGATTTCTGCTTGGCCGACTTCATGGGACTGAGAAATTGCCTGGGTGGGCTAAATTGGGATGTCCTGACTATGGGTCAGGTAGGTGGTGTTGGTTGCCAATATGACGTGTTTCAGAGCATAGTTCTAGCTGCCCAGACAACTTTTGTTCCGAGCAGGGAAATTAGATCTAACACAAATGATCCCAAATGGATAAACAAAAGATTAAAACATCTCATTGGTCAAAGAGAGGAATATACATGTATAGTAAGTAAGTAAGTAAGTAAGTAAGTAAGTTTATTCAGGTATACACAAATACAGTTACATAGAACCGTATCAAAAGAGGGGATGGGCACTTAAGAAATCAATATATTCAGTTAAAGAGAGATAAAAAAAAAGGAAAAAAAAATGCAAAAGGGACTATGTGACTAGAGTCGCAAGGGATTCGAAGACTAACACAAAAGGGTTCTTTCAGGTATACAGAAGTAAGATTAGGGACAAGATAGGCCTACTTAAGAGTAACTCTGGTCAGATCACTGACAATGATAAGGAAATGTGTAAACTTTTCAACACTTACCGCCTCTCAGTTTTTACTTAGGAAGATACTAGCTAAATTCCAGAAATAATAAATTATTTAGAACAGGACGATAATAAACTATGTATGATTAGGGTAACTAGTGACATGGTCCTCAGACAAATATAGAAATTTAAACCTAACAAATTCCCTGATGAACTGTTTGCAAGAGCTTTAAAGGAATGTAAAGAGGAGCTTAACATACCTTTGGCTAATCTTTTCATTGTATCACTACAAACTACGAATTGCCGAGGCAGTTCGTAGCCATCTTGAAAGGCATAACTTGATTAACGAAACTCAACATGGTTTTACAAAGGGGCGTTCCTGTCTTACGAATTTACTAACTTTTTTCACTAAGGTGTTTGAGGAAGTAGATCATGATATTGAATATGATATTGTGTATATGGACTTCAGTAAGGCTTTCGATAAAGTTCCACATCAGACACTATTGAGGAAACTTAGACACACGGAATAGGAGAAATTTTTTCCTTGGTAGAGGCATGGTTGGCAAATAGGCAGCAGAGAGTTTGCATAAATGGGGAGAAATCAGAATGGTGGCACGTCACAAGCGGTGTTCCACAAAAGTCAGTGTTGGTCCCTTTGTTGTTCACAATCTACATAAACGACATAGATGAGGGAATAAATAGTGACATAAGCAATTTTGCTGATGACACCAAAATAGGCCGTCCAATTCATTCTAATGAGGACATTAGAGCACTCTAGGATGATTTACATAGACTATGAATAGACTGATGCATGGTCGGAGAAGTGGCAGATGCAGTTTAATATAGACAAATGCAAAGTTCTAAATGTTGGATAGGAGAATAACCATGCTACATATAAACTAAATAATGTAGATCTTAATATTACTGATTGGGAAAAGGATTTAGGAGTTCTGGTTAGCAGTAATCTGAAACCATGACAACAGTGCATAAGTGTTCGCAATAAAGCTAACAGAATTCTTGGCTTCATAGCAAGAAGTATAAATAATAGAAGTCCTCAGGTTGTTCATCAACTCTATACATCCTTGGTTAGGCCTCATTTAGATTATGCTGCACAGTTCTGGTCACCGTATTACAGAATGAATATAAATGCTATGGAAAGCGTACAGAGGAGGATGACAAAGTTGATCCCATGTATCAGAAATCTTTCCTATGAGGATAGACTGAGGACCCTGAGTCTGCATTATCTAGAAAGGATATGATTGAGGTGTATAAATGGAAAACGGGAATAAATATAGGGGATGTCCACAAATAACCCGCACATAGAAGAGTGGAGCTTACAACGACGTATCGGTCCGACTTGGACCATTTACAAAGTCACGCTAACGAGAAGTAGAGCAGGACGGGTATATATAGGCAGGAAGTGGTAGTGGTAGTAGTAGTAGTAGTAGTAGTAGTAGTAGTAGTAGTAGTAGTAGTAGTAGTAGTAGTAGTAGTAATAGTGGCGGAGGTGGAAGGAAGTAGTGGTGGGGAAGAAAGGAGGGGGCGCCAGTCAAATACAAAGACAGGGAGCACTGCAAGGGAGCTAGGTGCCCACAGAGGGAGAGCAAGACCACAGTGGAGGGGGGGGGATAATAAAATAAATAATGAAGGAACAGAAACACGAGGCAGAAGAAAGAAAGACAACCCAGAAGAGAAGAAGGAAAGAGGAAAGGGGAAGAGGGAAAATAAGAAAAAGGAGGAACCAGGTTAGGCCACGGGTGTTCTAAAGTTTGGAGCATTTTACAATGTAGTGGGAGAGGAAGGCATCTACAGAGACGAAGCCAGGACTAAGATTCATACAAAGTTGGAAAGTTGGAAGTAGGGAAGACAGTTTTAGCAGAATACCAGTCAATAGGATGGCTGTGATCTCTGACGTGACAGAAAAGAGCATTGTTCGTGTCGGCAAGCCTAACACTATTTTTGTGCTCCCTAAGTCTGTCAGAAAGAGATCGGCCAGTTTCTCCAAAGTATTGAAGAGGACAGGAGGAGCAAGTAATAGAGTAGACACCAGGAACATCTGTAGAGGGAGGAGAGGTATGAACGAGATTAGTGCAAAGAGTGTTAGTCAGGTGGAAAGTAAGTTTGATGCCTAAGGAACGGAGAGAGCTGTTGAGATTAGAAAGACCGGAAATGTAGGGAAGGCAGATGACAGAAGAATTCCCAGGAGTAGAGAGTCTGGGAGAGAAGAAATTACGTTTAGCACGTGAGAGGGCAGAGTCTATGAAATGGGAAGGGTAGCCAAGACGGGAAAATGAATTATGAAGAGTGGAAATTTCTGCTGGAAGGAACTGAGGATCACATATGCGGAGAGCACGGAGCAAGAGGGAGATAAGAACACTTTTCTTGAAGGATACAGGAAAGCACTGGTTTGGTATTAGAATTGTGGATGAGTAGAACAAACTCCCGAGTACAGTCACAGAAGTTAAGACGTTGTGTAATTTTAAAAATAAGTAGATAAATACATGCGGGGTGTAGGTGGGTGTGAGTTGGACCTGACTAGCTTGTGCTACTAGGTCAAATGCCATGCTCCTTCCTTAAGTGAATATGACCTGACCTGACTAGGTAAGGGCGTTGACTTAAGCCGGTAAAATAATTGGAGCTGCCTCGCATGGGCTAGTAGGCCTGCTGCAGTGTTCCTTCTTTCGTATGTTCTAGTATTCCCTTCTTCTGCAACCTCAGCTACAACTACATGTATTTCGATTGCCTCCTGCACTTCTAATATCATTTGTTCCATTTGTTCCGCAGGTTTTGTGGCACGGGAGGCCATGGAGGACTTTTATGGCACAGACATGTATGGGGGTGCTGAGGCCACCGTACAACACAAAAAGGAGATCAAGAGAGTCTGGCCACAACAGCACGAATTAGGTAAGCAGGAAGATGGGCAGGTGAGTAAGAGAGAGTGTAGGAGTGTGTGCACTTAGCGTCGATAAGTGTAACAAAAGGGAGTAAGAACAGGAATGTATTGATAAATTATTCTTTTTTTAAACCTTTGTTTAAATTTGGCCACATTGGTTCATGACGCTCGTCTTTTTTGGTAGGCCTAAAATTTTCTTTCTTCCCTAAAAGATGTTTCACGTGTTCCTCCATTTTGGATCATTTATATTCGAATTTACTTTATTATAAGCTTTACTGAAATACTTTAATTTAAGGTTAATTGTAATAGATTTGTGATTGATTGCTCCAAGCTCCTCTGATTTCCAGTTTATTAACAATTGTCTATTTGTGTGCTAGATCTTCATCAGGTAGGTAATTTGCCTCGTTAGTTCTACTTTCTACTACCACTACTTCTACCACTACTCTATTATCCCCTTTACCACTACCAATACTTCTTTTTCTTCCTCTCTTGGTCCCGTCCCAGTCCCCCTTGCCCATATATACACCGGCTCCCACTCTCTCTCTTTTGTGTTAGTGCAGGGGTTCCCAACCAGGGGTGCTCGCACCCCCTGGGGGTGCGAGACATCATTTCCAGGGGGTGTGAGAAGCATCCGTCTTATAATAATCATAGTAAAATTACCATTATGTTAATCGGAGACATCCTTTCTTGTCCATATGTTTGATTTTTTACATATTAAAAAATAAAATTCCTTTCTGAAGGTTTGAAAGTTAGTTCTTGATTGGACTTTTTTGTATATATTTCAAGCAAGAGTTATTATTTTTGTAAGGTGTATTCAAATATCATTCTGTGATATGTTTCTTTTCTGTAAGTCTGATTTTTGTTCACATATTATATTAGAAAGTGAAATAAATATCTTCTTTTAAGAAAATTTAGTATGATTCCACATCCTTTATCCTTGAACAAAGTGTAAATTGTAGGGGGTGCGAGGTTAGAGCAAAAATTATATAGGGGTGCGGGAGTAAGAAAAGGTTGGGAACCACTGTGCTAGTGTAACTTTGTAAATGGTACAAGTCGGACCGAAACGTTGTCGTCAGTATCTCTCTCCTATGTGATGGTCAATTGTGTACTGTCACAAACTGTTGTAAGAAAACTTCTGGATTTTCTATAGGAAGCCTTAATTTTTGACTCCCAGTGAAGTCTCTCCCGGCCGCTATCCAAGTTTTAATGTCGCTCCAAAGTCTATGCAGACACTGTGTGTATTCCTTCTGTTTTTATACATGGTTTTATGCAGCAGTTAAAGTTTCTGCACATATAGATTCATCCTACCTCCCCTCCGGTTATTTCTACCAAACTGGAACAAGTTAAAACCCCTGAATATGACACTTAGCAGGCACGTCTCGACTCCTCAAATTAAACCACGTCTCAGTTATTGCAAAACAAGCCATCAACGTTTCCTCACAAGCCATTAATCTTCATTCATCCCTCTTGCTTCTAGCGTTGCTACCATTTTTGTGTAATACATGCTGAGAAACTCTCATTCCTCAGTTTCTTCTTTCTGCTTATGCTTCCCCTCCACTGTCTCTGTTGCTTCCCTTATCATCTAATACCTCAGAATTGCCAAGACCAATATTGACCGATAATCTCACCTCATTCCGCCGATAACTGAGATCCCGAAAATCCGCACCGTCGTAACTCTGATAACTCACACTGCTCTGTTCCATAGTTCCTATTATACTCTCTCTCCCCACAAACACCCACACTTTCATATTCATATTTATATAGTTTTTTGGACATGATATATAGTTGTTCAAGGAATTACAGTAGTTGGGTGTACATGCCAAAAGCCCCTTGTATGCAGAGCATTATGTGCAGGCTTAAAATTAACTTAAAATTAACTTAAAATTAACTAAGCAATGAAAGGTTCAAGTGGTATAAATTACAGTAAACAATTTACAGTATGAAGTACAATTGAGTATTTGAAAGAATGGAATTTGAACATATCAATACTGAAGCATTATAATTGTACAAATTTGTGGCATTACAATGTGTCTTGAAGTTTTAGGATTTAAGTAATTGGGAGAATTATTTGTAATGTTTAATACTGAGTGTTAATTATTTAGTCATGGGCGAGTAAGTGGTTTTTTAGAAGTCTTAAATTGATTTTCAGGCCTGGTTACTTTAGTATGTTCTGGTAATGAATTCCAGATTTTGGGGCCCTTTATGTGCATAGAGTTTTTACACAGTGTGATATGGACACGGGGTACATCAAAAAGAGATCTGTGTCTTGTGTTATGGTCGTGTGTCCTGTTAAGGTTGGTGAGAAGTTTGAGTGGAGGGTTTATGTTTGTGTGTATTGTTCTATGTATGTAGTAGGCACATGAATAAGTGTGGATGTTCTTTATGGTGAGCAGATTTAGACTTTTGAATAGAGGTGGAGATGCTGTCGCCAGTGGGAATTTGTTATCATTCTGATTGAAGCCTTTTGCTGGGTTATTAGTGGTCTTAGGTGATTTGATGTTGTTGATCCCTATGCACAAATTCCATATGTGAGATAAGGGTAGATGAGTGAATGATAGTGAATGAACATAGTACCGTGTTTTTGATAGTATGCCTACTGTCTTGGAGATTTTCTTGGAAATTTGTTGTTATTATTATAATCAAGGGGGAAGCGC
The DNA here is from genome assembly GCF_026875155.1 of Cherax quadricarinatus. Classification (NCBI taxonomy): domain Eukaryota; kingdom Metazoa; phylum Arthropoda; class Malacostraca; order Decapoda; family Parastacidae; genus Cherax; species Cherax quadricarinatus. The sequence continues at coordinate 10,559,545 of NC_069403.1, read as the reverse complement.
TAAACCCGGAGGATTATACAGCGCCTGGGGGGGGGGATGTGGAAGGCATTCAGGCTTAATTCGGGGAACTGGAGCACAGATCCAATTCCCTAAATCAAGAGCCCCTCACCAACATCAAGGAACCTTCCTTGAGGGGCGGAAATTTGTTGTATATGTGTCTGGAATTTGAGGCTACTCTCTAGGTGGATTCCTAGGAATTTTCCCTCTGAGTCTTGTGATGGGTGATCCATTTAGTGTTATGTTAAGTGGAACATTTGCGGCTGTGGTTCCAAACTGAATGAACTAGGTTTTGTCAGTATTTAGGGTAAATTTATTCGTCATCATCCAGGTAGATATTTTCAGCAATTCAGCATTGAGAGTGTTGGCGAGTATGACTTGGTTTGGGTGGGAGAAGACGTATGTAGTGTCATCTGCAAATAATATGGGTTTGAGTAGCTGTGATGCATTCGGTAAGTCATTGATGTAGATGAGAGAGAGTGGTCCAAGGACACTTCCCTGTGGGACTCCTTCTGTGATTGGTTGTGGGGAAGAGTTTGCACCATTTGCGTACACGTATTAGCTTCTGTTACTAAGGTATGACTTTAGGTAATTGAAGGAGTGGCCTCTTATACCATAGTGTGTAATTTAGTGTGCAGCAATTCATGGTCTACTGTATCAAAAGCTTTACGTAAATCAATGAAAATTCCCAGTGGGACTTCTTTCTTCTCGAGAGCGGTATATATTAGCTCTAGCCACCATCCTGGTACTTGATGGATGATCCCAATCCTTGGCATACATGTCATTTCTGATGTAGAAGTGTGCCAGTTATCATTAATTGATACTGCAATAGCTTTATAACGTTTTTTCTCCATCCGGCAATTAGCACCAATTTGCCCTGGACAGCCATTCATTTCCAGCCTATCTCCTTGGTGAATGTCTCCCTTCGTCCTAGTTATGTTCATCACTGACCTACACCTGCTAGTCAAGTTCTTACTCCTATGCATGATAATACCATTGCCTCTAGCACTAAGGCAGATAATAGGATTCTCCCATTACCATTCACGATGCTGTCATGACGACTAACGATATCCAGCATCCCTGTCGCAGGAAAACATATCCTAATCCTTCTCTTCCTATCCTTGATAAAGAGCCCTGCCCATGAATTCGATTAGAGAGTCACCAACAGGAACAAATTATACTTTCTCTAGTGGTCTCTGATCCGACGTTCTCGACGGCCCCACACTTGTCAGGTAGGACAGCAAAATGAATTTGCTGTCCCTACATCAGCCTCTAGTCCTTCCTAGGATATTGTTCCCTTCAGTACTTTCCTCCACACCAGCTTCCAGGCCCGTGGCCCGGTGGCATAAGCTCTCGCTTCCCACGGTGAGGTGTCCGGGTTCGCATAGACAACCGGGTGAGCATAGACAACCGGTGTTTCTTTACACCGGTTGTCTATGCTCACCCACCAGTATAAAATGGGTAACTGAGAGATAGCCGACTATTGTAGATCGCATCCCGGGACAAAACTGACCTAATTTCCCCGAAATGCTCTGCATAACAAGCGGCTTTCTATTTAGTAGCATGTCATTGATATCAGCTATGGTCTGTATACCTTGTACATGTACTTGTAGAAATAAAGATATTATATTATTATTACTATTATTATTATTATTATTATTATTATTGTGTTGTTGTTGTTGTTGTTGTTGTTATTGTTATTATGTGAAACAGAATCATTGGTGATCTGAGAGCGTGGCGGGTGAATGATAGGGCTGCAGAGGGTTCTTCTTGCTTTGCAAAGTCGTGGTGGGTACACAGGCTTGTGTGTTGTGCCCATGACCCAGGAGGGCCATGCCCACGAGAGGGAGAACTAGTAGGCCCTATGTCTTGCTGCTAGGCCGCTGAGAAAGTGAGAGCGTGTGGGACCAGCATCCCACTGACCTGGGCAGGTCTAGAGGGCAGCACCTTAGTGCCGCAAAATATGAACTAAGCTGGCAGACAGCTTAGGCTGTCTATGCAGACAGTACAGGCTGTCTGTGCAGACAGTACAGGCTGTCTGTGCAGACAGTACAGGCTGTCTGTGCAGACAGTACAGGCTGTCTACATACGCTCGGCCACCTACCTCGCGTCGTCCCGACGCGACAATACTGGTGGTAAAAAACCTCGGTCTCTCTCTCGTAGGAACAGGGCACAGAACACAAAATAAAAAACATATATATACATATGGACATGGAAAAAAAACTTCCTACAGGGAGGGAAGAATAAAAGATGTGGGGTGTGCTAAACATCGTGGTCAAAGGCAGTGAGCATCGAAGGGCATCACTGCACGCCTTCCTGCGTCTGGACAGATACTGCAACACAGGAGACATCACTGCGGCTGAGGTGTGACGTAACAGGTTACGGTCTCCTCTAGAACGGTGAAGCAGACATCGTAGGAGTTACTGCAGGTTTCACTCAACCTGGGGCACGACATGCTGGTGCCCTCAAGTGAGGCGTCGACAAAACTCGGCAACTGGGCAGGACTTCTGGCAAGAGACTCAGGAGGACACTTCTCGACGGGTACTGTCGCTGGGCTGCCACTGCCGGCGAGCGTGGAGCGAGTCGTGGAGCGAGTCGTGGCAGAGATTGCTGGGCGAAACATCTGGGAGTCGTAACATCATACACCAGACTGCAGTGAGCGAGCTAGCAGTCAAAGTGACATCTTCTTTGTGCAGGCTGCTCACTAAAGCATGTGACACGAGGCTGACACAGCGCCTGCCAACAGGGCTAACTGCGGCTTGACGAGTGTCATTCTCTCGGCAGTTGTAGCAGAGGTTAGTCTAAGCGTCCCCAGACTTGTTTCTCTACATATAACTGCACTCTGAAGGTCTGGAGGTGAAGTGAAACAAATCTCGATGGGAATCGTAGCACTTACGATTCTGCAGAACATCACGAGCAACGAGCATAAGAGTTTTCTGTACAAGAGGGCTCGGTCGCTCGGGGCTGAGTAATATCAGCTGTCAAACGCGCTGGTCACACCAGGTGACAACATAAGGTGCTACACAAGGGTCTGACCGCAGACCACACTGGACTCATGGAAAACTTTACACACACCCGCGGTACATGCGGTACAACATGGCTTAACTAGCAAATGATGCTTTTCTGTGCACAAAACTGACACTAAGCCATACACTAACATGTGATAACACTGACTGAGAGGAATTAATTAACACGCGACGTATATCTTCTCTCAATCTTCTCGACAATACTGAAATAATTACTAGAACACTCAATGTGACATCATGTGATGCCAGGCATGACGTCGCGAGGTGACGTCAGCAGCATTGTGACGTCAGCAGACATCTCGAGGTGACGTCAGGCAGACATCATGACGTCATGAAGTCGGGCAGCAGCATTGGTGACGTCAATAAGATGCAGGCAGCAGACCACAGCATGAGGCCTGAGACATCTGGCTTGGTAACCCACGTGGCTTGTAGATCCACGTGACATCGCCCACACCCCACATGGCATCAGGATCCACGTGGCGGCGTGATCTACATGGCATGCTGATCCACGTGGCTTGCTGATACACATGGCTTGCTGATCTACGTGGCTTGATGATCTATGTGGCATGCTGATCCATGTAGCTTGCTGATCCACATAGCTTGCTGATCCACGTGGCTTGCTGATCCACGTGGCTTCGAGTGGCCTCGAGCACTTGGATACACAGCTCTGGCAATGAATTCACATGAAAAACAGCAGAAACACAGCCGAGGGAGTGATGACATGGTGGTGTATGGTAGGCTGGTGAGGTGTGAGTGTACAGCAGTGCGAGCTTGGGCGAGGCAAGGAACGGCCACTTCCTCATCTTCTCTCCACAACCACATGGAGAAACTCACACTGGATGCAGAAATCACCACAAAACTCACCTCTGGCTTGCTGAAACAGCTGTGCTGAGCTGAACAACAACAGCAACATACAAGTGATGCTGAACACGTGACTTGAGAAACAGCATGGGACGCTGTAGCATGGAGTCACTGGGACGCCACTTACATTTCTCGATGAAATTCGGCAAATTTCGGCTAGATCCTGCTTGTACCTGTGTCTGGATGCTGAAACGTGCAGACACGACATCAGGATAACTCGTTGAGAGGCGGATATTACTAGTGTAGGGTGATAAAGTGAACAACTTCATTCCTTCCTTCCTCTCTCCGGGCAAACACAACTGCTGCGACCACTGCTTCCCGCCAATGTTTAATGAGATTATTTGGTGTAGCTGGTAGTGGGGAGTAAATGATAGGTCTTCGGAGGCTACTTTACTTTATTTGTAATGTAGTGGTGGGTACACAGGCTTGTGTGTTGTGCCCATGGCCGGGAAGGCCAAGCTCACGAGGGAGAGAACTAGTAGGCCTTGTGTCTTGCTGCTAGGCCGCTGAGAGAGTGAGAGCGTGAGGGACCAGCGTCCCACTGACCAGGGCAGGTCTAGAGGGCAGCACCTTAGTGCCGCGAAATATGAACTAAGCTGGCAGACAGCAAAGGCTGTCTGTGCAGACAGTACAGGCTGTCTACAATTATTATTATTTTATTATTATTATTATTATTATTATTATTATTATTATTATTATTATTATTATTATTATTAATTTGGCTGGTCTCTTCATTGCTGTTGGTAGTCTCCTTGCTCCCGGGGTGATAAGATAAGATTCGTTCGGATTTTTAACCGGGAGGAGGGTTAGCCGCCCAGAGTATCCCAAGGAAGTCAGTGCGTCATAGAGGACTGTCAGTCTTATTTCCAATGGGGTCCTCAACTTGTCCCCCAGGATGCGACCCACACCAGTCGACTAACACCCAGTTACCTACTTACTGGTACCGCTAGGTGAACAGGGACAGCAGGTGTAGAGTGACTAACATCCAGGTACCGACTTACTGCTAGGTGAATAGGCACAGCACGTGTAGGGTGACTAACACCCAGGTACCTACTTACTGCTAGGTGAATAGGGAGAGCACGTGTAGGGTGACTAACACCCAGGTACCTACTTTCTGCTAGGTGAAGAGGGAAAGCAGGTGTATGAAAATACGCCCAACATTTCCACCCATGCCGTGGATTAAACCTTGGAGACGTGTGTCCTCCTCAGCATCCGCATCTTTGACTCTCTTGATCTCCTCGAGCTCCAAGTTCACCTAGTTGTAGAGCAGCTCTATAGAAGGTATAGCTGTTTTACTCTCTAAAGAGAGCTCACCATCCACTGCCTAATAAGTTACAGGTTAGATCACTACTTTGATACGGGTCAGAAAATTACACTGACGCAGGTCAGCTCACTCCTTGGATGCAGGTCAGCTCACTGCCTTGACACAGGTCAGATCACTACTTTGATACAAGTCAGCTCAAAACCTTGATACAGGTCAGCTCACTACTTTGATATAGGTCAGCTCACTACTTTGATACAGGCCACCTCACTACTTTGATACAGGTCACCTCACTACGTTGATACAGGTCACCTCACTACTTTGATGCAGGTCACCTCACTACTTTGATACAGGCCACCTCACTACTTTGATACAGGTCACCTCACTACTTTGATACAGGCCACCTCACTACTTTGATACAGGTCACCTCACTACTTTGATACAGGCCACCTCACTAATTTGATACAGGTCACCTCACAACTTTGATACAGGCCACGTCACTACTTTGATGCAGGTCACCTCACTACTTTGATGCAGGTTTTCCAAGAGAGTGTATGTTGGGATGGCGAGAGTGTTTTGCAAGTGAGTGTATGTTGTAATTACGAGAGTGTCTTGCAAGTGAGTGTATGTTGTGATGACGAGAATGTCTTGCAAGTGAGTGTATGTTGCAATGACGAGAGTGTCTTGCAAGTGAGTGTATGTTGTGACAGCGAGAGTGTCTTACAAGTGAATGTATCTTGTGACAGCGAGAGTGTTTGGCAAGTGAGTGTATGTTGTGACGGCGAGAGTGTCTTGCAAGAGAGTGAATGTTGTGACAGCGAGAGTGTCATGCAAGTAAGTGAATGTTGTGACGGCGAGAGTGTCTTGCAAGTGAGTGCATGTTGTGACGGCGAGTGTCTTGCAAATGAGTGTATGTTGTGACAGCGAGAGTGTCATGCAAGTAAGTGTATGTTGTGACGGCGAGAGTGTTTTGCAAGTGAGTGTATGTTGTGACGGCGAGAGTGTCTTGCAAGTGAGTGTATGTTGTCAAAGCAAGAGTGTTTTGCAAGTGAGTGTATGTTATGACTGCGAGAATGTCATACAAATGAGTATATGCTGTGTCTGCGAGAGTGTCTTGCAAGTGAGTGTATCTTGTGACAGCAAGTGTTTTGCAAGTGAGTGTATGTTGTAACGGCGAGAGTGTCATACAAATGAGTGTATGTTGTGAAGGCGAGAGTGTCTTGCAAGTGAATGTATGTTGCGACGGCGAGAGTATTTTGCAAATGAGTGTATGTTGTGACAGCGAGAGTGTCTTGCAAATAAGTGTATGATGTGACGGCGAGAGTGTTTTGCAAATGAGCGTATGTTTTGACAGCGAGAGTGTCTTGCAAGTAAGTGATTGTTGTGATAACGAGAGTGTTTTGCAGTGAGTGTATGTATATGACGGCGAGAGTGTGTTTTTTGCAAGATAGTGTATGTTGTGATGGCGAGAGTGTCCTGCAAGTGAGTGTATGTTGTGACGACGAGAGTGCCTTGCAAGTGAGTGTATGTTGAGATGGCGAGAGTGACTTGCAATTGGAGTGTACGTTTTGAACAGAAAGAGTATTTGCAACTGAGTGAGTTGTGACAGCGAGAGTGTCTGCAAGAGAGTGAATGTTTTGACAGCGAGAGTGTCTTGCAAGTAAGGCATTTGGGGGGGGGGGGGGGGGGGGGGGTTTTTTTTATTTATGTGACAGCGAGTAGTGTTTTGCAAGTGGAGGTGTATGTTGTGACTGCGATAGTGTCTTGCAAGTAGTGGTATGTGTGACAGGAAGAGTGTTTTGCAAGTGAGTGTATGTTGCGACAGCGAGAGTGTCATACAAATGAGTGTATGTTGTGACTGCGAGAGTGATTTGCAAGTGAGTGTATATTGTGTGACGGCTAGAGTGTCTTGCAAGTGAGTGATATATGACAGCGAGAGTGTTTGCAAGGGAATGTATGTGGTGACGGCGAGAGTGTCTTGCAAGTGAGTGAATGTTGTGACGGCGAGAGTGTCCTGCAAGTGAGTGTATGTTGTGAGGCGAGAGTGTCTTGCAAGTGATGTTAATTGTGACGGCGATAGTGTCTTGCAAGTTAGTGTAATGTTTGACGGTAGAGTGTCCTTGTCAAGTGAGTGTATGTTTGTGACAGGAAGAGTGTCCTTGCAAGTGAGTTTATGTTGTGGCAGGACGAGAGTGCTTTGCAAGTGAGTGTACGTGTGACGGCGAGAGTGTCCATGCAAGTGAGTGTATGTTTGTGCAACGGCGAGAGTGTTTTTGCAAGTACATGTTATGTTGTGATATCGCAGAGTTGTCTTGCAAGTGAGTGTATGTTTGTGACGGCGAGAGTGTTTGCAAGTGAGTGCATGTTTGAGACGGCGAGAGTGTCTTGCAAACGGTGTATGTTGTTACAGCAAGAGTTATTTTCAATGAGGTGTATGTTGTGACGGTGAGAGTGTCTTGCAAGTGAGTGTAATATTGGTGACAGCGAGAGTGTCTTCAAGTAAGTGTATGTATTTTTTTGTTGGGACGGCGAGAGTGTCTTGCAAGTGAGGATATATTGTGACGGCGAGAGTGTCTTGCAAGTGAGTGTATGTTGTGATGGCCTGAGTGTCATGCAAGTGGAAGTGTAATGTGACGGCGAGAGTGTTTTTGCAAATGAGTGTATGTTTTGTGACGGCGAGAGTGTCTTGCAAGGGAGTGTATGTATTGCATCGGAGAGTGCTTGCAAGTGAGTGTATGTTGTGACGGCGAGAGTGTTTTTTTCAAGTGAGTGTATGTTATGTGGAACGGCGAGAGTGTCTTGTCAAGGAGGTGTATGTTGTGAGAGGAAGATTTTTTGCAAATGAAGTGTTAGTTTGGCGTACGGCGAAGTACTTGCAAGTGAGGGTATATTGTGACGGCGAAGAGTGTCTTGCAAGTGAGTGTATGTTGTGATGGCCTGAGTTAGGCCAGTGAGTGTATGTTTGTGACGGAAAGAGTGACTTGAAGTGAGCGTATGTTGTTACGCGAGAGTGTCTGCAAGTGAGTGTAATAGTGATGCGCGAGAAGTGTCATGCAAGTGAGTTTACGTATTGTGACATGCGAGAGTGTCTTGGCAAGTGGAATATATGTTGTGACGGCGAGAGTGGTTATGCAAGTGAGTGTATGTTGTGCCGCGAGAGTGACTTGCAAGTTAGTGTATGTGATAGCGAGAGCGTGTTGCAAGTGATGTATGTTGTGAATGGCGAGAGTGTCTAGCAATGAGTGTAAGTGTGACAGCGAGAGTTGTCTGCAAGTAAGTGTATGTTGTGGACTGCGAGAGTGTCTTTGCAATTGAGTGAATGTTGTGGAAAACGAGAGTTCATGCAAGTAAGTGTCTTGCAGGTGAGTGTTTGTTGTGACAGCGAGAGGTCCATGCAGGTAAGTGTTTGTTGTGACGGCGATAGTGTTTTGCAAAGTGAGTGTATGTTTGTGACGCGAGCGTGTCTGCAAGTGAGTGTATGTTGTGACAGCGAGAGTGTCGTGCAAGTGTATGTTGAGTCGGCGAGAGTGTCTTGCAAGTGAGTGTATGTTGTGACAGCGAGAGTGTCTTGCAAGTAAGTGTATGTTGTGACGGCGAGAGTGTCTTGCAAGTGAGTGTATGTTGTGACAGCGAGAGTGTCTTGCAAGTGAGTGTATGATGTGACAGCAAGAGTGTTTTGCAAATGAGAGTATGTTGTAACGGCGAGAGTGCCATACAAATGAGTGTATGTTGTGACAGCGAGAGTGTCTTGTAAGTGAGTGTATGTTGTGTCAGCGAGAGTGTCTTGCAAGTAAGTGTATGTTGAGTCGGCTAGAGTGTTTTGCAAATGAGTGTATGTTGTGACAGCGAGAGTGTCTTGCAAGTGAGTGTATGTTTTGACAGCGAGAGTGTCTTGCAAGTGAGTGTATGTTGTGTTTGTGAGAGTCTCTTACAAGTGAGTGTATGTTGTGATGGCGAGAGTGTCTTGCAAGTGAGTGTATGTTGTAATGGCGAGAGTGTCCTGCAAGTTAGTGCATGTTGTGACGACGAGAGTGTTTTGTAAGTGAGTGTATATTGTGACGGCGAGAGTGTCTTACTATTGAGTGTATGTTGTGATGTTGAGGGTGTCTTGAAAGTAGTGAATGTTGTGACAGCGAGAGTGTCTTGCAAGTGAGTGTATGTTGAGACGGCGAGAGTGTCTTGTAAGTGAGTGTATGTTGTGACGGCAAGAGTTTCTTGCAAGTGTGTGTATGTTGTGACAGCCAGAGTGTTTGGCAAGAGTGTGCATGTTGTGACGGCGAGAGTGTCTTGCAAGTGAGTGTATGTTGTGACAGCGAGAGTGTTTCGCAAGTGAATGTATGTGGTTACGGCGATAGTGTCTTGCAAGTGAGTGAATGTTATGGCGGCAAGAGTGTCTTGCAAGTGAGTGTATGTTGTGATGGCGAGAGTGTCTTGCAAGTGAGTGTGTGTTGTGACGGCGAGAGTGTCTTGCAAGTGAGTGTATGTTGTGACGGCGAGAGTGTCTTGCAAATGAGTGTATGTTGTGACAGAAAGAGTGTTTTGCAAGTGAGTGTATGTTGTTATGGCGAGAGTGTTTTGCAAGTGAGTGTATCTTGTGATGTCGAGAGTGTCTTGCAGGTGAGTGTATGTTGTGACAGCGAGAGTGTCATGCAAGTAAGTGTATGTTGTGACGGCGAGAGTGTTTTTCAAGTGAGTGTATGTAGTGACGGCCGAGAGTGGTCATGGAAGTGAGTGTATAGTTTGTCAAAGCAAGAGTGTTTTGCAAGTGAGGTGTATGTGATGCTGCGAGAAGCATACAAATGATATATGTTGTGTCGCGAGAAGTGTCCTTGCAAAGAGGTGTACTTGTGACAGCAAGTGTTTTTGCAAGTGGGTGTATGTTGTGACCGGCGAGAATGTCATGCAAATGAGTGTATGTTGTGACGGCGAGAGTGTCATGAAAGTGAGTGTATCTTGTGACAGCAAGTGTTTTGCAAGTGAGTGTATGTTGCGACGGCGAGAGTATTTTGCAAATGAGTGGTATGTTGTGACAGCGAGAGTGTCTTGCAAATAAGTGTATGATGTGACGGCGAGAGTGTTTTGCAAATGAGCGTATGTTTTGACAGCGAGAGTGTCTTGCAAGTAAGTGGTTGTTGTGATAACGAGAGTGTTTTGCAAGTGAGTGTATGTTGTGACGGCGAGAGTTTTTTGCAAGATAGTGTATGTTGTGATGGCGAGAGTGTCCTGCAAGTGAGTGTATGTTGTGACGACGAGAGTGCCTTGCAAGTGAGTGTATGTTGAGATGGCGAGAGTGTCTTGCAATTGAGTGTACGTTGTGACAGAAAGAGTGTTTTGCAAATGAGTGTATGTTGTGACAGCGAGAGTGTCTTGCAAGAGAGTGAATGTTTTGACAGCGAGAGTGTCTTGCAAGTAAGGGCATGTTGTGACAGCGAGAGTGTTTTGCAAGTTAGTTATGTTGTACGTCCGATAGTGTCTTGCAAGTAAGAGTATGTTGTGACAGGAAGATGTTCTTGCCAAGTGAGTGTATGTTGCAGACACGGGGGGGGGGGGGGGGGGTTATTGGGGGGGGGGGGGCTTACAAATAGTGTATGTTGTGACTGCGACGAGTGATTTGCAAGTGAGTGTATATTGTGACGGCTAGAGTGTCTTGCAAGTGAGTGTATGTTATGACAGCGAGAGTGTTTGGCAAGGGAATGTATGTGGTGACGGCGAGAGTGTCTTGCAAGTGAGTGAATGTTGTGACGGCGAGAGTGTCCTGCAAGTGAGTGTATGTTGTGAGGCGAGAGTGTCTTGCAAGTGAGTGTATATTGTGACGGCGATAGTGTCTTGCAAGTTAGTGTATGTTGTGACGGGTAGAGTGTCTTGCAAGTGAGTGTATGTTGTGACAGGAAGAGTGTCTTGCAAGTGAGTGTATGTTGTGGCAGCGAGAGTGCTTTGCAAGTGAGTGTACGTTGTGACGGCGAGAGTGTCATGCAAGTGAGTGTATGTTGTGACGGCGAGAGTGTTTTGCAAGTGAGTGTATGTTGTGATATCCAGAGTGTCTTGCAAGTGAGTGTATTTTGTGCGCGAGAGTGTTTTTGCAAGTGAGCATGTTGGAGAAGGCGAGAGTGTCTTGCAAGCGAGTGTAGTTGTTACAGCAAAGTTATTTGCAATGAGTGTATGTTGTGACGGCGAGAGTGTCTTGCAAGTGAGTGTATATTGTACAGCGAGAGTGTCCTTTCAAGTAATGTATGTTGTGACGGCGAGAAGTGTCCTTGCAAGTGAGGGATATTGTGACGGCGAGAGTGTCTTGCAAGTGATGTATGTTGTGATGGCCTGAGTGTCTTGCAAGTGAGTGATATTGTGACCGGCGAAGATGTTTTGCAAATGAGTGTATGTTTGTGGACGCGAGAGGTGTCTTGGCAAGGGATTGTTGTTTGTCACAGAGTGTCTTGCAAGTGATGTATCTGTTAGGTGACTGCGAGAGTGTTTTTCAAGTGAGTGGTATGTTTGTATGGGGGGGGGGGGGGGGGGGGGGGGGGGGGGGCGGGCGAGGTGTCTTGCAAGTAGTGTAATGTTTGTGAGAGGAAATTTTTTGCAAATGAGTGTATGTTCGACGGCGAGATGACTTGCAAGTGAGGGTATATTGTGACGCGAAGAGTGGTCTGCAAGTGAGTGTATGTTGTATGCCTGAGTGTATTGCAAGTGAGTGTATGTTGTTTGGTGGAGTCTCGCTTGGCAAGTGAGTGTATGTTGTGACACCGAGAGTGTCTTGCAAGTAAGTGTATGTTGAGTCGGCGAGAGTGTTTTGCAAATGAGTGTATGTTGTGACAGCGAGAGTTTCTTGCAAGTGAGTGTATGTTTTGACAGCGAGAGTGTCTTGCAAGTGAGTGTATGTTGTGTTGGTGAGAGTCTCTTGCAAGTGAGTGTATGTTTTGACAGCGAGAGTGTCTTGCAAGTAAGTGTATGTTGTGACAGGAAGAGTTTTTTTGCAAATGAGTGTATGTTGTACGGCGATAGTGACTTGCAAGTGAGTGTATATTGTGACGGCGAGAGTGTCTTGCAAGTGAGTTTATGTTGTGACAGCAAGAGTGTCTTGCAAGTGAATGTATGTTGTGGACTGGGGGTGGGGTTTAGAGTGTCTTGCAAGTGAGTGTATGTTGTGACAGCGAGAGTGTTTGGCAAGTGAGTGTATGTTGTGACGGCGAGAGTGTCTTGCAAGTGAGTGTATGTTGTGACAGCGAGAGTGTTTGGCAAGTGAATGTATGTGGTTACGGCGAGAGTGTCTTGCAAGTGAGTGAATGTTGTGACGGCGAGAGTGTCTTGCAAGTGAGTGTATGTTGTGACAGCGAGAGTGTCTTGCAAGTAAGTGTATGTTGTGACGGCGAGAGTGTTTTTGGGATTGGAGTGATTTGTCACGGCGAGAGTGTCTTGAAATGAGTGTATTTTGTGACAGCAAGTGTTTTGCAAGTGAGTGTATGTTGTAACGGCGAGAGTGTCATACAAATGAGTGTATGCTGTGAAGGCGAGAGTGTCTTGCAAGTGAATGTATGTTGCGACAGCGAGAGTGTTTTGCAAATGAGTGTATGTTTGACAGGCGAGAGTGTCTTTGCAAATAAGTGTATGTTGTGACGGCGAGAGAGGTTTGCAAATGAGCGTAAGTTTTTGACAGCGAGAGTGTCTTGCAGTATAAGTGAATGTTGTGATAACGAGAGTGTTTTGCAAGTGAGTGTATGGTGTGACTGGGAGAGTTTGTGTTTTTTTTTGCAAGTAAGTGTATTTTGTGATGCTAAGTGTCCCTGCCAAGTGAGTGATGTTGTAATGGCGAGAGTGTTTTGGCAAGTGAGTGTAGTTGATGGCGAGAGTGTCTTGCAAGTGAGCTGTATGTTGTGACACGAGAGTGTCAGGCCCCAAAAAATAAGTGTATGTTGTGACGGCGAGACTGTTTTGCAAGTGAGTGTATGTTGTGATGGCGAGAGTGTCCTGCAAGTGAGTGTATGTTGTCAAAGCAAGAGTGTTTTGCAAGTGAGTGTATGTTGTGACTGCGAGAATGTCATACAAATGAGTATATGCTGTGTCTGCGAGAGTGTCTTGCAAGTGAGTGTATCTTGTGACAGCAAGTGTTTTGCAAGTGGGTGTATGTTGTGACGGCGAGAATGTCATGCAAATGAGTGTATGTTGTGACGGCGAGAGTGTCATGAAAGTGAGTGTATCTTGTGACAGCAAGTGTTTTGCAAGTGAGTGTATGTTGTAACGGCAAAAGTGTCATACAAATGAGTGTATGTTGTGAAGGCGAGAGTGTCTTGCAAGTGAATGTATGTTGCGACGGCGAGAGTATTTTGCAAATGAGTGTATGTTGTGACAGCGAGAGTGTCTTGCAAATAAGTGTATGATGTGACGGCGAGAGTGTTTGCAAGATGAACCGTAGTTTTGACAGCGAGAGTGTCTTGCAAGTAAGTGGTTGTTGTGATAACGAGAGTGTTTTGCAAGTGAGTGTATGTTGTGACGGCGAGAGTTTTTTGCAAGATAGTGTATGTTGTGATGGCGAGAGTGTCCTGCAAGTGAGTGTATGTTGTGACGACGAGAGTGCCTTGCAAGTGAGTGTATGTTGAGATGGCGAGAGTGTCTTGCAATTGAGTGTACGTTGTGACAGAAAGAGTGTTTTGCAAATGAGTGTATGTTGTGACAGCGAGAGTGTCTTGCAAGAGAGTGAATGTTTTGACAGCGAGAGTGTCTTGCAAGTAAGGGCATGTTGTGACAGCGAGAGTGTTTTGCAAGTGAGTGTATGTTGTGACGGCGATAGTGTCTTGCAAGTAAGTGTATGTTGTGACAGGAAGAGTGTTTTGCAAGTGAGTGTATGTTGCGACAGCGAGAGTGTCATACAAATGAGTGTATGTTGTGACTGCGAGAGTGATTTGCAAGTGAGTGTATATTGTGACGGCTAGAGTGTCTTGCAAGTGAGTGTATGTTATGACAGCGAGAGTGTTTGGCAAGGGAATGTATGTGGTACGCGAGAGTGTCCTTGCAAGTGAGTGGAATGTGTGTGACGCGAGAGTGTCCTTCAAGTTGAGTGTATGTTGTGAAGCGAGAAGTAGTCTTGCAAGTGAGGTAATTGGGACGGCGAGAGTGTCTTGCAAGTTAGTGTATGTTGTGACGGGTAGAGTGTCTTGCAAGTGAGTGTATGTTGTGACAGGAAGAGTGTCTTGCAAGTGAGTGTATGTTGTGGCAGCGAGAGTGCTTTGCAAGTGAGTGTACGTTGTGACGGCGAGAGTGTCATGCAAGTGAGTGTATGTTGTGACGGCGAGAGTGTTTTGCAAGTGAGTGTATGTTGTGATATCCAGAGTGTCTTGCAAGTGAGTGTATGTTGTGACGGCGAGAGTGTTTTGCAAGTGAGTGCATGTTGAGACGGCGAGAGTGTCTTGCAAGCGAGTGTATGTTGTTACAGCAAGAGTTATTTGCAATGAGTGTATGTTGTGACGGCGAGAGTGTCTTGCAAGTGAGTGTATATTGTGACAGCGAGAGTGTCTTTCAAGTAAGTGTATGTTGTGACGGCGAGAGTGTCTTGCAAGTGAGGGTATATTGTGACGGCGAGAGTGTCTTGCAAGTGATGTATGGTTGGTGATGCCTGGAGTGTCCTTGCCAAGTGAGTTAAATATTGTGACGGCGAGAGTGTTTTGCAAATGGTGTATGTTGTGACGGCGAGAGTGTCTTGCAAGGGAGTGTACTGTTTTTGTCAGCGAGAGTGTCCTTGCAAGTGAGTGTAATGTTTGTGGACGGGCGAGAGTGTTTTTCAAGTGAGTGTATGTTGTGACGGCGAGAGTGTCCTTGCAAGTAGGTGATGTTGTGAGAGGAAGATTTTTTGCAATGAAGTGTATTATTGCGACGGCGAGAGTGACTTGCAAGTGAAGGTATAATTGTGACGGCGAGAGTGTTCATGCAAGTGAGTGAATGTTGTGATGCCTGAGTGTATTGCTAAGTGAGTGAATGTTGTGAACGGAAAGATTGACATGAAGTGAGGCGTATTTGTTACGGCGCAGTGACTTGCAAGTATGTATATTTGATGCCGAGAGTGTCTTGCAAAGTGATTTACGTTGTGACAGCGAGACTGTTTTGCAAGTGAGTGTATGTTGTGATGGCGAGAGTGTCTTGCAAGTGAGTGTATGTTGTGACAGCGAGACTGTTTTGCAAGTGAGTGTATGTTGTGACAGAAAGAGTGTTTTGCAAGTAAGTGTATGTTGTGATGGCGAGTGTGTCTTGCAAGTGGGTGTATGTTGTTACGGCGATAGTATCTTGCAAGTGAGTGTATGTTGTGACTGCGAGAGTGTCATGCAAGTGAGTGTATGTTGTGATGGCGAGAGTGTTTTTTGAAAGAGAGTGTATGGCTGTGATGGCGAGAGTGTTCTTGCAAGTAATGTAAATGTTGTGACTGAGAGAGTGTTTGCAAGAAAGTGTTATGTGTGACGGCGATGTCTTGCAAGTGAGTGTATGTTTGTGACAGCAGAGTTGTTTTTACAATGATGGGTATGTTGTTGACCGGCGAGAGTGTCATACAAATAGTGTATGTTTGTTTCGGCGAGAGTGTCTTGCAGTGAGTGTATATTGTGACACGAGAGTGTCTTGCAGGTAATGTATGTGTGACGGCTAGAGTGTCTTGCAAGTTGAGTGTATGTTTTGACAGCGACAGTGCTTGCAAGTAAGTGTATGTTTGACAGGAAGAGTTTTTTTTTTGGCAAATGAGTGTATTGTTTGTACTGCGATAAGTGACTTGCAAGTGCAGTGTAAGATTGTGACGGCGAGAGTGTCTTGCAAGTGAGTTAATGTTTTGATGGCAGAGTGTCTTGCAAGTGAGTTTATGTTGTGACAGCAAGAGTGTCTTGCAAGTGAATGTATGTTGTGACGGTGAGAGTGTCTTGCAAGTGAGTGTATGTTGAGACAGCGAGAGTGTTTGGCAAGTGAGTGTATGTTGTGACGGCGAGAGTGTCTTGCAAAGTGAGGTATGTTGTGACAGCGAGAGTTTTTTTTGTTTGGCAAGTGAATGTATGTGGTTAACGGCGAGGTGTCTTGCAAGATGAGTGGAATGTATGTTGTGACGGCGAGAGTGTCTTGCAAGTGAGTGTATGTTGTGACAGCGAGAGTGTCTTGCAAGTAAGTGTATGTTGTGACAGCGAGAGTGTTTTTTTTCAAATGAGTGTATGTTGTGACGGCGAGAGTGTCTTGAAAGTGAGTGTATTTTGTGACAGCAAGTGTTTTGCAAGTGAGCGTATGTTGTAACGGCGAGAGTGTCATACAAATGAGTGTATGTTGTGAAGGCGAGAGTGTCTTGCAAGTGAATGTATGTTGCGACAGCGAGAGTGTTTTGCAAATGAGTGTATGTTGTGACAGCGAGAGTGTCTTGCAAATAAGTGTATGTTGTGACGGCGAGAGTGTTTTGCAAATGAGCGTATGTTTTGACAGCGAGAGTGTCTTGCAAGTAAGTGAATGTTGTGATAACGAGAGTGTTTTGCAAGTGAGTGTATGTTGTGACGGCGAGAGTGTTTTGCAAGTAAGTGTATTTTGTGATGGCTAGAGTGTCCTGCAAGTGAGTGTATGTTGTAATGGCGAGAGTGTTTTGCAAGTGAGTGTATGTTGTGATGGCGAGAGTGTCTTGCAAGTGAGTGTATGTTGTGACAGCGAGAGTGTCAGGCAAGTAAGTGTATGTTGTGACGGCGAGACTGTTTTGCAAGTGAGTGTATTTTGTGATGGCGAAGAGTGTCCCTGCAAGTAGTGTAATGTTTGTTGAAAGCAAGAGTGTTTTTGCAAGTGAGGTGTATGTTGTGACTGTGGGCGAGAATGTTCATACAAATGAGTATATGCTGTGTCTGCGAGAGTGTCTTGCAAATGAGTGTATGTTGTGACAGCGAGAGTGTCTTGCAAGTAAGTGTATGTTGTGACGGCGAGAGTGTTTTTTTCAAGTGAGTGTATGTTGTGACGGCGAGAGTGTCATACAAATGAGTGTATGTTGTGACGGCGAGAGTGTCTTGCAAGTGAATGTATGTTGCGACGGCGAGAGTGTTTTGCAAATGAGTGTATGTTGTGACAGCGAGAGTGTCTTGCAAGAGAGTGAATGTTTTGACAGCGAGAGTGTCTTGCAAGTAAGTGTATGTTGTGACAGAGAGAGTGTTTTGCAAGTGAGTGTATGTTGTGACGGCGATAGTGTCTTGCAAGTAAGTGTATGTTGTGACAGGAAGAGTGTTTTGCAAGTGAGTGTATGTTGCGACAGCGAGAGTGTCATACAAATGAGTGTACGTTGTGACGGCGAGAGTGACTTGCAAGTGAGTGTATATTGTGACGGCTAGAGTGTCTTGCAAGTGAGTGTATGTTGTGATGGCGAGAGTGTCATGCAAGTGAGTGTATGTTGGGACAGCGAGAGTGTTATGCAAGTAAGTGTATGTTGTGACGGCGCGAGTGTTTTGCAAGTGAGTGTATGTTGTGACGGCGAGAGTGTCTTGCAAGTGAGTGTATGATGTGACAGCAAGAGTGTTTTGCAAGTGAGTGCATGTTGTGACGGCGAGAAGGTCATACAAATGAGTGTATGTTGTGACGGCGAGAGTGTTTTGTAAGTGGGTGTATGTTGTGACGGCGAGAGTGTCTTACTAGTGAGTGTATGTTGTGATTGTTTGAGAGGTGTCTTGAAAGTAGTGAATGTTGTGACAGCGAGAGTGTCTTGCAAGTGAGTGTATGTTGAGACGGCGAGAGTGTCTTGTAAGTGAGTGTATGTTGTGACGGCAAGAGTTTCTTGCAAGTGTGAGTATGTTGTGACAGCCAGAGTGTTTGGCAAGTGTGTGTATGTTGTGACGGCGAGAGTGTCTTGCAAGTGAGTGTATGTTGTGACAGCGAGAGTGTTTCGCAAGTGAATGTATGTGGTTACGGCGAGAGTGTCTTGCAAGTGAGTGAATGTTGTTGCGGCAAGAGTGTCTTGCAAGTGAGTGTATGTTGTGATGCGAGATGGCTTGCAAGTGATGGTGTTGGGGTGACGGCGAGAGTGGTCTTGCAAAGTGAGTGTATGTTGTGACGGCGAGAGTGTCTAGCAAATGAGTGTATGTTGTGACAGAAAGAGTGTTTTGCAAGTGAGTGTATGTTGTTATGGCGAGAGTGTTTTGCAAGTGAGTGTATCTTGTGATGTCGAGAGTGTCTTGCAGGTGAGTGTATGTTGTGACAGCGAGAGTGTCATGCAGGTAAGTGTATGTTGTGACGGCGATAGTGTTTTGCAAGTGAGTGTATGTTGTGACGGCGAGAGTGTCTTGCAAGTGAGTGTATGTTGTGACAGCGAGAGTGTCGTGCAAGTGTATGTTGAGTCGGCGAGAGTGTCTTGCAAGTGAGTGTATGTTGTGACAGCGAGAGTGTCTTGCAAGTAAGTGTATGTTGTGAACGGCTAAGTGCTTGCAAGTTGAGTGTATGTTGTGACAGCGAGAGTGTCTTGCAAGTGAGTGTATGATGTGACAGCAAGAGTGTTTTGCAAATGAGAGTATGTTGTAACGGCGAGAGTGCCATACAAATGAGTGTATGTTGTGACAGCGAGAGTGTCTTGTAAGTGAGTGTATGTTGTGTCAGCGAGAGTGTCTTGCAAGTAAGTGTATGTTGAGTCGGCGAGAGTCTTTTGCAAATGAGTGTATGTTGTGACAGCGAGAGTGTCTTGCAAGTGAGTGTATGTTTTGACAGCGAGAGTGTCTTGCAAGTGAGTGTATGTTGTGTTTGTGAGAGTCTCTTACAAGTGAGTGTATGTTGTGATGGCGAGAGTGTCTTGCAAGTGAGTGTATGTTGTAAAGGCGAGAGTGTCCTGCAAGTTAGTGCATGTTGTGACGACGAGAGTGTTTTGTAAGTGAGTGTATATTGTGACGGCGAGAGTGTCTTACTAGTGAGTGTATGTTGTGATGTTGAGGGTGTCTTGAAAGTAGTGAATGTTGTGACAGCGAGAGTGTCCTTGCAATGTGAGTGTATGTTGAACGGCGAGAGTGTCTTGTAATTGAGTGAATGTTGTGACGGCAAGAGTTCCTTGCAGGTTGTGTGTGTATGTGTGACAGCCATAGTGTTTGGCAAGAGTGGGTGCCATGTTTGTGACGGCGAGAGTGTCTTGCAAGTGAGTGTATGTTGTGGACAGCGAGAGTGTTTCGCAGTGAATGTAATGTGTTTACGCGATAGTGTCCTTGCAAGTGAGTGAATGTTATGGCGCAAGAGTGTTCTTGCAAGTGAGTGTAGGTTGTGATGGCGAGAGTGTCTTGCAAGTGATTGTGGGTGTTTGTGGACGGCGAGAGTGTCTTGCAAGTGAGTGTAGTTGTGACGGCGAGAGTGTCCTTGCAAAATGATTTGTATGTTGTGACAGAAAGAGTGTTTTGCAAGTGAGTGTATGTTGTTATGGCGAGAGTGTTTTGCAAGTGAGTGTATCTTGTGATGTCGAGAGTGTCTTGCAGGTGAGTGTATGTTGTGACAGCGAGAGTGTCATGCAAGTAAGTGTATGTTGTGACGGCGAGAGTGTTTTGCAAGTGAGTGTATGTTGTGACGGCGAGAGTGTCTTGCAAGTGAGTGTATGTTGTCAAAGCAAGAGTGTTTTGCAAGTGAGTGTATGTTATGACTGCGAGAATGTCATACAAATGAGTATATGCTGTGTCTGCGAGAGTGTCTTGCAAGTGAGTGTATCTTGTGACAGCAAGTGTTTTGCAAGTGAGTGTATGTTGTAACGGCGAGAGTGTCATACAAATGAGTGTATGTTGTGAAGGCGAGAGTGTCTTGCAAGTGAATGTATGTTGCGACGGCGAGAGTATTTTGCAAATGAGTGTATGGTGTGACAGCGAGAATGTCTTGCAAATAAGTGTATGATGTGACGGCGAGAGTGTTTTGCAAATGAGCGTATGTTTTGACAGCGAGAGTGTCTTGCAAGTAAGTGATTGTTGTGATAACGAGAGTGTTTTGCAAGTGAGT
The DNA here is from genome assembly GCF_026875155.1 of Cherax quadricarinatus. NCBI lineage: Eukaryota > Metazoa > Arthropoda > Malacostraca > Decapoda > Parastacidae > Cherax > Cherax quadricarinatus. The sequence goes on along the minus strand of NC_069403.1, from coordinate 10,539,466 downwards.
GTATGTTATGACGGCGAGAGTGTTTTGCAAGATAGTGTATGTTGTGATGGCGAGAGTGTCCTGCAAGTGAGTGTATGTTGTGACGACGAGAGTGCCTTGCAAGTGAGTGTATGTTGAGATGGCGAGAGTGTCTTGCAATTGGAGTGTACGTTTTGAACAGAAAGAGTATTTTGCAAATGAGTGAATGTTGTGACAGCGAGAGTGTCTTGCAAGAGAGTGAATGTTTTGACAGCGAGAGTGTCTTGCAAGTAAGGCATTTGGGGGGGGGGGGGGGGGGGGGGGTTTTTTTTATTTATGTGACAGCGAGTAGTGTTTTGCAAGTGAGTGTATGTTGTGACGGCGATAGTGTCTTGCAAGTAAGTGTATGTTGTGACAGGAAGAGTGTTTTGCAAGTGAGTGTATGTTGCGACAGCGAGAGTGTCATACAAATGAGTGTATGTTGTGACTGCGAGAGTGATTTGCAAGTGAGTGTATATTGTGACGGCTAGAGTGTCTTGCAAGTGAGTGTATATTATGACAGCGAGAGTGTTTGGCAAGGGAATGTATGTGGTGACGGCGAGAGTGTCTTGCAAGTGAGTGAATGTTGTGACGGCGAGAGTGTCCTGCAAGTGAGTGTATGTTGTGAGGCGAGAGTGTCTTGCAAGTGAGTGTATATTGTGACGGCGATAGTGTCTTGCAAGTTAGTGTAATGTTTGACGGTAGAGTGTCCTTGTCAAGTGAGTGTATGTTTGTGACAGGAAGAGTGTCCTTGCAAGTGAGTTTATGTTGTGGCAGGACGAGAGTGCTTTGCAAGTGAGTGTACGTGTGACGGCGAGAGTGTCCATGCAAGTGAGTGTATGTTTGTGCAACGGCGAGAGTGTTTTTGCAAGTACATGTTATGTTGTGATATCCAGAGTGTCTTGCAAGTGAGTGTATGTTGTGACGGCGAGAGTGTTTTGCAAGTGAGTGCATGTTGAGACGGCGAGAGTGTCTTGCAAGCGAGTGTATGTTGTTACAGCAAGAGTTATTTGCAATGAGTGTATGTTGTGACGGCGAGAGTGTCTTGCAAGTGAGTGTATATTGTGACAGCGAGAGTGTCTTTCAAGTAAGTGTATGTTGTGACGGCGAGAGTGTCTTGCAAGTGAGGGTATATTGTGACGGCGAGAGTGTCTTGCAAGTGAGTGTATGTTGTGATGGCCTGAGTGTCTTGCAAGTGAGTGTATATTGTGACGGCGAGAGTGTTTTGCAAATGAGTGTATGTTGTGACGGCGAGAGTGTCTTGCAAGGGAGTGTATGTTTTGTCAGCGAGAGTGTCTTGCAAGTGAGTGTATGTTGTGACGGCGAGAGTGTTTTTCAAGTGAGTGTATGTTGTGACGGCGAGAGTGTCTTGCAAGTAGGTGTATGTTGTGAGAGGAAGATTTTTTGCAAATGAGTGTATGTTGCGACGGCGAGAGTGACTTGCAAGTGAGGGTATATTGTGACGGCGAGAGTGTCTTGCAAGTGAGTGTATGTTGTGATGGCCTGAGTGTATTGCAAGTGAGTGTATGTTGTGACGGAAAGAGTGACTTGGAAGTGAGCGTATGTTGTTACGGCGAGAGTGACTTGCAAGTGAGTGTATATTGTGATGCCGAGAGTGTCTTGCAAGTGAGTTTACGTTGTGACAGCGAGAGTGTCTTGCAAGTGAATGTATGTTGTGACGGCGAGAGTGTTTTGCAAGTGAGTGTATGTTGTGACCGCGAGAGTGACTTGCAAGTTAGTGTATGTGATAGCGAGAGCGTGTTGCAAGTGAGTGTATGTTGTGATGGCGAGAGTGTCTTGCAAGTGAGTGTATGTTGTGACAGCGAGAGTGTCTTGCAAGTAAGTGTATGTTGTGACTGCGAGAGTGTCTTGCAATTGAGTGAATGTTGTGAAAACGAGAGTGTCATGCAAGTAAGTGTATGTTGTGACGGCGAGAGTGTTTTGCAAGTGAGTGTATGTTGTGATGGCGAGAGTGTCTTGCAAGTGAGTGTATGTTGTGACGGCGAGAGTAGCTTGCTAGTGAGTGTATGTTGTGACGGCGAGAATGTCATGGAAATGAGTGTATGTTGTGACAGCGAGAGTGTCTTGCAAGTGAGTGTTTCTTGTGACAGCGAGAGTGTCTTGGAAGTAAGTGTATGTTGTGACAGCGAGTGTTTTGCAAATGAGTGTATGTTGTGACAGCGAGAGTGTCTTGTAAGTAAGTGTATGTTATGACCGCGAGAGTGTTTTGCAAGTGAGTGTACGTTGTGACGGCGAGAGTGTCTTGCAAGTGAGTGTATGATGTGGCAGCAAGAGTGTTTTGCAAGTGAGTGTAAGTCGTAACTGCGAGAGTATCATAGAAATGAGTGCATGTTGTGACGGCGAGAGTGTCTTGAAAGTGAGTGTATGTTGTGATAGCTAGAGTGTCTTGCAAGTAAGTGTATGTTGTGACGGCGAGAGTGTTTTGCAAATGAGTGAATGTTGTGATGGCGAGAGTGTTTTGCAATTGAGTGAATGTTGTGACGGCGAGAGTGTCCTGCAAGTGAGTGTATGTTGTGACGACGAGAGTGCGTTGCATGTTGTGGTAGTGAGATTCTCTTGCAAGTGTGGGGTAGGTGATTGTGTGGTGTATGTGAGTGTGTGGTGTAGGGAAGTGTGTGGTGCAGGTGAGTGTGTGGTGTAGGTGAGTGTGTCGTGCATGTGAGTGTGTGGTGTATGTGAGTGTGTAGTGTAGGTGAGTGTGTGGTGTAAGTGAGTGTGTAACGTAGGTGAGTGTGTACTGTAGATTAGTGTGGTATAGGTGAGTGTGTGATGTAGGTGAATGTATGGTGTAGGTGACTGTTTTGTGTAGGTGAGTTCGTGATGCAGGTGAGTGTATGGTGTTGTGCAGGTGAGTGTGTGGTGTACGTGAGTGTTTGGTGTAGATGAGTGTGTGATGTACTTGAGTGTGTGGAGTAGGTGAGTGTGTGGTGTAGGTGAGTGTGTGGTGTAGGTGAGTGTGTGATATAGATGAGTGTGTAGTGTACGTGAGTGTGTGGTGTAGGTGAGTGTGTGGTGTAGGTGAGTGTGTGGTGTACGTGAGTGTGTGGTATACGTGAGTGTGTGGTGTACGTGAGTGTGTGGTGTAGGTGAGTGTGTGGTGTAGGTGAGTGTGTGGTGTAGGTGAGTGTGTGGTGTACGTGAGTGTGTGGTGTACGTGAGTGTGTGGTATACGTGAGTGTGTAGTGTACGTGAGTGTGTGGTGTAGGTGAGTGTGTGGTGTAGGTGAGTGTGTGGTGTAGGTGAGTGTGTGGTGTACGTGAGTGTGTGGTATACGTGAGTGTGTGGTGTACGTGAGTGTGGTGTAGGTGAGTGTGTGGTGTAGGTCAGTGTGTTGTGTAAATGAGTGATTGACATATATATGAGTGTGTGGTGTAAGTGAGTGTGGTATAGGTGAGTGTGTGGTGTAGGTGAGTGTGTGGTGTAGGTGAGTGTGTGGTGTACGCGAGTGCGTGATGCAGGTGAGTGTGTGGTGTAGGTGAGTGTGTGGTGTACGTGAATGTTTGGTGTACGTGAGTATGTGGTGTACGTGAGTGTGTGGAGTACGTGAGTGTGTGGTGTAGGTGAGTGTGAGATGTAGGTGAGTGTGTGGTGTAGGTGAGTGTGTGGTATACCTGACTGTGTGGTGTAGGAGTGTGTGTGGCGTGGGTGAGTGTGTTGTCTAGGTGAGTGAGTGATGTACGTGAGTGTGTGGTGTAGGTGAGCGTGTGGTGGAGGTAAGTGTGTGGTGTAGGTTAATGTGTGGTGTAGGTGAGTGTGTGGTGTAAGTAAGTGTGTGGTGTAGATGAGTATGTGGTGTAGGTGAGTGTGTGGTGTAGTTCAGAGTGTGTAATGTAGGTGAGTTCGTTGTGTTGGCGAGTGTGTGGTGTAGGTGAGTTTTTGGTGTAGTTGAGTGTGTAGTGTAGTGAGTTCGTTGTGTAGGTGAGTGTGTGGTGTAGGTGAGTTTGTGGTGTAGGCGAGTGTGTAGTTGTAGGTGAGTGTGGTATACGTGAGTGTGTGGTGTAGGTGAGAGTGTTGTTAGTGAGTGTGTGTTGTAGTGAGTGTGTGGTGTAAGTGTGTGGTGTATGTGAGTGTGTAGTGAAGGTGAGTGTTTGGTGTAAATTAGTGAGCGGTGTAGGTGAGTGTGTGGTGTAGGTGAGGGAGTGATATAGGTGAGTTGTGGCGTAGGTGAGTGTGTGGTGTAGGTAAGTGTGTGGTGTAGTTGACTGAGTGACGTAGGTGAGTGCGAGGTGTAGGTGAATGTGGTATAGGTGAGTGTGTGTTGTAGGTGAGTGTGTGGCAGAGGTAAGTGTGTGGTGTAGGTTAATGTGTGGTGTGAGCGTGTGGTGTAGGTGAGTGTGTCTTGTAGGTGATGTGTGTGGTGTAGGTGAGTGTGTGGAGTAGGTGAGTGTGTGGTGTAGGTGAGTGTGTGGTGTAGGTGGGTCTGTGGTGTAGGTGATTGTGTGGTGTAGGTGAGTGTGTTTTGTAGGTGAGTGTGTGGTGTAGGTGAGTGTGTTGTGTGAAGGTGAGTGTGTGGTGTAGGTGAGTGTGTGGTGTAGGTGAGTGTGTGGTGTAGGTGAGTGTGTGGTGCATGTGAGTGTGTGGTGTAGGTGAGTGTGTGGTGTAGTTGAGTGTGTGGTGTAGGTGAGTGCGTGGTTTAGGTGAGTGCGTGGTGTAGGTGAGTGTGTGGTGTAGGTGAGAGTATGGTGTAGGTGAGTGTGTGGTGTAGGTGAGTGTGTGGTGTAGGTGAGTGGTGTAGGTGATTGTGTGGTGTAGGTGAGTGTGTGGTGTAGGTGAGTGTGTGGTATAGGTGAGTGTGGTGTAGGTGAGTGTGTGGTGTAGGTGAGTGTGGGGTGTAGGTGATGTGTGGTGTAGGTGATGTGTGGTGTAGGTGTGTGAGTGGTGGGGTGAGTGTGTGGTGTAGGTGAGTGTGGTGAAGGAGAGTGTGTTGTGAAGGTGAGTGTGTGGTGTAGGTGAGAGTGTGGTGTAGGTGAGTGTGTTGTGTAGGTGACTGTGTGGTGTACGTGTGTGTGTGTCGTGTAGGTGAGTGTGTGTTGTAGGTGAGTGTGTGGTGTAGGTGAGTGTGTGTTGTAGGTGAGTGTGTGGTGTAGGTGAGAGTGTGGTGTAGGTGAGTGTGTGGTGTAGGTGAGAGTGTGGTGTAGGTGAGTGTGTTGTGTAGGTGAGTGTGTTGTGTAGGTGAGTGTGTTGGTAGGTGAGTGATGGTGTAGGTGAGTGTGTTGTGTAGGTGAGGTGTGGTGTAGGTGAGTGGTGGGCGGGTGAGGGGGGTGGTTTGGGTGAGTGTCTGGAGGACGGAGGGTCAGGGGAGACATGATAACACATATCAAATACTGCGTTGGAATAAGACAAGGTGGACCAAGGGACAGGATGTTCCAGGGAGGTGGACACAGAAAACAATAGGTCCACAATTGGAAGTTGAAGATCACAAATGAGTCAGAGAGATAGTAGGAAGTATTTCTTCAGGATAGAGTTGTAAGGCAGTGGAATAGCCTAAAATGATCGTAGTGGAGGCTGGACCATAGACACATTTTTTAAGACAGGTTTGATAAAGCTCATGTGAGCGGGGAGAGAGAGGGTCTAGATATCAACCGGTGAAGAATGCGTGGCCCAGGAGCTAGGACCCCTCCGACCCCTGCAACCACAAATAGGTGAGTACACAAATAGGTGAGACACACACACACACACACACAACAGCACACACACACACACACACAACACACACATACACACACATAACACACACACACGCACACATGCACACACACACACACACACACACATACCAGAACAACACACAAACACGCACAAGACACACACACCCTCACGCACGACAACGCCACACCACACATGAGCGCACAACACACACACACGACACACAACACACAGAACAACACACAAACACACACAAACACACACACAACACACACACAAACAACACACGCACACACGACACACACACACACACACACAACACACACACACACACACGTATACACACACACACTGCGCACACACACACACACGACACACAGCGTTGACACACACACACGCGCACACACACACAACACACACACACAACACACACACACACACACACACAACAGCAGAGCACAACACACACACACAACAAAGACACGACAGAGGCACATACAACATACACAAACAACACACACTCACACAACAACAACACAAACACACCATACACAAACACACACCACACAACACACACACACACAACAACACACACAAACACACATATAACACACACACACACAACACACAGCACAACACACGCACACAACACACACACACACCACACACACCACACAATACACCACACACACACACACACACACGACACACACCACACACAAACACACACACACACACATCCACACACACACACACACACACACACACACACACACACACACAACACACACACACACACACGACACACACTGTTGCAACCCATGAATGGGTTTTGCAGAATGATTATGTATTAAATAATTATTATCTTTTCATGTAATTTTATATTGATTATATTTGCGATAATAGCTATATCGTAAATATATAGCTTTATATTATTATTAATTTTGTCTTGTTTAAATTTTGTATAGGTAGGATGTAACATATTATGTGCTCATTCCAAGTCTTTGATTTGTCCTAAACTACTACTGTAATTTTTCGCTCTTTCCTCCTCGTCTTCCCCTGCCCTTCTTGCTGGGCAGCTGACCCACGGAATTATCACGTTGATTCGAGGGGGGGGGGTGGGTCCCCTCACCTACTTCCTGAAAGTATTCAGAGTCTGGTACCTATGACTCTCTTGGTGTTGGACATATTCCAGACAAAGTCCTAAATCTCCTATAGGCCTTTGTTTGAAGAAACCATCTCTACTTTCTTGTCGGTTGAGTGTGATACTCTGTTCACAGAACATTTATAGACCTTAGGATTTCGACGTGGTACTTGATGTTGTGTGTCCGCATAGACACTCTGACAACTCAGGGGTCCATAAAAAAAAAAAAACAAAGTGCCTGTAGCTTCTGACCTAACTTGTACTGGTATCTGTGTATTATCACAGTCGGGGGATTTTCTTATGCTGAAGCTTAGATTCAGTAGTAAGAGATTTTTGTGAACTTTTTGTGGAGGAACTGCAGATGTCTCCTATATATTGTTGTTAATATTATCTCCTTGTTTCTTCTGAATTGTTCGCAGTTGCTTGTTGTATTGCTATTGGGCTTAGCATGTCTTTTATTGTTCAAGCCAGACTGTTTCTGGTTGCCAGTCGGTCAAGAGCTAGTTTTATTGAGGACTTTGTCAGTCCATGTTTAAGAAATGGTCAAGTCGTGAGACAGAAACTACTTATAGTGATGATCACTTACACACATACACAGAACTTGTACAAATTTGTAAACTCATATTAAATGGTATGTTACTAGACCGGTACTTAATAATTATAAATGTGATTGTGCTTCAGCAACAATTATATAGTACACGAGAGAAGTTATTATTATTGTATATTTGATTATTTATTTACTTTTGTTGATATTGATTTAATTTTTTTAAATTTGTGATATACGCCGAAGACAACTTAAGACTAAATAAGATTTGTTAAATTTTAATTTTACTAGTAGAGCCTACCAGTTTTTTAATCATTGAAGCACTATTGAATCATACTGAAACTAATGGATAATTGGACCAAGGATACTGACTACTTGTTACGAAAACCCCGTAACAGGCTGGAGTGCCTGAGAAGGGGCAGTCCCTTTCTAGTATTCACTGGAGATCTCTAAGCTTTTAGAATCGCGTTTTTTGTAACACACACACACACACCACACACCACAACAACACACACACAGCACAAACACACACACAACACACACAAACGCACACACAACACCCACACACACACACACACACGCACACCACACACACACACACACACACACACAGCACACACACACACACACACACTCACACACACAACACAAGATACCCTAGACACACACACACACAGACACACAACACACACAGACACACACACACACAGACACACACACACAACACACACACCCACACACACACACACACACGACTACACGACACACACCACAACACACACACAGCACACGATCACACATCGGAGAGATAAAAGCGAGTGAAGGTATCATAAGGTGATAGGGAGAGGTAGGAACATGACTCAGGTTGGCTAATTTTAATTTCCCGAGAATCGGGTGGTTCACAAAGAAAAGGAATCGCCTCATCTACACAGTAAATTTTGAAGGATAATCAACTCGAACTATGATCCGTAGAAGAAAGCAGACGGCAGAAGATGCAGGCAGTAGTTCATGAGTGTGTGTAGGTGATGTGCAAAGGTCATGGTGGTGTAGGTGAGGTGTGGTGTGGTGTAGGTGAGTGTGTGACGTAGGTGAGTGTGGGTGTAGGTGAGTGTGTTGTGTAGGTGGTGTTGTGAAGGTGAGTGTGTGGTTTATTGAGTGTGTTGTGTAGGTGAGTGTGTGGTGTACGTGAGTGTGTGGTTAGGTGAGTGTGTGGAGTAGGTGAGTGTTGGTGTAGGTGCTGTGTTGTGTTAGGGTGAGTGTGGTGTAGGTATGAGGTGTTGGGTGTAGGTGAGTGTTGGGTGTAGGTGATTGTGGTGTAAGATGCGTGTGTGGTGTAGGTGAGTGAGTGTAGGTAGTTTGTGGTGTATGTGATGTGTGGTGAGGTGAGTGTGGTGTAGGTTAGTGTGTGGTGTAGGTGAGTGGTGGTGTAGTGAGTGTGGTCAGGTGAGGTATTGGTGTGTGGGGTGGTGTGTGGTGTAGGTGAAAAGTGTGTAGGTGAGTGTGTGGTGTAGGTGAGTGTGGTGTAGGTGAAGTGTGTGGTGTAAGGTGAGTGTGTAGTGTAGGTGGGTGTTTGTGTAGGTGGATGTGTGGTGTAGGTGAGTGTGTGGTGTAGGTGAGTGTGGTTATGAGTGTGTGGTTACGGTGAGTGTTTTTGTAGGTGAGTATGTGGTGTAAGGTAGGTGTGGTGTAGGTGATAGTGTGTTGTAAGTGAGAGTGTTTTGTTGTAGGTTAAGTGTGTGGTGTAATGGTGAGTGTGTGGTGTAGGTGAGGTGTGGTTGTAGGTGAGTGTGTGGTGTAGGTGAGTTGGTGTAGGTGAGTGTGTGGGGTGTAGGTGAGTGTGTGGTTAGTGAAGTGTTGGTGTAGGTGAGGGTGGTGTAGGTGAGTTTGTGGTGTAGTGATTGTGGGTGTAGGTGAGTGTGGTGTAGGTGAGTGGTGTGGTGTAGGTGAGTATGGTGGTGGAGAATGAGCCTGTGTAGTGAGTGTGTGGGTAAAAAGTGAGTGTTGCGCAGGTGAGAGTGGTGTAGGTGAGTGTGGTGTAGGTGAGTTTGTGTATGGTGATGTTGTGCAGGGTAGTGGTGTGAGTATATGAGTGGTGTGGTGTAGGGTGAGTGTGTGGTGTAGGTGAGTGTGTGGTTAGTGAGGTGGTGTAGGTGAGTGTGGTGTAATTGAGTGTGGTGCAGGTGGAGTGTGGTTTAGGTGAGTGGTTTAGGTGAGTTTTGGTGTAGGTGAGTGTGTAGGTGAGTGTGGTGTAGGTGAGTGGGTGTATTTGAGTGTGTGTAGGTGAGTGTGGTGTAGGTGAGTGTGGGTAGTGAGTGTGTGGTGTAGGTTGAGTGTGTGGTGGTAGGTGCGTGTGGGTGTAGGTGGAGTGTGTGGTGTAGGATAGTGTGGTGTAGGTGAGTGGTTTATGTGAGTGTGGTGTGGGTGCGTGTGGTGTAGGTGAGTGTTTTGGTGGTAGGTGAGTATGGTGTAGGTGAGTGGTGTATGTGAAGTGGTGGTGTAGTGATTGTGTGGTGTAGTGAGTGTGTGTAAGTTAGTGTGGTGTAGTTGAGTGTGGTGTAGGGTGTAGCGTGGTGGTAGGTGAGTGTGGTGTAGATGAGTGTGTGGTGTAGGTTGATGTGTGGTGTAGGGAGTGTGTGGTAGATGAGTGTGTGGTGTAGGTTAGTGTGGTGTATGTGAGTGTGGTGTAGGGAGTGTGGTGTTGGTGATTTGGTGTAGGTGATTGTGGTGCAGGTGAGTGTGGTGTAGTGAGTGTGGGTGTAGGTGAGTGTGTGTGTAGTGAGTGTGGTGAGGTTGAGTTTTGTGGTGTAGGTGAGTGTGGTGTAGGTGTTATTACAATTGGTGTAGGAGATGTTGTTGTAGGTGAGTGTGGTGCAGGTGAGTGTGTGGTTTTAGGTGAGTGCGTGTGAGTGCGTGGTGTAGGTGAGTGTGGTGTAATTGAGAGTGTGGTGCAGTAGTGTGGTGTAGGTGAGTGTGTGGTGTAGTTGATGTGTGGTGTAGTTGAGTGTGGTTTAGGTGATGTGTGGTGTAGGTGAGTGGTGGTGTAGGTGAGTGTGTGGTGTAGGTGAGTGTGGTGTAGAGAAGTTGGTGGTTGTAGGTTGAGTTGTGTGTAGGTGAGTGTGTGGTGTAGGTAGTGTGGGTGTAGGTTAGTGTGGTGTAGGGTGATTGGGTGTAGGTGAATGTGTGTAGGTGATGTGTGGTGTAGGTGGTGTGTGGTGTTGGTAGTGTGTGTGTAGGTAGTATGTGTGTGAGTTGTGTGGTGTAGTTGAGTGTGGTGTAGTGAGTGTGTGGTGTAGGTGTGTGTGGGTGGTAGTTGAGTGTGTGGTGTAGGTGAGTGTGTGTATAGGTGAGTGTGGTGCAGGTGAGTGTGTGGGTGAGGTGGGTGTGCTGTAAGTGAGTGTCTGGTGTAGGTAAGTGTTGGTGTAGGTGAGTGTGTGGTGTAGTGAGTGTGGTGGGTGTAGGTGAGTGTGGGTGTAGGTGAGATGGTGGTGTAGGTGAGTGTGTTGGTGTAGGTGATGGAGTGGTGTAGGCGAGTGTGGTGTAGTGAGTGTGTTGGTAGTGAGTATGTGGTTATGATCTGTGTGTAGGTTAGTGTGGTGTAGGTGAGTGTTGGTGTGTAGGTGAGTGTGTGGTGTAGGTGACTGTGGAGTATGTGGCGTGTTGTAATAATGATTGTGGTGTAGGTGAGTGATGGTGAAGGTGACAGTTAGAAAGGTATATTTACGAGAATGAAGGTGTAGTGAGTGTGGTGTAGGTGATGTGTCGAGTAGGAGTGAGTGTGAGGTGTAGGGAGTGTGTGGGTGTAAGGTGAGTGTTGTGTAGGTGATTGATTGGTTTTATGGTGAGTTTGAGTTGTAGGTGATGTGTTGTTGTGTACGGTGAGTGTGAGATGTTTAGTGAGTTTTGGTGTAGGTGATTGTGGTGTAGGTGATGTGGTGTAGGTGAGTGTTGTGGTGTAAGGGTGAGATTTGAGGTTAAGGAGAGTGTGTGGTGGTAGGTGAGTAGGTGTAGGTGAGTGTGTGTTTTAGTAGTGGAGTGTGCGTGTAGGTGAGTGTCGTATAGGAGTAGGTGTGTGAGTAGGTGTAGTGTGCGGTGTAAGTAGTGTTGTGGTTTAGGTGAGTGTGTGGTGTAGGTGGGAGGGGGTTGTTAGGTGTAGTGAGGTGGTTAAGGTGAGTGTGGTGTAGATGAGTGTGTGGTTGTGGTGAGTGTGTTGTTGTAGTGATGTGTGGTGTAGGTGAGAACTGGTGTAGTAGTGAGTGTTTAAGGTGAGTTGTGTGGTTTAAGGTGAGTGTGGTGTAGGTGAGTGTGTGTGTAGTGAGTGTGGTGGTAAGGTGATGTGTGGTTGTAGGTGATGTGTGGTGAAGGTGAGTGTGTTTTATGTAAGGGTGAGTGTGTGTAACTGTGTGCAGAATTGATTCTGATCTATGATAGACTTGTAGCCATAATCATAACATCTACTCTTATCTGCTCTATATTATAGCTTATCGATTATATATAAGACTTATCTATATTCTACTTATCTATAGAGTATACTTATCCATGAGGATAATTGATCTATATGTATACTGTTGCGAGTATTATGACGGACCGATTTATTATACGGACCGATAGAGTAAGACCAGTAGATGAGATATGATACGTACGCGTAGATTTACGAATCGATTAGGATACTGAGCTAGTGTGACGAAGTCGAGTGGTAGTCTTAGCGAATATTTTACAAGATAGATGTATACTTGTATCTATATTTTACTAAGCTATAGTTACTTGTATCGATATTAGACGTATCTATAGTAGACTCATCTATATATTATTACTGTAAGTCGATAGGATTATACGTATCTATAATAGCCTCATCGATAGTATATACGTAGCGATATTAGACTATCTATATTATCTTATCATAGGATAATTATCGTCAAAGGATAAAACCCCCCTTATCAAAGCGTAGTGGGCCTTACCGATATTATACTGATCTATAGTATTAAGTACTAATCGAGTAGATGAGATACTTATCGAGAGTATACTTAGCGAAAGAGGATACGAGTCGATATTATACTTATCGAAATTAGTGTCGTTCTCTAGAATATGACATATGCGATAGGTATGCCTTAGCTATGTGATTATACGTATGCTATCTTGAGACCTATTCTATATATTATACGGTTCGAGTAGGAGACCAATCTATATGAGTGTTTCCTGATCATGATTATACTTATCTGATGATTGTATACGAGCTAGATGTTTATACGTATCTACTATGATACTTATCGAGAGATTAGGACTTATCTATAAGTGAGACTATCTGTGATATTGTTATATTTCTGAGATATACTTTTCGATAGATGTGAGAACGTGTATAGAGATGATACGTGTGCTATAGAGTATACTTTAGCTATATATTATACTTATCTATATTAGACTTAAACTAGTATATGATACTTAGCTATATCAGACTGAACTATATGAGTATTCGATCCATGATACTTATCGATATATTATACTTATCTATATATTATATATAGATTATCTATAAATTAGTATGACGTATGCTGACAATTATATCTAGATTATTATACTTGAGCTAGATATACTGAGCTTATATATTTATAATTTAGATATATTTATACTAATCTATATATTGATACTTATCTATATATTACACCTTTATCTATATTGATAGACTTAATCTGATATATGAGTATACGATATCATACTTATCCCTTGATCATAATTATACTGACCTAGATTATACTTATCTATAGATTTTACTAATCTTATATATTATAACCGGATCTATATTATACATGATCGTTTTATGATCTGATATATTATATAAATACTTATCTGTATGTATTTTACCTTATCTATATTTATAAGGTTTCGAGATGGTATACTTATCTATATAGCATACTTATCGTTATCTATCGTATCGTATATATTTATCCTTATATAATATTAGACTCAATCTATTATTAGACTGATCTATAGCGTATACCGGATCTGTATCTTATACGTATTCGCAAGACTATTAACCTTTATCTATTATTATACGTATCGATAAGATTATCCTACGATATGTATACGTAATCTATATATTATACTGATCTATATATGATGACTTGACTATAGTTAGACTGAGCGTATAGGATGACGAGTTATATTATTTACTTATCAAGTAGTATGTCGACTTCTCGATATGATATCTTATCTATAAGAATTACTTATCCTACATATTAGACATTTCATATGGCTAAGTAAACTATATGATACTTATTCTATATATACTTATCTTAGTAGATTATACTCTTATCCATGATTATTACTTATCCTTATTATACTTATCATATTATACTTAGCATAGTAGTTAACGATATCCATATTATACTTATCTATAGTAGACTTATCCTATAATTATTACGTTACCTATATACTAGACGTATCATTATAGTATACGTATCTAGATATTTATATTTATCGATATATTATACTATCTATAATAGACTTATCTATATATTAAACTTATCTTTATCCTGAGACTGTATCTATATATTATACTTAGCTATATATTATACTTATCTATTAAATTATACGTATCATATTAGACTTATCGTATAATTATACTTATTCTATGTATATAGTACCTATTCTATATCTTATACTTATCTAGATATTATACTTATCTACATTATACGTATCTAGTATAAATATACTTATCGGTATATCTGTAGACTTATCTATACTACACTTATCTATTATAGTAGTACTTATCTATGATCGTTATTACTGTATATCTAATATATTATACTTATTCTATATATATACTTAGTCGATGAATTTGAGTACGTTATCTATATTATACGTATCTATATTATTACCTCATCTAATATATTATACTTTCGTATTATTTAAAAAAAGATACTTTATCTATATATTAATGACTTAAGCGACATATACTTATCTATTATATGATACTATCGATATAGTATACTTATCTTAGATTATTCTTATCTATATATTATTACAATTAGTCTATATTATACTTGCGATGTGAGTATATGATACTTATCGATCTATTAACTGTTATGCGATATTATACTTATCTATATATTATTACCGATCTATATTATACTCTTATCTATATTAGACTTATCGATATCATACAATTCTCTCTTATACTGTCTCTATGATATTATACTGATCTATATATAGATAATACGAGCTAGATTCGACTATCTATAATATTATACTGACCATATTATACGTATCTAGTGTATTACTTATATCTTATTATTAGACTTACCGATATATAGAAACCCACTTGATAAAATCCCCCCCCCCCCGTATGTTATGATACTTATCATATATATTATAGCTTACCGATAGTAAGAGACTGATCGGAGAAAGTAGTACCTTATCTATGATAGTTAGACGGATGACTATGTGATCTTATAAGTGAGCTAGTTAGTCGACGTATCTATCATAGTTTACTATCTATGAAATTTATACCTTATCTTATTATACATATCAGGATGTATACGGAGCGAGTATATGTGACTTAATCGTATATTATTATACTGATCGATATATCTACTGATGCACAAGTGATGACTTATCTATAGAATATACTTATCTATATATTATACATATCTGAAGTCTATTAGTTGACTTATCTATAGATTTATATCTATATATTAGTCATCCGATTCTATATTATAATTAGCTAGAGATGATACGGTTTCGATATTATTTTTATCTATATAAGTGTGATTCGGGATCCAGGAGTAGACGGTAATCGATAATATTATATCTTATCCTTATATTATTATAATTTCTATATAATTATAATTAGCTACTATATTATATCTATATAGTATCCGTAATCTAATATTATACTTATGCTTATATATTCGATACTGATATATATTATACATATCTATATCTTATACTAGAGCTATATATTAGCGACGTCTTTCTATATTGAGACGTACTATAGTGATGATACGGAGAGGATATCATACTTGTGTTCTAGATATTATGATTACCTATATTAATTCGTATACGATATATGGAGACGAATCAGATAGGATGACTGTATCTATATTATACTATCCTAGAGATTACCTTTTCTAATGAGATAATACTGATCTAGAGAGTAGACTTATCTTATGTATATTAAGACTTATCTATATGTATACTTATCTATATATTCAGACGATATCTTTTAGCATACTGATCGAGAGTAGATGCCGTGATCATATTATACTCAGCTATATTATACGGGTCTATAGCTTAGTTACATATCTTTCGATAGTACGAGAATATACTATACTATTGATTATGTATACGTATCGAGTTGATTAGTCCTATCTATATGAGTACTTCTAGAGAGATACTGATCTATATATATTACTTATCTATATTATACTTATCTATAGTATACTTATCTATATAGATAATACTGATCAATTATTTACGTCGCTATAATTCTACTATCTATATAATCTTAGCTACATATTATACGATATCTATATTATGACTCTAACTATAATATACCTTATCTATATTATACTTAGCTATATATTGTATACTTTCCAGATGAAGACGTAGCTATGATGATAATAACGATCTATATTATACGTAGCTGATAGATTATACTCTATCCATATTATACTTTTATCGTGTTATTATACTTAGTCTATATTATACTTACCTAGTATTACTTAGACTTATCTATATATGAACTTATCAATATATACTTATGCTATGTGAGTGATACTGAGGAGTCTATAATAGACTTATCATATATATAAACTTATCGATGAGCGTATACTTATCTATTATTATACTGATGCCTATATTATTGAAACTTATCGATATCTTAGACTGATCTATAGTTAAGACTGATCTAGTAGATTATAGCTTATCTATATCATATACTTATCTATATGATTATCTTTATCTATATATTATACGAATCATATTATACTTATCTAATTATACTGATCGTTAGAGAGTATACTTATCTATTATTATACTTATCTATATATCATACTTATCTATATTATAGCTTATCGATATTATACTTATCTTTATGAGGACTTTATCTATATATTATACTTATCTATATTAGTTACGTTATCTATATATCTACTTATCGAGTATTATACGCTTATCTATATTATACTTATCTATTATATTATACTATAGCGATATAGGAAGACGTAGCTATTTTATACTGTATCGATATTGTATACCTTATCTATATATAAGACTTGCTTATATTATTACTTGCTATATTATCGCTTTATTATATTATACTTATCTATATATTATACTTATCTATATTATACTAATTATATAATGTTACTTTATCTATATATACTAACTATATTATTACTTATCTATATATTATACTTAAGCTAATTAATACGTATCTATATTATACTTATCGATATTATACTTGTATCTCTATATACTATCTATTAGTATTAATACTTGTATTCTATATTATAACGTTATCTATATATATACTTATCTTTTATTATACTTGATCTATATATATATCTTATCTATATTATACTTATCTATATAATACGTATACTATATTATACTGATCTATATTAGACTTATGCTATATCAACCACACCCCATCTTAACTAACTGCCACGACTTCACCACCAACATTCCTACATCCACCAGCACAATCCAAAACACCAACCACCCACCCCTCACATCCCGCACCACAACCTCAATTCCACCCCCACCCAGTCCGAAGAAAATCCACTAAATAACTCACACCCCCCCCCCACCCCCTTTCAAACAAAACACATAACAGCAAATCGCACCCCGCACCACCCATAACACCCACCACTGATAAGTTGACAAGATGAACAACCAACCACTACCAACAAAAAAACTACCCCCACACCACCAGCGCACCCGTCCTCCCCGATCCACCACCCCACATCAACAACAACAACAACAACAAACAACAAAAATTGAACCTCCATTGTCACATCAAACCGCCAAGAAGCTCTAACTCCACAAATCACAACATTTAACACAAAAATAAGACGATAATTCGCCAACCCTATGGCATTAAACAATACACAATCTACGGACCATCCCATGAAAGACATACGTAACAATGACTATAATAAGAGGTAACAACCCCACAACCAATGAGAAGTGTCGAACATCACTAATTATGCAGATCTCCACCAACTCTAGGTTTGAGTGAGCTGATTACCTCATCATCAGTAACATAGATCTACTGTCCCTCCAGTAATGTCCAGGAAATTTGTAAGATCCAGCACAGGATTGCGAAACGTCTAACAATAAGACTACCCATATGTTGCACATTGTGTCTTACTCACATTAATATATTTATTATTAAACTTATTAATACTAGTAATAATAATAAATAAATAATAAACATTAATTTGTCTTTGAGAAGACAATGTGAATTCTCTTTAAATTGATGTTCTCCGCTTAAATAAGATAATTGTACAGCGTCTAATTGCCTGGTAACATCTTAGTCCAGAAAAATATTGAAAGAGGAGGAAATTCAAGTAATCAGTCCTGACCGGAAAGTCGAAGAGTATCACATCCATGAATATTACCATTTGACTCCAGGCTTGAGGTGAATGATAACCTCACCTCCTTCATATTCCACCATTCTCTGCACTGGACTGAAGAAGCTACTGGCTGGCGAAACGTTTTCCTGGATATAGGTACCCAGACGTTGTAAAAACGGCTCATTATCAACCTCTCCTCTCGGTTTCTAATGCTTTTCATTCAAGTGTGTGGTGGTGTTGTAGTCGGTTTATCTGACACTTCAGTAACTATAAAGAAGTGGAGAGTAAATAAATAAGACATATGTGTATGAGAATTAAACATCATCTGTGTGCTGACAGTTTTTATTGTAGTTTACCCTGATAATCTTATTTTCTTATTGTTAGGGATAATGTTTTAAAGGTTGATGTGTGGAGATGGGTATGCCCCACGAGTTGATCTATGTAGCTATAGACTGAGTTTATATAAGATAAGATAAGCTTTCGTTCGATTTATAACCCCGGAGGGGGTTTTAAAGCCACCCAGGTATAACCAAGAAAGTCAGTTGGCTTACAATCGAGGACGTCTAACTTATTATCCATTGGGTTCCTTAATCTTTGTCCCCCAGGATGCGACCCACACCAGTCGACAAACATCCATGTCACTATTTGCTGCTAGGTGAACAGACAACAGGAGTAAGGAAATCATTCGAATGTTTCCAACGCGGAATCGAACCCGGGCCCATCCGTGTGTGAACGGGAGCTTTAGCCTACCAGGCCAACTGAAGTGCCCTGCAAAGGCAGTGAGATAGACAGGCAACACTAATAGTGGCCTCACAAGGTGTATACACGCAGGCAGCTCCCAGACACCAGCATCTTTGCCTGGACAGCCTCACAACTCACTGCTATGACACACGACAACACACATAACACACACATACACACACACACACACACACCCACACACACACACACACACACACACACACACACACACACACACCACAAACACACACACAGCACATACAGCACACACACACACACACACACGGCACACACGCACACTTCACACACACACACACACACACACACACACACACACACACAACACACAACACTACACACACATACACACACACCACACACACACACACACACACACACACCACACACACACACAAAACACACACACACATACACACTAGAAAAATCCCCAGACATCATAGCAGTCACAGAAACAAAACTCGCTGAACAATAACAGACACAATCTTCCAACAGGATATCAGATCCTGAGGAAAAGATAGAAGGGGGGGGGAGTAGATGGGGAGGAGGGGTTCCACGCTCATAAAACACCATGGGGATTTAAGGAAATGGAAGGCATGGACAATGATTGGAGAAAGAAACTACATTGTAGGTACCAATTCAGGACCGGATGAACATAAAGATAGTCCATTGGAGTGGATGTATAACCCACCACAGAACTGCAGGAGGCCAAGAGAGGAGTACGAAGAAAACAACAGGGTGATGGTGGACACACTGGCTGTGGTTGCAAGACGACTCACATCGAGCAGAGCAAAGTTACTGGTAAATGGGCGCTTTCAACCACAGTGGAGATCGACTGGGAAAACTTGAGCCACATGGGGGTCCCGAAACATAGGAGAGCAAGAGATGGATTGTGGTACTTAGAAAACCTCATGCATCAACATTTCGGGACACAAACCAGAGGAGATAGGGGGAGGATGAGGCCAGCAAGACTGGATCTTGTGTTCACCCTGATCAGATCATACATCGATGACATCACTTACAGAGGCCCCATGGAGCTAGCGATCATGTGGATCTGAGTTTTGACTATATAGTTAGATGTTACAAGTGGAGAAGTAACAGGAACTGAAGGGGACAGCCAAACTATAAAAGGGGGGGGACATCACAGTAGTGAGAAACAATCATCAGGAGGTTCATATGTGGGGACAGAGCAATGGAAGGAAAATCAGTAAACATTATGATGGAATATGGATGCAACAAAGTGCAAGAGGCAGAGAAAGTTTTTGTTCCCAAGGGAAACAGAAATAAACGAAGACCAAAACGAGTCCTATGGTTTTAGACCCGAAGGTTAGGGAGTCAAAAACAAAGTGGAACAGAGAATGGAAAAGGTACGAGAGGCCATAGGACCCATGAAAACAAGGAGATTAGTAGAAGATGCCCAGGAAAGATAATGCGCATATAAGGAGGGATGCCCAGCGACAGTATGAAAACGACATAGCATCGAAAGTCAATCTTTACCCGAAACTGCTGTATACCACATTAGGAGGAAGACAACAGTCAAGGCCACGGACCAGGTGATAAGGCTGAGGAAAGAAGGTGGAGAATCTCACAAGAAAACGGGATCAAGAGGTATGTGAGGAGCTCAACAACACGAGATTTAGGAAGTATTTACAGTAGAAGACAAGGAAGGACTCCAGGGGGCAGACCAGATGGGACACCAACCAAGGAATACACCAACAAGTGTTGAGACGACATCATACATGATGAGGAGAGTAGAAAGAAACTGCTAAGGGACATCGATACCTCAAAGTAATGGGGAACCGGACAACATCTCGTCCATGGGTCCTTAGAGAGGAGCAGATATGTTGTGCGTACCACTTACCACAACTTCAACACCTCGCCAGAAACTGGCAACTACCTGAGGTATGGACGACGGCTAAATGTATTCCCATTTTCAAAAAAGTAGAGACAGAAAAAGAGGCACTAAACTAATGACCTGGTGGCCCATTGACGTGTATAGTATGGCACAATTATGGAGAAGATTATCAGGGGAGAGTGGTGGAGCACCAGGAACGAACAGGAGTATAAATGCCTACCAGCACGGATTCACGGAAGGGCAAATCCTGTGTCACAAACCTTCTGGATTTTAAACGATAAAATAACAGAAGTAAGACAAAGAAGAGATGTGTGGGTTGATTGCATCATCTTGTGACAGCAAAGAAGGCACTCTTGACACAGTTCCCACAAGAGATTAGTGCAGAAGCTAGAGCATCAGGGGTCGCATAAAACAGAAGAGCAACTGCAATGGATCAAGAATACCTGACAGGTAGGCAACAACGAGTCATGGTACGTAATGATGTAATCACAGTGTGCACCTGTACGATCGGGTCCCACAGGGGCGGTCCTAGACAGTGCTATTATTTGGTATCTGTGAACGACAATGACGGAAGGGTTAAGACTCAGAAGTGTCCCTGTTTGCAGAAGATTGTGAAGTTAATGAGGAAGAAAATTAAATCTGATGAGGACCAGGTCAGGACTTCAAAGAGACCTGGACAGACTGGACACCTGGTCCAGCAAATCTTCTCGAATTTAATCCTGCCATTTCAAAATCCATGAAGATAGGGAAGGGCACAGAAGACCACCGACAGAGTATAGGCTAGGGGGCCAAAGACTGCAAACCTCACTCAAGGAGAAAAGATCTTGGGGTGAGTAAAAACACCGAGCAATGACACTCGGAAGCACACATCAATCAGATAACTGCTGTGCAGTCATATGGGCGCCTGGCAAACCTGAGAACAGCATTCCGACGACCTAGTTAATGAATCATTCAAAGACACTGTACACCGTGTATGTCAGGCCCATACTGGAGTATGGCAGACAGCTGTTTGGAACCCGCACAGTTGATAAAGCACGTCAAGAAACTAGAGAAAGTACAAAGGTTTGCAACACGGATATTTCCAGAGCTAAGGATGAATGTCCTATGAAGAAAGATTAAGGGGAAAATCGCCTGACGACACTGGAGGACGGAGGGTCAGGGGAGACATGATAACACATATCAAATACTGCGTTGGAATAAGACAAGGTGGACCAAGGGACAGGATGTTCCAGGGAGGTGGACACAGAAAACAATAGGTCCACAATTGGAAGTTGAAGATCACAAATGAGTCAGAGAGATAGTAGGAAGTATTTCTTCAGGATAGAGTTGTAAGGCAGTGGAATAGCCTAAAATGATCGTAGTGGAGGCTGGACCATAGACACATTTTTTAAGACAGGTTTGATAAAGCTCATGTGAGCGGGGAGAGAGAGGGTCTAGATATCAACCGGTGAAGAATGCGTGGCCCAGGAGCTAGGACCCCTCCGACCCCTGCAACCACAAATAGGTGAGTACACAAATAGGTGAGACACACACACACACACACACAACAGCACACACACACACACACACAACACACACATACACACACA
>NC_069403.1:10509837-10514837 GCF_026875155.1 Cherax quadricarinatus | reverse complement strand
GCCTCTCAAAGTAATTTTGAAGGAGAATCAACTCGAACCATGATCCTGGAGAAGAAAGCACGGCTGAGAGGCAGGCAGGAGTTCATGAGTGTGTACCTCGATCGAGACAGAACACAGGAGGAAAGGAGGATGCTGAAAGAGAGTGCAAAAACGAAAGGAGAAATGGGAGGAAATGAAAAAGGAGAGCAGAATAACCCAGGAACAAGTGGAAGGACAAGCACACCCCCCAGAAACACCTGCAGAAGGACTCCAGCCACGACACCCCCAAGGCAACTGAACAATCCAAACCAACCATCACACACCGATCCCTCTGTTCCCACCCCCTGCACCACAGTTACAGTATTAGAACAGAAGTTGAAGGTTTGGTGTACAAATGCGGATGGATTAACGAATAAACATGAGGAATGGCAAGAAAGAATTAATGAGAAGTCCCCAGACATCATAGCAGTTACAGAAACGAAATTCACAGAGACAATAACAGATGCAATCTTCCCACCAGGATACCAAATCATGAGGAAAGATACAAGGGGCAGAGGGGGAGGAGGGGTTGCTTTGCTCGTAAAAAACAGATAGAAATTCGAGAAAATGGGAGGCATAGATGAGACGGGAGAAAGAGACTACAAAGTATGTACACTTCAGTCTGGGGAGCACAAGGTGGTCATTGCGGTGATGTATAATCCACCTCAGAACTGCAGGAGGCCAAGATAGGAATATGAAGAGAGCAACAGAGCAATGGTGGACACACTTGCTGAGGTGGCAAGAAGAGCTCACTCCAGCAGAGCAAAGATGCTGGTTATGGGGGATTTCAACCACAGGGATATTGACTGGGAAAACCTGGAGCCACATGGGGGTCCCGAAACATGGAGAGCCAAGATGTTGGATGTGGTGCTGGAAAACCTCATGCACCAACATGTTAAGGACACTAGTAGAGGGAGAGAGGAGGATGAACCAGCAAGATTGGACCTTGTGTTCACCCTGGGCAGCTCAGACATTGAGGACATCACATATAAGAGTCCCCTAGGAGCTAGTGACCACGTGGTTCTGTGTTTTGAATACATAGTAGAGTTGCAAGTGGAGAGAGTAACAGGACTTGAATGGGAAAACCCTGACTATAAAAGAGGGGACTACATAGGGATGAGGAACTTCCTGAAGGAGGTTCCGTGGGACAGAGAACTGGCAGGAAAGCCAGTAAGCGAAATGATGGAATATGTAACAACAAAATGCAAGGAGGCAGTGGAAAGGTTTATTCCCAAGGGCAATAGAAACAATGGGAAGACCAGAACAAGCCCCTGGTTCACCCGACGGTGTAAGGAGGCAAAAACAAAGTGCAATAGAGAATGGAAAAAGTACAAAAGGCAGAGAACACATGAAAATAGGGAGATCAGTCGCAGAGCCAGGAATGAGTATGCACAGGTAAGAAGGGAGGCCCAACGACACACACACACACCACACACACACACACACACACACACACACACACACACACAATACACACACACACACATACACATCACACACACATACACATACACACACACACAGATACACACACACACACACACACACAAAACACACACACACACACACACACACAACACACACACACACACACACACACACACACACACACACACACACACACACACACACACACACATACACACACACATACACACATATACGCACATATACACACATATATACACACACACACACACACACACACACACACACACACACACACACACACACACACACACACACACACACACACACACACACACTCACACACATATATATACGGGATTTCACACCTTTATGTGAATTTACGTAATTTTAGGCACACAAGACAGTACAGGGGAAACCAAGAGATAGGGTACATATGCAAAACATATGTAGTACATACGAGGGAAATAAGGACTGCTTACATAAACGCACACATACACACACATATGCACGCACACTAGGTGAGAACAGGATCTGCTGTTAGGCACTTGAATAGCTGTAGCACACACACACACACACACACACACCCTGTGACCTTGACACCTCAAAGGAGATGGGACTGGACAACATCTCCCCATAGGTCCTTAGAGAAGGAGCAGAGATGCTGTGCGTGCCTCTAACCACAATCTTCAACACATCCCTTGAAACTGGGCAACTACCTGAGAAATGGAAGACAGCTAATGTAGTCCCCATATTTAAGAAAGGAAACAGAAACGAGGCACTAAACTACAGACCTGTGTCTCTGACATGTATTGTGTGCAAAGTCATGGAGAAGATTATCAGGAGGAGAGTTGTCGAACACCTGGAAAGGAACAAGATTATAAATGAAAACCAGCATGGGTTCATGGAAGGCAAATCTTGTATCACAAACCTCCTGGAGTTTTATGACAAGGTAACAGAAGTAAGACACGAGAGAGAGGGGTGGGTAGATTGCGTTTTCCTAGACTGCAGGAAGGCTTTTGACACAGTTCCCCACAAGAGATTAGTGCAGAAGCTGGAGGATCAGGCGCATGTAAAAGGGAGGGCACTGCAATGGATAAGGGAATACCTAACAGGGAGGCAGCAACGAGTCATGGTACGTGAAGAGGTATCACAGTGGGCGCCTGTTACGAGCGGGGTCCCACAGGGGTCAGTTCTAGGACCAGTGCTATTTTTGATATATGTGAACGAAATGATGGAAGAAATAGACTCTGAAGTGTCCCTGTTCGCAGATGACATGAAGTTGATGAGAAGAATTAAATCGGACGAGGATGAGGCAGGACTGCAAAGAGACCTGGACAGGCTGGACATGTGGTCCAGTAACTGGCTTCTCGAATTCAATCCAGCCAAATGCAAAATCGTGAAGAATTGGGAAGGGGCAAAGAAGACCGCAGACAGAGTATACGCTAGGTGGACAAAGATCTACAGACCTCACTCAGGGAGAAAGACCTTGGGGTGACCATAACACCGAGCACATCACTGGAGGCACACATCAACCAAATAACCGCTGCAGCATATGGGCGCCTGGCAAACCTGAGAATAGCGTTCCGATACCTTAATAAGGAATCGTTCAAGACACTGTACACTGTGTATGTTAGGCCATACTGGAGTATGCAGCACCAGTCTGGAACCCACACCTGGTCAAGCACGTCAAGAAGTTAGAGAAAGTACAAAGGTTTTGCAACAAGGCTAGTCCCAGAGCTCAAGGGAATGTCGTACGAGGAAAGGTTAAGGGAAATCGGACTGACGACACTGGAGGAGAGAAGGTCAGGGAGACATGATAACGACATACAAGATACTGCGGGGAATAGACAAGGTGGGACAGAAGATAGGATGTTCAGAGAGGGGACACAGGACAAGGGATCACAACTGGAAGCTGAAGACTCGGACAAGTCACAGGGACGTTAGGAAGTATTTCTTCAGTCATAGAGTTGTCAGCAAGTGGAATAGCCTAGCAAGTGAAGTAGGGGAGGCAGGAACCATACATAGTTTTAAGAAGAGGTATGACAAAGCTCAGGAAGCAGAGAGAGAGAGGACCCAGTAGCGATCAGTGAAGAGGCGGGGCCAGGAGCTAAGTCTCGACCCCTGCAACCACAATTAGGTGAGTACAATTAGGTGAGTACACACACACACACACACACACACACACACACACACACACACACACACCTACGCACACAACAGGCCTAGTGTCTAATGGACATGTGCCTAGGACAAAATGGTAACAAAATGGTAACTAACACACACACACACACACACACACACACACACACACACACACAACACACACACACACACACACTCACACACACACACACACACACATACACACACACGTACACAACACATATACAGAATTTCACACCTTTATGTGAATTGACCCTCTAACCCTTCCTTCTCTCTCCGTCTCTTTGTCTTTTCCTGTCTTCCTCTCTTCTCTATTCTTCTCTCTCTCTCTCTTACTCTTTCTGTCTCTTCCTCTCTGTCTTAATCTTTCTCTCCCTTCCTCTCTCTCTATTCCTCTCTCTCTTCCTCCTCTCTTCCTCTCTCTCCCTTTCTCTCTCTCCCTCTCTCTTTCTCTCTTCCTCTCTCTTTTCTTCTCTCTTTTCCTCTCTCTCTTCCTATTTTATCTCTTTCTCTCTCTTCTTCTGTCTTCCTCTCTCTTCCTCTCTCTTCTCTCTCTCTCTCTCTCTCTCTCTCTCTCTTCTCTCTCTCTCTCTCTTCTCTCTCTCTCTCTCTTCTCTCTCTCTCTCTCTCTCTCTCTTTTCCCTTCTCTCTCCCCTCTCTCCATCTTCTTTCCCTTCTCTCCTCTCTTTCTCTCACTCCCCCTTTTCCTTTTCATTCTCCCCCATTCTCACACAGTCACACACAAACACACAGTGTGAGTGTAGGCGGCATCACCCGCTGGACAACCTTCCCCTCATCACTAGTCACTCCGTCTTCTACTCAAGACTTCAGTGATAATTTTCTAGAGACATTTTCCTGCATTTAAAGACATTTGCGTGTGTGAGACATTTACAGTGAATTTCTTGTGTACTCTAAACCTTGTGTTTTCAGTGTAGACTCAGTGTTTCTTTGACTCATTATTTTTGCAATATTTTTCAGTTGTTATCGCTCATCTCAAAATTTTTATCTGTGTTTTTTTTTTTATGCTACTCTCTGTCTGTAGTAAGTATTATTGTGTAGTGTACCAGTCAGTCACTCCGTGTGAAGTAATTCATTCATTTTTTTTTGTATTCTTTCAGCATTGTATTCTCCAGTATTTGTCGTATACCAAATTATCCATTTATTTCTATGTGTGTCTTTTTTTCGTACACCAGCAGTGTCTCATTCCCTGATCTTTTCGCAGACTTGTCTACCATTACTTTTGCCAGTAATTTTTGTCGTATCAGTCACAGCAAGATTTTGTTGTAAGAATATACTAAAAAAAAATTAATAAGTGAATACGTTTGTTTCCCCCCCACTTGAAAATGTTGTTGGGGCCCCGCCACTTGTAAGTGTTGTGTGCCCCGCCA